>JAECUM010000815.1:0-159832 GCA_016617855.1 Megalonaias nervosa | reverse complement strand
TTTTTTTTTTTTTTTTTTTTTTTTAGGATTTAATCTTTTTGAAAAATATAAACTCCAAATCATCTTTTTACATGAACTAAATTCTTTAATTTCTAATTTAAATCATGGATATGCCTATGTGATACAGAACTGTTGCAATTTAGAATCGATTGAGTTCCTTGAAATATGAATATTTCTTGAGATGAAATCAAGCAGATCAATGGCACTAAACAGGATTACTTAACAGAAGAGAAGCAATTAAAGTGAAAGTCACTCAAATGCTATGGTTGATTTGACGTCATAAAGGGAACCCCAAAAACCTCATGTGCCACTCACACTCTTAAGCGTAAGTACGTCTATGACGCAGGACGATAGGTCAGAGGAAAATTAACAATGCCTATTATTCTTTCAAATATTGATTGACAATGTCTCCGCAACCAGAGATCTTTTGCAGAAAATATTTTATTTTATAATTTTCGCGATTTCCTATTAAATAATACAATTTCCGTGAATATAGATATAAGAAATGATTATGACTTCCATGTCGTTTCATGTTTTATTTTTACATGATTTCGATAGATATCCGGAACTGATTTTCATACGTATGCTCTGGGTATATATTTTCTACTGAAGGTCAAGGTTTACAGCTGTCAGTCGTTTCCGCATATTATCTGACAGTTCGAGTGCAAAGGGCAATAAAGTTGTTTATCGCAAATCATGCACTCACTTGCGATAAAATAAAGTTTAAAGTCATGAAATTAAATGGAGAAGAAGTTTATTTTTCATTGAACGAGTTCTCAACGAATGACAACAAAAATGAAATTCTGGATATACCAAAGACGATTACGCAGTCTCGTGACCAAGTCATCCGCCTTCGGGACGATGTTGAGAGTGTAACTTTCAGTCCCGAAACGATCAAGCCTGCATTGACACCCAAAACCGAACTGGGGCTTACAGCAACATTTATCACTGTTTATGGGATTTTGTTTCTAATGATTTATGTCCAGCTTTGGATGATATGGTGCTACAGACACAAGAGACTGAGTTATCAGACAGTATTTTTGTACCTCTGTCTTATTTGGACTGGCCTGAGAGCGAGCTTGTTTTCATTCTATTTTTATGACTGTCAGCAGGTGAACACCCTTGAGACAGTACTATATTGGTTACTATTCTGTTGTCCAGTTTGTCTGCAGTTTATAATACTGTGCTTACTAGTGCAGTTTTTTTCAGAGGTAATTCTCATAACTATCCATCTGTTGTAGGCTATTCATTCCAATTTTACATTGTGCAGTTCTTGTTAACTTAAGATTATTTCAGAGGAGCTAAACATTAAGCTTCATCCCATTAAAATTACAGGCTTTCCTTTCTTTGATCTGATATTTCATTGGCATCACCCTTGAGAGGAATGCTGGCTAATTTGGACCAAATTACTGGCTGATGCAGACCAAATGCCAGCCTAATTTGGACTACGTGAAATACTATAAGAAAAACAATGGAGCACACATATTCTGATTTATTTTAGTAGTTAGTATTATTTTTATGAACACAAGATACTGTGTAAAGTTGATTTTAAGCAATTAAATTTAGATAAGATAGTTCATCATAAATGTAGAGCCAGAACAGATTAAAATAGATGTGAGATATTACATTTAGATTTTTTTAAACAAAATAACTTTTCAATGTTTACAATAAAGAAAACATGAAGTTGTTCTTTGAATTATTATCTTTCAAAAATATTTGGAAACTTTTCATAAATGAGGCCAGTATGACCAACTTTCAACACTATCAAACAGAAGTGTATAGAAATTGACCCATGACTTTTATTGATTTCTCATGCAAATTATGCTTTCTTCACAATATATTTACAAACTAAATACTGTACAAAGAATTAGTGATGAGTAACACAATAACAAAGATTACAGTTATCATGGTAGGTTTATCATACAAGTAAATCTCAAGTCAGTAAACCAACTTATTTTAATTTAATTTTAACTTTGAAAAATTTGCAGTTATTAATGAATGTAAATATTTCATTTAAAACAGATGTGAAATCAATGAATAGCTTGATTTCTGAAAAGAGATTTTATTAATACATTTATAATAATACTCCATGTAACCAAAGATCACGGAGTTATTGACAGTCTGTATTATATTTTGCTTTCTAGCATGATACTGAATTAAAGTCAGTAATTTGAGAACTGATAACAAAAATGCTTAAATTATAGTGGCACTGATTAAACTGGTCTTGCAAATTGATGTCAGATGATCTCACTATTATTGTTTGCAATTGAATTAATTAAAGGGATTCCAAAAAAAGAAAGTATTAAATAGATGGTGATATGAATGCCTAATTGAACAACTTTGTAATAAATGGAACAAAAAATGATTGACATTGAAAATGCATTTATTACAGAGTCTGGCAGGTGGATAAGGACAACCCATTTAAACAAAAAGGGACTTTCACACTCTTTGTATGCAATAAATAAACATTTCTCAGTACTCAAATACAATAATAGAAGATATGACAGGGATCAAGAATAAAGTTTACAGCAAATTAGGCAAGCCAGGGAGGTATTGTACTTTAATTGCTTTGAACCTGGACTTGGCTTAGTTTCATTTAGACATAACTGTGAAAAATCAGTGCCATGACTGTTTGGAATAAGAAACACAGTGCAAAGAACTATGAAAAGTTTCACCTTAGTAACAGTGCTAGGCTTATGGCAATGAAGATAGTGCCCAGTTTATGAGACACAATTTCTCCATTGTTTCAATACTATCTTTGGGAACTCTGCATGGTAATGATTCCCAGGTAATTTCCTTTGGGACATCAATTAAACATTTTATTTTGCAGACTTACTACTACAGTATGATGGATATTTTGAATGTGGAAGTACATTATTTGTTTGTAAATGTTCTAACAGAAACCACATGTATGGTTCAAAATGTCAGGGTGGAACTAACCTCTTTATCTGACCCTCCAAGTAATATTTACTTTAAGGACATATTAGCTCTAGGAACTAATGCAAAAAAAGGTCTGCAAATTGGGCATATCAATATACAAGGTATGGATAACAAGTTAGACTAGCTGAATTAATTATTATCATCGAAAGTCAGTAATGACCATATTCTGGGTTTAACAGAAACAGTTAGTTAATGAAATTAAATGACAATCATCCAAAGGTCTTGTTTTTTATTGATGGTTGTGGCACACCAATCAAGACATGACAGAGGTTCTGGTGGTTGAGGTGTTGTTTTCTATGTAAGAAATGGTTTATCAGTTGAATGGAGAATTGATTTAGAATGAGAAAAAAATTGAAGGAATATTGTTCCATGTAAGTCAGTAAAATACAAAGCCATTCCGAACGAGTTTTGTCTATCAGTCCCCTTCTGAGAAGGTCAGATAGAATGAGCATTTAAAAGTGCAACTAGATAAAGAGATTGATGGCCAAGTAAATATATATTTTAGGTGACATAAACATGGATCATATGAATGATCACATTAACAGAAATTGGTTGAATTTTGTAGAAACATTGGTCTAACCCAATTAGTGGATCAACCAACACAAGAAATTGGCCACTCAAAAACTCAATGTCTGTTCAGTCAATGATTGGTGAAAATAAGCTTGGCTTTTGGTTTAAATCAACCTGTAATTTGATCCAAAGAAGCAGGTATGATTCAGGTCACACCATCTTATTAGTGATAATTAATTATATTAGTCGCTTTACTCATTAGCATATAACCTTATATCAAATCAACATATTTTATGTTGACATCTGCCTCATGTGAATTCATGTTGTTATTTTAGTGTATACTGAGAATTGAATGAAAATTAGATGAAAATTGTATACATTATGACAGTTTGAATTCAAACATGGTATGTAGTGGTAGTTGGATAGGTGACAGACATAAAGCCTGAATGTAAGAAAAGCTGCCAGTGCAACTGTAAATCACATGATGCTCACACCTTTGCCAGTGATAATATTGATCACAGGTCCACAGGTACTGACATATGTTACCATTTGAGTGAAGATAATTTCCCATGTAGTTGCCAAATTTTGACTAGAAAATTACTGGTATGTTCACCAGAGAAGGGTTAACAGCTTTCACCACTGATGGAGTTACTCATTTCCTTTGATTTCAGGTCGTTTTCAAGGCAAGAGCTAAATATGAACCAAGCAGATTTAAGTAAGTCAGTAGAACCTACTAAATACAGCAAAACTTTTCAGAAATAATCAGTTTGAACAATGACATTGACATTTTCATTGAAGTGGTTTGTGCAAAGAGGCCAGATTAGTATCGGAGCAGTCATGTTTGGGAGAAAAATTAGTGACCAGACTGTGGAGGAAGTTGGGTAACAGAGGGAAAATAGGGTTCTTGGGGAACTGAAAATCTGCTTAAAAGTATTTATACTTTTAACTTCGGATGCATGAAACTTCCAACAGCCAGGTTCTTGGTATACAAGTTTTTTGTTGATTAACTTCTCATTTATTTGGTCTGTTTCTGCAAAGCAAGTATCAGTCATGTACGGTGAAGGCTATCAAACAAAGTTAAAGTGATTGTAATGATGAGATTAGGTGAATTTGCATAGGTCATAGCAGACAAGGAGGTAAAGACGCCTGTTAATTGACTACATGTGTTTAATGATTGTAAGATTTAAAGACTAATTACACGTACTTGTGCTTGACACCTTGCTCTGATAATCATTTCTCAGCACACTTGAATTTGATCATAAACCCCATCTAGAAAAAATAATACCAAGATTTTTGGACTTATGTTATTAGTCAGAAGAACACAAACTCCCAAATTAATTTTCATAAAATAAGATATTTTTCTGTGTTATGGACTTATATTTTATAGTAATTGTCACATATGCTTTTCCATTGGCAACTTTAAATAATTTCCGTAGTGCCAAACACAAAGCTGTAGATGAGCCTGATTCTTGCTTGACTGACTGACAGAAAGTAGTTCATGCATTCAGTTTTGATAAAGAAAACAGTACATCAAAGAGACAGAGAATCATGGAAAATCTTGGAACAGTACATTTGGCCTCAAAAAGAGAAAACAGTGGAACATTTTTAGTTTTGTGCACTCAGACATGATTGAAAACTTGGCTGTTTTAGCTGAAGTGTTACTGGTTTCACCTATAATGTCAGTGGCTTGTGAACAAGATTTCTTGTCACATGATCATATCAAGCCAAAGTGCTCAGGATATTTAAAAACAGATTTTTGATCCTCAATCTGCTATAGAAAAAACTGTTGAAGTTTGTTTATGAAGAAATTGAATATAGTATACTGTGCTATGTTGTTAAAGATGAAATGAAAAAAGTGAATGAAATTTAGTCATTTGTTTCTTCTTCTAATGTCTTGGCAAATTTATTGATTTAAAATGGACATAATGTTCTTGATAAATTAATATAGAGAAGAAATTGTAATCTCTTCCTTGATTACTTCTAGCTACACACAGAATTAAAAAATGGCAAGGTAACGCCATTGGGAATTGTTAGAATTGTAACATCACAATCATAATTTATCATCGTTCTCTGTTGCCTTAGTGTTTTATTTTTTCACTCTAATAATAAATATTTCACAATGAATGAGCATTGGCAATCTGATGACATTTAGTTTGGTAACCCAACAATACAAGTATAATGTTCTGAATTATTGCAAGGGAAAATTATTATTAGTTTTAGAGCTTGGACAGCAACTTTTTCAAGGATGGAGTCCTGAACTGCAAATTTCAAAATCCTATGGGTAACCCTGGTGCCAGTGTAGGAAGTTATAGCAGTATATGGTAATACCTGTGTATTCATTATCATTAGGTGGAGAATACTATACTTGGTGTTTTACAGCACAGCAACACAAGTAGATTATAGAGTACCAAGGGAATTGGAGTAAACTGCCATACCTAAGAACACACTATGATACCTGAGCTTGGCAGATCTAGTAATAGGATTTGAACCCAAAGCCTGTTGGGTCCTGGTCCAGCATGCAAAGCCACTGTATCACCATGGATCAGCTATGTTATGATGTCTGTTTGTCTGTTACTAATTTCGTTTTCACACAGTGGCTTCACCAAAAGTCCAGGTCATTTAGACCCATTTTAGACAATAATCTCCAAAGTCTGCTATGCCCTGTTAATGCCCTCATAGAGGACGATTAAAAATTGGGTGATTGTATAATGTACTAGTTATGGTATTCTTGCTTTCTTTTGTAGGAAACCACTTAGAGTAGCAATAGTGTTAGCAGTTTTAATATTTCTGGCTGCCAACATAGCATGTGCAGTATTGGTGAAGATTCATGAGAAGAAAGAGCACTCGGTTCCATTCTACCTGCTATACATTCGTGTTGCTATCAATGATTCCCTCTTCATTATTATGGCCATTATACTCTCAGTCTGCATCTACAAAATGGCCAAGATGTCATCAGCTAGTGTGGTACTTGAGGCCAAAGTAAGTACAGGGTATAGTCATTATGTGTACATTTGATGGTTTCTAGGAATGAAAGGAAATTGTACCTGGTTTCTGTTAATTTTTTTTTCTCCATAAAATGTTTATATTTTTGTCCTCATCTGATGCTGCCTAGTTCAGTGAATGTGATAAGCTGAGTATTTTTTTAGTATAAATTCTGCTAAATTGATAAATTGAAATTTATAATTTATAAGGAAAAAATTATATGTGTTTCCAGTTGGCTGACTGTCCCTGTTTTTTTGTTGTTGACCCTAGAACTCATTTCTCCCCAAGGTAAAAAAGAAAAAAAATTTATAGGATTAAATGATCATGGTTGGGTATTTATTGATGTGTAAATTTTACCTAATCACTCACAAAGTAAATAAAGTCCGAAGTACTTTATCTTAACTTTGTGAGTGATTAGGTGAAATTTACACATCGATAAATACCCAACCATGATATTTAATCCTTATAATTCCAATTTACTTCCTTTCTAAAATCATATCAGCATATTTAATCAACAAAACATTCACTTTTGTGATCAAAGTTTTTTTTCATTAGCCTCTTAACTGTGATAGAATAAATAGCCCAATCTTCGCTAGCCAAGTAATATGGGATAGAATGTCATAGTGGGTCATGCCAGTGATACAGTGTTATAATCATTATTTTAATATATAAAAAATGGTTTTTGCAGTTAAACCAGGATATTCCATTTTTCCTCGAAAATTACCCTTGCATATGGCATGTGTTGTTATAGCAATGTTGTTGTTACTTTCTATGCATTTCGATCTTTCAAAAACAAAATTGTGTCCAGTTTTAGTGAGAAACCTTGTTTGACATATAACCCTGACCTTTAATAACTGCTGCTGTAACATGTTGTCGAGGTGAAATGCAATAGTTTTCAAAGATTGGCTTGTAAAGCCTACCACATGCCTTCGTAGGCAAAAGGGATGAGTGGTGGAGTGCAGGAAGGCCTGTGCAATTACATTGTTTTAACTTATAATGGTCCATTTGTATCTGTGGTTTGTAAATTTTGATTGGAAATCACAGGAGTGGGTGGGTGAGTTTTTGTTGTTGTTATTAGGATGTGATGGGTTGATATTAGATAAAACTTCACATCAAATGACGTGGAAACAGGGAAACAAAAGTAGTCCTCAGAATTTATCAACGTGTAAAAAATTCCAGTTCATTATCACATGACTGTTTACATCCAGTCAAATTGCAGAAAACATGTTCAATTCATAAAAATTGGAAATATTAAGAAAATAAAAAAAACCCACCAGATTGATTTGTGCATCTAATTGAGATGGTTTTGTCCAGTACTTGCAGCGTAGTACATTTTATATAACTATAATTATGATATAATTAATGTTAAAACCCTCCCCCCAACCTACCTACCTGTCCTAATTTTAAAACCAGTGCAATAGGAAACACATTTTATTTTGCCTAAGAGATAAAATTGTATGAACAAAAACATCTGTAGATGATATATGTTTAGGGATGGCATTAATTAACACATGACAGTAAATAGATTTCATTATGATAGCCTTACTATGGTTCAAGTCCTACTTGGTCAACAGGACACAAATTGTGTCTGCAAATGGAAAACACTCCAGCCCAGTTGATCTATGTTGTGGTGTTCCACAGGGGTCTGTTCTTGGACCTGTTCTCTTCATTATGTACACTCAGCCACTCTCAAGTGTCTTAGATCATCATCCAGTGTCTCACCAGATGTATGCTGATGACAGCCAAATATACAAATCTAGCCACCCAACTGAAGTTGAAGCTACCGTCCAAGGTGTAGAGAGGTGCATTTCTGATGTGAAATCATGGATGACATGTAACAAGCTGCAGATGAATGATGATAAAACTGAAGCCATTCTGATTACAACACAAAGACTTTCTCATTCACATCATTTACCTCAGACATTAAATATCAGCAACACCAACATTAAATTCACACAGTCATACAAAACCTAGGTGTTACTCTCGACAGTACTCGCATTGCACCAACATGTCATGAACATATGCAAGGCTGCATATCTTGAGCTGAGATGCATCAGCTCCATTCGCAAGTATCTTTCAGTTGATGCCACTAAAACACTTGTGTGTTCCTTAGTACTTTCAAGACTGGACTATTGTAACTCAATTCTGTCTGGTTTGTCTCAATATCTTCTCCAGAAACTTCAAAAAGTTCAAAACACAGCTTCTTGGATCATCCTTAGAGTACCACGATCAGAGCACGCCTCCCCTGCTCTGTACCCTACACTGGCTATCCATTCGATCCAGAATTAAACACAAAATTTGTTCTCTGTGCTACGTTTCACTGACGGGCTCCGTCCAACGTACCTATCTGACCTCACCCATGTGTACACACCTGCAAGATACTTATGCTCCTCTTCTGACACCCGTATTCTCATTATTCCCACTATGAAGATGAAATCATATGGACAACGCTCTTTTGCATACCAGGGCCCAGCAACGTGGAACGAATTGCCCACTGCACTTAGACACAAAGACACAGTGATCTCATTCAAGAGCGCTCTTAAAACTCACCTATTTCAACTGCAAGAACAGACTTAAAGACCTAATAATGTATCCTTACCTTAAATATTTACAGCATGTTCTGTTTCTAATTTCGTGGTGTTTGTTTTTATTTTTGTAATCATATCATTATATATGTTTTTTAAGTGTTGTCAAATGTTGTAAAGCGCTTAGAGCTTCTAAAGATTAGGCTCTATACAAAGTCCTCATTATTATTATTATTATTATTATTATTATCATTTAAAGTTACCTCCCTTGAAGATAGTTTCTGTCATCTTTTGGCTTTACTTCTCCAGTTTTCCATCATCTTTTGGATCAGCCTTAATTACTGGACATTATTTTTTATAGGACTACAGAATATGGTATAGCTGACATGGAGGTTTGGATACATCTTTAGAATAACTAAGTAACATAAAAAGCTTCTCAAAACTGTAGAATATTTTGTGGAATGATTCTTTTTCAGCATATTTCATATGAGAGGATTACCCAAAATATGTCTTACACTGATTGCAAATTAGGTAATTTGCGGACTTATGACATCATAAAGAGTTCACCTTATGATTCAGAAGTATGAGGCCATTGGCCTCTTGATATTTTCTAAAGGGGACAAAACAGATATGATTGACCATATTTCCTTGTGGTTTCTTTTTTAAACAGAAAAATATGACTTGTATTTGTTTAGTAATTTTAAACTCTGCAGTTTATTGAATGTAAAAAATTAACATCATAAATTAGTTTGGTTTCACAGATTGCATTCATGGGGTACCAGTTTTCATGGATTTTTTTATTGCTTTGAACCACAAAATTAAAGATCCAGTGAAAAATGAGCCACATGTGATGCTTCCCCCCTTTTCTTACTGATGCAGTCCTAGCAATCAACAGAAGTTCAGCTATTTGATAATATAACTTGATTACTTTAATACAATACTTTATTAAAGTTTTTTTGTGCTCATCTTGAAAGAAAAAGAATTATAAATCCATTTATGTTGTTTCAGTACCTAGTTATATACAGAGTGTCTGGTAGCTGTCGTTTCCACTCATGCAATAAATCAATGTGTGATGAGATCAGGGATAAAGAGAAAGTACAAGAAAGAATAATGAAATAATGTTTGCAAATTGGTTCTAATACTTATGTGTGTTGATCATTTCTTCAATGTGGATATGTGAGATAGCTGCCAGTAGTTTCCTGTGGGTTGGTGGTTCTTACCGGGCTTTTCCTGGGTTCTTCCTCCAGCAATCATACTGGCCACTATGTATAGCTTATCATGTGCTGAGAAATGGCGTTAAACCCAAAACAACAACAACAATCTTTCTTTAACCGAAACTGCTTTGGAAAATACTGTAGATGCTCTAATATAAAATTGCCATTTATTCTGTGCATTTCTCTGTGATTTAAGATTTAAACACAGCTGTGATCCATCTGTTTAGATAATCTGCATGAAATGTAGATAAATTTAGACACGTATGCTTCTAATTACAGATAGAAAACTTTCCAATTAAAATCCTCCTTACAGCACATCTCATTTTATCAACACATTTTAATTCAAAGGAACAACAACACTGTAAACTACTGAAACTATTCCTTGATGCACAAGTGCTAATTAATCACTGTGTATACACACTAATTACAGCACAGGTGCTAATTAAACACTGTCTGCACATGAATTACATCACAAGTGCTAGTTAAACATAGTGTAAACACACTAATAATAACACAATTGCAAAATTACAACACAAATCCAGCTTTCTTAAAAGCCACAGATAATTAGGACTGATCTCTCACACACTTTATCTTGAGCTGCTTTCCTTCACTATCCATGAAGGTTACCACCACCCGCTGAATGCACAGAGGAGCAGTTGGTCATATGTTTAATTCACATACTGAGTGATGACATTATCCACATAATAGGACTGATGTTGCAAACTTTATGGACAGTGCTTTATGTAAGAGACCTTTTAGATGTATTTCAGTTAATGTATGGATTGTTGTTACTTGGTTCTGCTTGATGTCTGAATGAAAACAGTGTTGGAGATTGATCTTGACAGGCATTTGATTTCGCTTATACTAGCGGTTGTGTTGTTTTAACCATTAAAGTCACCATCATTTATTGACAGTTTGGTTTTGTTCTTTTGTATTCTTTAGTTTGGATATTTGTAGATATTAACCAATGAAATAAAATACCAGTAAATATACAAACTTTCACAGGCAAATCCATAAATTAAGTACCTATGAAATAAAATATCTGTAAATATACAAACTTTGACAGGCAAATCCACAAATTAAGTACCTATGAGAATGTCTTTGTTTCCTAAACCACAAAAATTATAACAAGAAACACAAGTAAAACCATAGTATTTCTTCATCCGAGTTAATTCTGTCATCTGTATTGTTCCTACATTACTAAAATGGTATATCCACCATGTTATTCACAGCATATATATTTAGGATGTCCTGTTTGTGAAAGATAGGTTATTGTAGATAAGTAATAAGTAACAAGTTTCTCCAATTTTTACAATGTACAGTAATTAAATTTACTCAGGATGGTTAACTCTTGAGCTAATAAGTACACTGCTGTCATTTCTCATTCCTGATGTCTTCTTTTGACTGAAACAGATTGTTTTGAAAATCGGACTGAATTGTTTTACAAAGCAAACATAGAATGGCATGGAAATGGGAATCACTTCATATGTATCTGTCTATAATGTGATCATGTCAAAGTCACTCTACTTTGTTAGGGTATTGATATATAATTTGATCTTGTACAAGTCACTCTACTTTGTTAGGGTATTGATATATAATTTGATCATGTTCAAGTCACTCTTCTTTTTTAGGGTATCTATATATAATGTGATTATTTGCAACTCACCTGTATTTTATTAAGGTATCTGTCTATAACAGGCATGTGTAACCTATGACCTGCAGGTCAGATCTGGCCCACAACATCATTTTTTTTCTTATTTACATAATAGGGTTTGGCTTTAAAAATTGCTTATCTGACCCGCACACTGGATTAAGTTGCACATGTCTGATCTATAATGTGATCATGTACAAGGTACCTCTACTTTGTAAGGGGGTATATTTATAATGAGATCATGTACAAGTCACCTCTTCTTTATTCAGGTATATGTCTATAAAGTGATTATGTAAAAGTTACTCTTCATTGTTAAGGTATCTATGTCTAAATAATTTTTCTGTTACATCTTTAATTAAAAGTCCTACAACATATACTAGCATGCATTTTCAAAAGTTTTTATGTAAAGTTAAAACCAAGTTGCCAAATTTCAAGAGCTTTTTCTGACTGCTGTGTTCGTTTGGAGTATTTTTGCTTTTTGTCTGTTGAAAAATATATTGGTATAGCATATCCTACTTTTTAGTTTCTACTCAGTAACTTCAGAAAGACTGAATTTACTGAAATCACTTTCATACCGAGATTGATGTCAGATGGTGATAATACTTGGTCAAGTTTTTTAAATATTTGTCTGCAAGGATTATGCAAGCTTCTTTAGCATGGGTTAGACTTGTTGGGGGGGAGACACTCATTCTGATGGTGGTGTTGGCAACATCAGCATTGGTTACAATTTTATTTTAAGTTTTTTGTATGGTTATAAATCTTTGAGGGATTACTTGGACCATATAATCAGTTAGCATTGGACATTCATCTTCACCACCACCCTCCACCCCTTCATGTGTTCGGACAAAGTCAAGGTAATTTGAAAATCTTGGTTAAATTTCTGATTAAAGTTTTTCTGTATGGTCACAAATTCCAAACTTTTAGCTGGATTGCTGTCAGATATGGATAGTAAAATCAGTGAGCACTGCACTTTAAATTTTATACATCCCCATCCTCCCTCTCTCTTCAGGAAGGATCATGGTCATTTGAATATCTTGGTTAAAAGTGTTCAGTTGAGGTTTTTCAGTATGGTTATAGGTCTCAATCACAGAAAGGATAGTTATCATACTGTTAAATCAGGAATGATGGCAAGGTGAATGTCATTTGAAAATCTTGGTTAAGTTCATAAGACCTAAACCCAAAAAGGGATATTATCATACTTGGATTGTAAAATTAATACACTCCTACCTTTTTGTATCCAGGTGCCTCGACCGTGCATCTGATGGTTGTGCAAGGTCAAGGTCATTTGAAAATCTTTGTTAAGTTTTTGGTTAAAGTTTTTCACCATGGTCGCAGGTTTCAGATGCTGAGAGGGATAGCTGTCATGCCTAATGCAATGTCAGGGTCATTTGAAAGTGAAAACATATCTGTACCAAGCTAGGGAGTAAGTGTGACATAAGTTCTTGGAATGTTGGTTAACAGCTTTTTTGTCTAATTTGATTTAGACTTTCATGCTGCAAAAGTGCCATAAATACTTGAACATTTTGTATTTGTGTTTCACATGGAAGAGGCATCTGTAACCTTTAGTTATTTTGTTTTGTCATGTCATTCATCAGTTTGTTATATTCAGGATATTTCCATTGAGATTGTTGTTTGCTTGCATACAGGGGACCACAGTGTGTCAAGCAGTTGTGGTCTGTGTTTTGATTATCCTGCTCTACACATCCAGAGCTGTGTATAATTTTGTGGCCATCTGCCCCATCAGCAGAGAGAAGAATGTGCCATCATTTGGATACAACTGGATAAATGTCTCTGATCAGGTAAGAGATGCATCAGAATGCAGATTTAGAAGAACCTGCTTCCGGTAATCATTAAAAAATTAATCTAGTCACATCGAAACTTGCATGTGTCTGCATATGTAATAAACTGAATATAAACAATGTTATAGAAATGCTACTGATTTAATCTGATGACTCCAGTTTAGTAAATATTTTAAAAAATCAGGAGAATAGTGTACATTTTTAAGTATGTACAATGAACCGCTTCATTCAGATAGTTTTTTTAATGTACATTTTTATTGTGTGTGCGTGTGTGTGTTGTGTGTGTGTGTGTGTGTGAGAGAGAGAGAGAGAGAGAGAGAGAGAGAGAGAGCCAATGATTCCTTAATAAAAGCCTTGCTTTTTGTCTAGTCATTAGTATAAACCTTTAAAACATTTTCTTGTACAGCCCATAACTTGGCACTTCTTGGTTTAGGATAATATTTAATGGTTAGATGATGTGTCACGTACCATAGTCATGTCCTTATCAGATGGATAGGGTAACAGCCAGGGAAAGTTGAACTCCAAGACATGTTTTATTGTGTGGGCTCTAACTTTTGCAGCACTGAAGTTATTTTCATGAAACTTTACTTGGATACCATGAATAGATGATGTGTCACAAAGCATAGTTATTTTCATGAAACTTTACTTGGATACCATGAATAGACGATGTGTCACAAAGCATACTCATAATGTCTGCATCCAGGTCAAGGTCACAGCTAGGACAGATTATAACCTTTGATCTGTTTTCCTTTATTGATTGTAACTTTTGAATCACTTTAGATGTTTTTATTAAACTTTACCAAGATATGTATGATGACTACAGTCATGATAAAACAGTCATACCTTTTAAACCAATGATACTTCCTTACCTTCCAGTAAAGTTAAATGTGACTATGTTTCATTTTTCAGGGTAATGTGGGTAAATGGTTTGACCTGATCTTGGTTGTGTCCCTTGGAATTAACTTTGACACAGATATAGATCATGGACAAATAATGTGTTACATACAGAAGTCAGAGGTCAAATTATAGCAAATGCCACTGACAGGCTTATCATGTGCAGCTTATAATTTGTCTGTAGAAGTCTGAGTCCATGGATTCTTTTAAATTTGTTTATGAGCATAATAATGACTTTACAATTAAGTGATTTCATTTTGTTCATTATATGAGTGTGCATTGATGTCATAGAACGTCATTTAAAATGTAGAAGGTATCATGGCTGCAAAACCAGATATATGGCAATATTTTCTGGAAAAAAAACCTTTTAAAACTTTCTTTATATTTTACAGGCAGAGATGGTGACACTTGACAAAGGTTATGCATTCTTGTCATTTGGAATCGTTCTGTTTGTTTGGGAGATCGTTCCAACATTTATTGTTATAATTTTCTTCAGAGTGCGCAAGCCAGCATCAGGCATGGTAAGTTAGTGGTCACAGGGACTTTGTTTTTCATATTGTGCTTGTAAGGATCCAGTAAGTAGGGTAGTAAACACTGTAGACTGTGGATTAGAATGTTAATGATTTTTTTTTCATCTTTGGCCATTGCTTTTGTACCTTTGAACACAGGGTCTAACAGATTATAAGAAAACATGGTAGTAGCCAGGTGGAATGCAAGAGAGAAACTGGTAGCTTAGCTTAAATTCAGTGGCCTAGTTTGAAATAGTTGCCGTAGTGCCTACAATTTTGGGATATACAGAGAATGTGAAGTTCACCTTACCTTTTCTTGCATTGATATCTTCACCCCACCCACTCCCATAAGCCTTATTTTGTCGGGTTGGTGTAGCAATTAAGGCATAGGGATTGATTTTATCTGTGTGGCCATCTGGCAACAACATCCAGGTTAAGAGTTTGTGTCAGGTTATTTTCACAGAAACTCTTGGTAATAAAGTCACAGAAGATGGTATTGATATATGTCATGTGGAGTTCTACAAATTTCTGTGAAAATTAGGTAACCCTGACCTATATTTCAGTTCAGTGAGTTTGGTTAAAAAAAATTTTCAGGCACTATTGCCAGTGGATTAAATAAATTAGAATACGAGTATGTCATGAGAACTCCTAAAGACGTCAATGAAAACTAAGTGACTTACCTATGTTTCATGGTCCAGTGGTTTGGTTAACCTTTGCATTTATCAAGATTAGAGTTTGTATTTTGATTTTTTTCTGAGATACTGTTACTTGTAAGGTCAGTAAGTTCATATTTAGAGGCATCATGTGGAATTCTACATCTTTTAGTGAAAATGTAATTCTCCCGTCATATTAATGTTACCTCTCAATCCACCCTTCCTAGAAAGACAAACATTTGGTCTTTCCATATAGACAAATGGAAGAAGCTGTCACCCATTATCTTCCCTTACTACTGCCAGATCATTACCCATCAACCTGATGTTTACTAGTTCACTTGGTGTGATCAACATTAAACCAATTGACCCCTGAACGTTATTTGTCCCTCGGTTTGTTACAAGTTTCCATTAGTGGCTTGGAGTTAGCAGGAGAGTGTCCTCCCTTATTTGGGCATTTCATTGGGCATAATTTGCTCCACATGTCCAAGCAATGCCTTTGTCCCGATAAGTCCATGTGCATGGGGTATTTTTCTGACATTTAGTATCCATGCTATCATTTTTCCATGCTATATGCTGCTGCTTTAACTGCCTACTAGCCAGTCCAGCCAGCCAGCTTGCTGCACCTTTAACTAGTGACCGGATGTCTATACCATTGGCAACTTGTGCCACATAATGGCTGGCCATTCTGTGGTATGTAGTTGAGTTGGTCAGTCTATTTCATTGTACATTCAGTCCATGCATTTTTATGGCTGACCATCCAGCTGGATACTGAACTGACCTTACAACGAGATGCTGAGCCAGCTATCCAGCCTGCTGCTGAATTGACCATTTAGCCACCTGTCCAGCACACTTTTCTGCCGTCCTTTGGCAAGGCAAGCCCTGTCAATGTCAGTGACTGCTTAAGGCAGTGAGAAACCTTTGTTTGGTTAGGAAACACCTGGCTGCTGATGTTGAAGGTGTGTGACTGTTACATACTGGACATTGATGTAGATAATTTGCCAGGAGGAAATTAGAACATTGTGAACTCGTGAACCTTGAGTAAAGGTGTTTGAAATTGCAAGTACCTCTGCAAATTCCATAAAACAAATGACAGTTGGGTAATATCCTTCTTTTATAGCATGTTTTGTCAGTAATTTATCTGCTGACAGTCCTGTGTAATTGCAGGGGTAGAAAAATTCATTGCCAAGGAGTCCAGAACAACTAAATTTAATGCCAGACAACCATTTTTCCAAATGTGATGCCAATTCAGCAACCAAAAATATTTTGATAAAATGATCATCTTTGAAATTGTAATGGAATTGTATATATTTTCCTCTGATAAATATTTGATCATTATATTATCTGTCTGATGACCTACAGCAGTGGACCAAACTGGTATCATTAAATTGTATGTCTGGTGTCTTACAGCAGGGGGCCCAAACAGGTGTCATCCTCAAGGTACAGCTTTGTGGTGAAGATAGTGCTATTTAACTGGGAAAACTCATTTGATTTCTTTGAATTTTTGATAGACTAGTTCACTATTGTAGTGTAGTGTGCAGTTTTTGAATAAGGTTCAGATTATTTCATAAGCTTTCTCTGATACTTTATTGAACAATGTGACCAGCTGATTACTTTATTTAACAATGTCACCAGCTGGTTGTGCTTAGCTGGATGTTTGCTCTCACTGATCATGGTCATCGCATGCAGAATGCTTCACTAGTGCTGATTTACTAAAGTTTGAAGATTCAAGTGATATAAGTTTTTGATGATTCTTTTGGCAGTGTTCCCAAATCATGGCACTGAGGCCACTGTTATATGTCAGCCAGCTCTAGCTTTCTTAGCATGCAGTTTTTATTCAATCATGCTTATGTTACATGCCGTGAGTAGAGCTGTCTCAAAGAATAAGAGTCTGATACTTGTTATTGTCTCAGTATGAAAACCTACCAGTTAAAAACCACAACTTTAGAATAATGAACAAATATCGTTACTTCAAGTTGTCCTTTGAAACTTACCACACTGTTGTTTTCTAAACAGTTAAGTTGCCCTTCTCAGCCTCCATTTAACCAGCTTACTGTGACTGGTGTAGTCTTCAGGCAGTTGAGCTGTAACAAGCTTAGTTGGTAGGACCTTAGTTGATTGTCCAAAAAAAACAAAGTGTAAACTTGACAATGACCTTTGAAATTATTTCATTAATGTGTTTATTTGACTGTTATTGGAGAAACAAATAAAAGACAATTTAATGTATTTAATATATTTTTGATGTATCCAGACCTATGTCTGTTTACTCATAGTGTATGCCAGTCAGATCTTTTTATCTGCCAGACAACAATGTTTGTAGTCTTGTACCCTTTTTCATTTTCAGTTGTTTTAACTGGATGCATTATTTCTTTGTCAGGCTCTGGCAGACCTGTCCACACACAGTCAAGGGACCAAGGCTTACTTTTTTGACAATCCTAGGAGGTATGACAGTGATGAGGATCTGTCCCACAGCGACCATAGCCATGGGAGGTTAGTGGTTTGTTACATTCATGTATGTAGTTAATGGGAGTATATTGTAGAAAGCATAGGTATAGCATCTGATTATATGGTACATGTTGACTGAATGCTCATGGTAGACAGAGATACCTTCCATCTTGAAAAATTTTTCCATTTCAGGTGAAGTTAATGGAAAATAATTGTAAACATAATGATTCTAGCTAGAATTACATCAATCTTGCATATTCTTTAAGTTAATCAGAACACTTTATTCAACAAAATTACTTTTGACTGTTTTTGTATGAAAATTGTCTTGTCTTTTGGAGTTACATTTTTAAAATCTGAAAACATGCACACTTCAGACATGATCAGTTTTATTGGCCATAATGTAATGTTTTAAACAGTGCAATACATTCAGTAGAATTGAAGGTGCTTTTACTTTAACAGTGTATAGTTGTATTGTTATTGAAGGAAGCCCATCTTAATATTGTAATCTTTCTGAAATTTTGAACTCTTTGCACATTGCCATTTTGGTTTGGAAGGAGTATGGAATATGTTTTTCAAACAAAGATTTATTTTTTGGTAACAAGGTAATTCAAATCTCAATGATTTACTACTTTTCTGGTTTAATTTATATCGTCCTTTTCTTACGAAGGATATACAGTTAATTTTGCACTGGTTGCCTATTTCATGGTTATTAAAAGCAATGAATTTAAAGACCCCAAAAAACAATGATCCTTCTGTCAGGGATTATGTTTTCTTTTGTTTTTGTTGGGTTTTAACACATTATTTGCTATATGATTTGGAGGAAGTGGGAGCTGGACCCTTCTCCAGTCTGTAAATTTAAATATTGACAATAATATAATTTTTCACTGAACTGTGAAAACTGACAAAAACAAATTATTTCACAGTATGTAATGTGGCCTTCGTCATAGCTTTGTATTTTGATTGCAATATAAATACTGACAGTGCAAACTATGACAAGACAAAGACATGATATACTTTGAATCACTTTAATTTTGTGTGTATGAATTTTCATAGCTTTCATGGATAAACTAGATCACAAAGTCACAATGAACTATGAACCAAGCCCAGCACTGTATTTGATGAGAGCTTCAGATATATGAGCAGAGTGCTGGATTAAAATAAACTGGGATCCAAGTTGTTCTATATACTCAGGTTTGCGATATACCAGTAATATCCCAGTTTCCCAGCATACTTGAGCTTCAGATGTACCAGCAATGTCCTAGCTCCCCAGCATATTTGAGCTTCTGATGTACCAGTAATATCCAATCTCCCCAACATACTGGAACTTCAGAGATACCAGCAATGTCCAAGCTCCCCAAGTTGAACATACTTGAACTTCAGATATGCAGGCAATGTTCTGGCTCTAAATAAACTTGGATTCAAGCTCCCCTACATCCATCCAGTACCCTGCCAGTATAGTTTTAATGTTCTAAATTGTCAAGTACATTTTTGCTACAGTAAATACTTTATTTGCAATGTAAAATATATTTGCATGTGTCCAGTATGCTGGCATTATGTCACTTACTGGTATGTACCAGAGTGTTTAGTACTTTTTTGATACTTCAGCTGTTTTTTTGCAAATGAATCACACTCAAAATAGGAATAAAACTGCACACAGTTGTATAACCCTCATAATTGATTGAAAAATATCAGAATTTTTGCAGTGCAGAAAAGATGTAAATTTGAGTAAGTCCTATAAAAATTCCTGATATTTATTGAAGATAAAATTCAGTATATTTCAGCACAGCTAAATTTAGCAAATTCAGTATGTGGCAAGTCGATATATTTTTCTAAGTACAAGTTCCAGTTTATGACCATGTACATGTTGGTATACAGCTTCTACCTTACAGATGAGCTAAGTTAAAATTTGTTATTGTTCTCATATATTAATGTGTGAAGACTGTTTTGTTTCTAGTATATTACATACATACTGAAACTTTTAAAGTCTACAGTACTGCATAAATTGATATAGGTGAGCATCTTTATTAATACATTCCACATATATGATCAAGGTCTGTGTTGTTTGTTCTACTGAATACTTCTAACAAACTGCTTAGACCCAGTGCTGCCAGCACAGTATGTGATGGCAGATCTGTGTTGGTGCAGTCTGCAGTTGGATGTAACTTATAAGTGAGTATATACAGTAGTGACTCATTGCAGTAAATTAGAAGTTTAATGGAACTCATTGATCACTGTCTTCTATTGCCTGATGCACTATGGGATTTACAGACTGGTTCTCATTTTAAAAGATTAAGTTCATATCAGAACTTAGGAACCAGATAATCGGTGGTACATGCATCATCTGTATGATTACATTGTTGTGTGTGTTCAGTTCTCCTTCTCATAATGAAAATGCTGTTGCTATTATTTCAGTCATTATGGCAGTCTTGGTTGCTCTATCAATGGTGGCAGCACACCAAGAGGTGGAACGCCTCAGGGAACACCAAGAGGGACATTTGGCTCTGCTGGATCACTTCAACAAGGATATGGAGCTGTTCACATAGGAGGCTACTCTAGTCAGACCCGAGGTGCAGCCATTATCCACGTATCTTCACATCATCAAAACTTTTATGATGGAACTTGAATGTAAAGATATACCTGTAGTTTGCTGCAGTTAATAATAAATAATATTGAGTCAGCATGCTGGGCATGATGCGACTAAATTTGTCATAAATGTAGATAGCAAAACAATGCTATATGTTTCCTATACTATATCAAAATAGATTCATATTTTTATTATTGAAGAAAAAAAACAACAGTATTGATGCAACAGATATTTTGGAAAGTGATTGTTGTTTATATAGTTTATAATTGAACTTTAGCTGCACTTCAGATTTTTAAAATTTTTAAAAATATTTAAAAGGATCACTTGTCTATTAAAAAATGGTGCAGACAATTTAAGAACAGACATTATTTTATGATGTCCAAGTTTTCTGCACTCTTGTTGGTTAAATTGCCTTTTGCTGTCTTTGCTGAAACATTATAGCATCCACACATGAGTACATAAGGGTGTTATGATTTGAATGATCATCTGGCATGTATTTGAATGATCATCTGGCATGTTATCATAGCTGTAGCTAGTCAGCACATTCCAGAGTGTGCATCATGCATAACTGATCATTGATGGAATGTATTTTCTGTCAGTCCTGCTGTCCATCATTCCTTCTGTCTGCCTTCTCTTTCTTTTGTTTTTCCATATTTGTGCTGTAAATGAAAGTTAAAGGACTACATTTAATGGGGAAAAAGTAAGAATACTAGTTTGCAAACATTGTCTGCTTTTTTTGTTTTTATGCTGCTGATTCATTCAATTTAAATCACTATTTACATAATAGACTGAAAAGCCAATCTTTTATTGTATTTTTCTGTTTCTTAATAATTACGACTTTATCAAGTGCTGTCTCATTACCATGAAGGCGAGAGACTGTCGGAGAATTTCAAGTCATGTCCTACAATTTAAGACCTCGACCCTGATATTTGTGTTTTGGGCATGATGGAAGCCAGGAATGCCAAAATCCATTAAAAGGATGACAGGAATCTTGAACAAAACAGCTATCCAAACATTTTCTTCAATGTTATTATATTTTTATAAATTTCGTTAAGAAATACACTTCAACATAGGGCTGTTCCAGTAAAACATATATCTCCCCCGGGGACGGCACTTCAAAAAAACTTCTGTAGGTGGATGTGTTTCAAACTATTTTGATTCTGACAGTGGAAGGTTGGTTAGGAAAATCACTTCTGTTGTGGGTTTTGTCAACAAAATGAGAAATCGCTGGTGGGGTTGTCAGAAAAAAAAAAATATATATTGAAAATCGCATCTAACCCCCCTCCTAGCGGTCAAACTCACGTGAATAAAACATTGGGTCAGAAATGATGCCAGTACACACGAGTGCACCAAATTTGTATGAATTCGCGTACTTTTAAAGCAGTGATATGCATTCACAAATTACGTTAATGTCACGGTTATAAAACGTGCTTTGTCCATTCTGGTGATCATGCCCACTGAATCAGTAAGGTTGGAAAAGAATTTGGCAAATTTAAAGATTGAAAAATCTTTTGGCAGATTATGATTATACACTACTTCTGCCTGAGATACATGAATAATTTCATTTCTTCGTTTGTTGATTCTGGTTGTCGCTCAATTCAAATGCATCATTAAAAAGCATTGATGCATTCTCATACTTTGCTAAAAATATTTACTACACATGCACATCTCCAGATATTGGTGAATATAACTTGAGTACATAATAACAGTTCTGGTTGGAACAATGGACATTGTTAGAGAAACTTGAAGTGACCTAAAATGTAAACTTTTTGGCAGCGTGTGATGCAGGATTGCTCAAGACTTCTCCATCTCGTATGC
Source organism: Megalonaias nervosa (assembly GCA_016617855.1). Classification (NCBI taxonomy): domain Eukaryota; kingdom Metazoa; phylum Mollusca; class Bivalvia; order Unionida; family Unionidae; genus Megalonaias; species Megalonaias nervosa. The sequence goes on along the minus strand of JAECUM010000815.1, from coordinate 137,311 downwards.
TCACCACGAAAACTCCATTTGTACCAACTGATGGTGATTTTTTTAGGTAACTGTCAGAAAGGCATAATTGACGATATTCAAAGGTCTATAAAAATTACTAGAGTCAAAATTTATAAACTCATACAGCTGTGGCAAAAATGATGGACTAGTACCTTTGCTGCTGTTGATTAGTTGGCTGATTTAGTTTGGTTTGGTTTGTGTTTTGGGGGGTTTTAATGCCATGTTTCAACACAGCAGCCAATATATTAGGTGGAAGAAGAACCTGAAAGAACACCAACCCAAATTGGTTGATCTGTGACAAAAAGTCATTCTGTGAGATGTGCAAATTAATCTTTAAAAGCAAGCACCTTGGGCACATGGAGCATCTGTTGTTTTGATGTTTATCTCTAACAGCTGAAGTCATTTAGATACAAGACCTCAGGTTTCGTTAGATCATTATGGCCTTTGCACCATTTTCAGATCAAGAGAATCTATATACGGCAGCCAGTTTTACTGATGAAGAAAATCCAAGTACTTTTGAGACACCAAACACCACTAATGTAGAACCACTGACTTTCCACAAGTAACTGGCAACATTCTCATGTATACATTGGAGGCAAGTAATCACATGACAAGCATCTTGTACCACTCTGCCATGGAAACCCCTAAGATCTGTATCACAAGACAAGCATCTTGTACCACACTGCCATGAAAGCCCCTTAGGCCATAGGTGTAAGTCTCATATGAAAGACTAGAAGTGGGAGACAGAACCTGTGACAACTGGATTGAAAGTCCAGAATGTTACTGCTAGGCCATCAGTGATGATGATGATGATGATGATGATGTTGTTGACAATACAGTTAACTGCAATGACATTGATTTTATGAGTACTCTGGAAAAAATGATTCCTTGACTCGTCCATTTTTAAAAATCAAATTTATGATATAAAAATGTTTAACTTACAATATTTCTTTTTTTTTAAAACTTATATTAGTTTTGCAACAAGGCATAAAAATAAAGATGTTGGTAACTGAAGTAAATGTTCTTAAATGAAATAATGTAAAAGTATGCAGAAAATATGCAACATCACTTCCACAAGCATTAATATATTTTTCAGACAAATCATGTATTTTAAGCTTATCAAAACATTTCTTAAAAACAAATAATAACAAGGAATCATAGCATCTGACCATACATTTAAAGCAATACAAAATTTAATTGTTATTCAAATCAAAAGCAGCATGTCTGAGAACAAATAAAAATAGCAAAACATAGTGATCACTTTAGTAAATACACAGTTTAGTAAGGATACAAATTCATGATATCTGTATTAGAATAGAAATCCCCATCATAAAATCTATATTCATGGACATTAAATTAGTAGGTATTAAGGGTCTCATCAATGACCCCTACAAATAATAAGCCACCAAGAAAATTTGTGATTTCACAGTATCAGAAACATGCATGGCTGACAGACAAACAAACAAAAGGACAAAAGATTGATTATAATGAATGAATACAAATAAAAATATGCAGTAGATTTTATGATCTATAAGAATTCAGTAGATCACCTCCAGTCAGCTGTCATTTAAATCGCTTCTGTCCCCAACCCAACATTAAAATCACTTCTGCCGTCTTTAACCCATAGCCAGAAATTATGTAAAAAAAAATATGCTTCTGTAGGGGGCAGTGTTTTTTGACTCAAACATATCTGATGGTGGATCATAATTTTTTTAAATTGCTTCTAATGTGGGTTGGTTGAATTTAAAAGTGCCTTCCCCCCAGGGGGTATATGTTTTACTAGAACAGCCCTTAACCAGATTTCAGCATTCCTGGCTTCAATCGCTTTCCAGCCAACTGAAATGTAGGCCAACAAAACTTGAAAACAGGTCCATTTGCTTGTGTGAAAATTTGAATATATTAGAAAAATGACATCAGAGTAAGTTAAGTCTAAAAAAAACATTATGACTTTAATTTGTAGAAAAGCATCATTATGGGCTGCCAAGTGTGTGAGATATTCCTGAAAATTTGGCTTTTGTTACATTGTTAGTTGACATCAAAATAACCTACACAGCGCCATTATTTAGGCAGCAAGACCTTGACGCCCAAGACATAAATATCAGGGTATAGGTCATAACATTGCAGGACTAGTTATATGACAGAACAAATATTAACTTTTTATTTCAGTTGCTTCAAGGATTTATCACACACACTGCACCCCAAAAAATTACATTCACCTCAGCCTGTGAATATTGTTTTTTCTTCAGTTGATAAATTCTTGAAGCAACTGAAATATTAAATCTGTATTTATTTTATTGTGTGACTTTTAATTTTTTGATAGTCAGAAGTCAGTACATGTGTAATGGCTCTCTTTTACCAATGGTTTATAAACAGTTTCATGTTTTAGGATTTGCCATACTCAGAATAAGGGATGGCAGGTTTCTTGTGGAAGTTGAATTAACAAAGAGTGGCTTTTATTTTCAGCATTTTTCACAAGGGTTTTACAGCATTATAAAAAGATGTGGGTTACACAAAGCTTAATGGAACAAGTACTTGTTGCATGAGATTTTTGCACATAAATAAAATGCCATACAATCTTGTTTTACAAGAGGAACAGTCCTCTAGGCCTGTTCATAGATCGCTGGAGAGATAAACAAGTTGCGCTGTCACTTTACTATTACTATGTCACATTTGCAACATCATTGAATTTGCAATACAGTTGACAGAGATGCTGTCAGGACACCTAGTGTGTGAAAGTCTCGCAAAATCTGAATGAATTCATGCACTTGGAGAGCAGTGATATGCGAGAACTCCTGCAAGGTAGTTTAAAGTCACACTTATAAAAATGTACTCTGCAAAGTATACAGGTTTTGTTTAACTATTGACCTTTAGAGTGCTTGTTGCAGCATAAGTCGCACTGCTTGTTTCAAATGCTGGCTGCCTAGAAAACCCGTAATGTCTGGTTCCCAATATGGATCATCTTCCATTGATGATTTTGATCAGCAAATACTGTTTGATGTGAGTGATAATGACCACAGTTTTTAAAGTTTTGAAGTATATCAAATATTTGGACTTGGAAATTACTGGAAATACCAGGAAGTGATTTTGAATCCAGCAATGATGTTGAAAATGAGCCTGATGTACATACTGGATGGGCATAAAACAGACTGGTCAGTATTTCAAAATTAAACCTAGAAAAGATAGAATACGATGCCTAATTAAAGTACAGGTGATTTGAAAGTATTTGCAGTTTTCATTTCTTTTCTCAAACAATTCAGTCCTGAGGGGTCATGTACTCCAGAACTACATAACCCGCTTAAGGGTTAAGGTATAAATTGAATAGATAAAAATCTAAAAGAAATTAAAAAGGATATTCATTTGATCAAAATACTTGTCTGAACAAGTAAACTATGGTAATTATGGACGTAAAACCCTAATACAGCATTGCGGAACAGATAGTAAATCTGGCGTAATATTCAGCAAAGCGCCGATTCAGGAGAGTGAAACTTCAGCAGAGCTCATGTTAATGAAAAATCTTCTTTTAGAGCAGAGATATCCAAGAGAATACCTGTGAGCTTTGGAAAATTGTACATAATAACCATAAAGAACAGTTTCCCAACTTGTTCAAACAGACTAAGCTAGCTATACATATGCCCCTTCAGACAGCAGACTGTGAATGGGGTTCTCAGTACAGAACAGTATTCATACTTATATATGGAACAGATTAAGCTAAGAAACAATGAACAGGTTAATGCTTATACAACTAGAGGAGACATCTTTAGAGAATTTCGATTTCAATAGATCTCTAACAAAGAAGAGCAGGATGAAAGAGAGATGGAAATATTTTTAGTGTTAGGTAAATATGGAACTGTGGCCATATCCTCCTACCCCCTTTTTTCTTGTACTCCCCCTTTTTTTTTGGTGACAAGAGGGAAGCTCCCCTCTGTAGATATAATCCTGGCAGAATCTCTGCATTAAATTTTGTGCAATTTCCTGATAACTTTTTTTCAGTACATATATAACCTCTTCACTTCTGTTATTACTCCTTCATTCTCAGGTTCTGTAGTTGTATATGAAATATATTAATTATCGATGTATATAATGATGGAAGTCTTTCTTTTTTGCTTTTATTATGTTAATTGTTGATAATCAACAAAAATGACACCCCAATATATCTATATATCTATATAAATATATCTATCTATATATATATATATATATATATATATATATATATATATATATATATATATATATATATATACACGTTTTTTATGGCAATAGATACAAATATCATTATATATTTACCTTTACCTTGTATCAATGGCAATTCTCATTTCCTGTAGTCTATGGAACTTTCTGTGTAAAACTCGTGCATTAATAAATTGTCAACTGCTTTTGCTGGCAATCAGTGAGGTCTTTTCCAACCAAACAGTTTTTTTTTGACTGCTTTAAGCTGTTTCTCATGTATATCGACATGACTGCCATGAGTATGTCAATGAAACATCTGCTTTTTCAATAAAGGCTCTGTTTAGGTAAGACATGTCATGTTTAAATATGTCTTGTCTTGATCACTAAACAGAAAATGAAAAATCACAAAATGAAGTATCATTGTACTCATATTTTTAAGAAGAATTTTGCACTTGTTTGACTATAGACTCATCTCTCATGTCGGGGTAGGTGTGAGATGCTTTTTGGTGGGATTTCATGAGCAATTTGCACACAGTTGATCTTTTTAAGTCATACAGATTATGTTATCAGTGATTAGTGTTTCTGTTTTCAGTTAATTTTTGCACTAAGGTATGCAGCTATAAATAGCTGGATACTAAATCGAGATTGATATAAGTTGGGCATTTTCTGTTGGAAGTAAAAGAGTATCTTATTTATGTAAATTCTATATAATGCATAATGTATGTAATTATTATTATCATCCTCATCATCATCTTATGCAAGAAGTACTACCCGGTAATGGCTTATTTTTCAAGAGCTATTTTATATATTACCTATATGGATATGAGGAAAATACTATGGTCAGTGAATTTTTTGAATGTCTTTATTTGCCCCGTACATTTATGTGTACCTTTGTCCAAAGTTACTAGAATACTGTGGTTTTATTTATTTTTTGTGGATATCAATTTACATGAATTTGTATAAAAGGGACATTTTTGTTGTACCTAATTTTGTGGATTTGCCTGTTTCAAAGTTTGCATATTTATAGGTATTTTGTTATTTGGATTGACATCTACAAATACTCAAAAACAAAATGCAAAAGAAATAATGATGACAGCAAGAGCACAAACACGTCATGATCAATCTCTTACACTGTCTTCATCCAGAGTGCTTGACATCAAAAAGAGCAAATGCAGCCAACAACACCAAGACAAGTGTTTATTAAAACATAGCTATATGATCTTTGACTTAAACTGCAGTCCATAAAGTTGGAACTGTTACATCAGTCTTTTCTATTCAAGACCAACTGCTCCTAGTTCATTGCATTCAGCAGGCTTTGATGTGCAGTGGAGGAAAGAGACTCCAGGTAAAATGTCTGAGAAATAGAATTGTCTGAGGCTTTGAGAAATCTGGACATGTGTAATTTTGTATTTATTGGATTATTTATGCAACAAATGTTAGGGTGTATCAGATGTTTATTCACTGGATTTTTTTTTTCTCCAAGCATCAGTGATATGAGTTTTAGTAATGTTCTGTAATTAATGTATATACTCTATTTAGTTAGCACTGTTCTGTAATTAGTGTATATATGTGTTTAATTAGCAATTGTGCTTCAAGCAATAGTTTTAGTATCTTACACCCTTGTTCCTTGGGATTAAAAATACATGGATAAAATAAGACATACTTTCATGGGGATTTAAATGTTTAAAGGAAAGTCATCTACCTGTAGTTCGAAATATACATGTTTACACTTGACTGTGTCATGTGTAGATTATTCGGTCAGATGAATCACAACATTAGTTAAATCTTAAATCACCGAGAATTGCAGAGAATAAAGCAAATGCAATTTTGTTGAAATATTTTTTGATGGCAGTTCACTTGAATGAAGGATTGATGTCAATAAGTATTGACTTGAATTTTCAAAAATCATTTCTTTCATTGGCACTAGTAGTTAAATAGTTAACACTATTTCTCTTCTCTCTATCTTTTATAATTTCACTGTACATATAGATGTAAGGCATGTATATTGAAACAGTATAATCTTCTTTATAAATTCTTCTTGTTTTTGTTCAATTTGGGTTAAAACCAATCCAACAAATGTAAAAGATAATATTTTGTTACAGTAATGATGTTGCATTATCAGATCTGAGTGTTGTTGATTGCTAAGAATGCAACAGTAATAAAATAGAGTTTGTTTTGGTGGAGCTTTTTGCATCACATGTGGCTCATTTGTCATTGGTTCTTTAAATGTATGGTTCATAGCAACAACTAAATGCATGAAAATTAGTACACCATGAAAAATAACGAAACCACAGTATTCATATTGCATGAGCTGGTCAACATATTCAATATTTAATACACTTTAGAAAACAGTTGCTTTAAAATTTACAAAGAGTGAGATGGAGATCAATTCCATTAATTATTTAATTCAAAAATGTTGATGAACTTTATTTTCACTAATGTGTCAGATTTTACTCTTTGTAGATGTATACAAGTCTTTCAGTGTGGAACATAAAGCAAACACCTTGTATGTTTTTGTTTTGTGTTTAAAGCACCAAACATTGGAGATAATAAGGTACTATATTTTTTAGGTTTTTTCCATACTGATATAATACAGTACGAGTTACTACTGGTATAATACTGTACCAATTAGTACTGGTATAATATTGTACCAGTTAGTACTGATATACTGTACCAGTTAGTACTGATATAATACTGTACCAGTTAGTACTGATATAATACTGTACCAGTTAGTACTGGTATAATACAGTACCAGTTAGTACTGATATAATACAGTTCCAGTTAGTACTGATGTAATACAGTACCAGTTAGTACTGGTATAATACTGTACCAATTGGTACTGGTATAATACTGTACCAATTAGTACTGGTATAATACTGTACCAATTAGTACTGATATAATAATGTACCCATTAATACTGATATAATACTGTATAATGTACCAATTAGTATTGATATACTGTACCAATTAGTACTGGTATAATACTGTACCAATTAGTACTGGTATAATACTGTACCAATTAGTATTGGTATAATACTGTACCAGTTAGTACTGATATAATACTGTATAATGTATCAATTAGTACTGATATAATACTATACCAATTAGTACTGATATAATACTGTACCAGTTAGTACTATTATAAAACTGTACAAATTAGAACTTTGATCATTTAACACATCGTTTTATGACCACATTCATTTTATTGATTTCAATCATGTTTCTCATAATGGACAGTTATTAAATGTTACAGTACTTATCTTGATGAATATTATATTTTCTTACTTTGTACACATTCTAAATTACTGGAAAAATTTAATTTATGTTATATTTTTGTTTACATTTTTTTTACAAATATCATCATATGCTATGCCTTAAGTAAATGTACATGTTTTCATCTGAATCAGTCAACTTATGTAGCTTTGATTAATTGCTAGCTAACCTGGCCTTATGTCCAAGCGAGCTTATGGTATGATGTCGAGTCCTTTTTCGAGTCATGTGTTATTGAGTACATGTCTGTCCACAATTGCTGTTTTAAAGTTCCTTTAAAAACCGCTGGACCAGTTTAGACCAAGTTTGGTGCAGAGCATCCTTGAATGAATAGCATCCAAATTTTTGTTTACAAATTATTGTGATCTGTCATCAATTTGGCTACCATAGCTAAAATTATTAAAAACCCTTTAAATGACTTCATCTCAAAACCTGCATATCAGAATTTGATACAATTTTAAAGAAAGCATCCTCACAGGAAGACGTACTAATTCTATATGAATTTATGCTGATTGGCATTTAAATAGGGCCATCCTTGCTAAAATAGAAAATCCACAATTATGAAGAAAAAAAAACCTTAAATCATGTCTTCAGAATTGCTGAATAGAATTTAATCTGATTTGACATATAGTTTGGACAATTTATGCTTATCCTCCATCAAATATGGTCAACATTACTAAAAATACAAAAACCTTTAAGTGACTTCTCAAATCCCATTGAATAGAATTTGACCAAATTTTATAGAAAGCATCCTGTCATAGTTGTCTCCCAGTTCTAACTAGATAATGGCAATTGTCCTCCAAAAAGAGCACTTTAAATGTGTGTATATCATGATCTAAATGGCACACTTTTTAATCATGAATTCTTCTTCTTCTTCCTTTTATTATTATTATTATTATTATTATTATTATTGTAAAATCAGGAAATTATAAGAGTATTTGACTTGTAAATTTAAAAAATATTATGTTTCATATGTATTCCACCCAAAAATATTGCCAGAGTAAAATCCTTTATGTATTTCTCAGTATTATTTTTCATCTTCCGTGGAAGGAGATACATGTGGCAGTAATGGTTTGAAAGGAAATTGAATTCATGGTTGGTTACATGCACAGATTTAAAATCTTAACAATAGTTAAAATAATGTACTTACATTGACTATAAGTGACATGAGAAATTTTCTAATTTTACTAGGCTTTTATGTTTCTTCTTTTTTTATGCATCTTTAAATCCATTGGATGAACTGTGATTTAATTTATTTTAGGGTTGGATCACCATCTTGACTAGTTGATTAGATATACTATTTGAAAAGATTGGCATAACCAGTTAGCAGGTTTTTTAGTGTACCCTTCATTTTATTTTTGAGAAGTAGTAATAATTGCAGTAGAGATTTACTGTTATATTCCCCTTGGCAAAAATTTGAAACCTGTGTCGAAATAATTTTAGAATACAGGATTTATAAATTTCAATAAAACAAGTTATTTAAATTTGCAAAATATCTTATTGATTAATTTAAATAATTTGTAATTTGATGGTTAAGACAAATATAAAATAGAAATGTAACAAGTAACACTTCAGGTAGATGAAATAAATAATGGATAAGATTATCTTGGAAAAGAATGAAGTGTATGTATTCTAGGGAATGAATTTTTATAGTATTGTTTCCTTTGGTAAAACACTTTAATCTTGTTACCCAACAAAAACTAACCAAAACCAAACTTTTACCTTAAAATGGCACTGTCTGAAATATTTATTTTATGTTATAAGATATATATGCATTATTTTCATTATGGCAGGCAAAGGGGGCATAAACCTACCATGCCATCTTTGCACCTGTCTTGATTTATGCTTAACCACTCATTGCACACCCAGTAAAATTTTGTCAGAAGGCTGACCCAACATGACCTTTCATGCTGATTGAGTGAGCCAATTAGATTTTCTCTACCAATACAAAGCAGTCACTTGTGAATGAATAAGACATCACTTCTACTGATATATAAGAGCCTATTTTATTGTCTTGTTGATGTGACATATTTGTTGATGTGACATATTTGTTGATGTGACATATTTGTTGATGTGACATATTTGTTGAGTAAAGTTGCTTTATGTAACTTACATTTGCTTAGTGAGTTCTCCACACATGCAGAAGTGGGGCTCTTGTTAGGTAATAGGACACCATGAGCTAAATTTCATGATTCATTGTTCCAGCTAGTCGAGATACTTAATAGGGAAATGCATCTCAGTCATTACAGGTATCATTTTAGATAGATTTTAAAGTGACATGTGTATCTTGATAGATTTTACTCTGACATTTGTATCTTGCTTCGTTAGTTTGGTTTTTCTTTCAATTTCAGTCATCAGGCACCACTTCTGGTTGGTTTGTAAAACTTGCAACTAGGTAATGACACAGTTAGGTCAATGCTAAACCTAATTTTATTTGTCCCTAAAATGTTTTAAACAAGTACTGCATTAGGCTTGGACATTTGCATCCTGCTGACATTTTAAATGTCTCTAAACATATCAAAGCGTACCAGGTACATCTTGTGCTTGAATGTCCCAAAGCAGATTGCTGATAATGATAAACCTTCCTTAAAATAAAAAATATTTGAATATCTAAGTGGAATGTCGGACATACTTTTGTAGTGTGTATGTGAATGTATTTACATACGTTTCCTACCCAGTGTCAATAAGTATGTCCTATTGAGCAGATTCTTTGTCTATCAGCAATCCCATTGAACTATCATACATCTTGGATATGGTTTTGTTTTTATTGTCAGAAGCTTCTTTTACAGATCTTGCATTGAATTATCAGTTTGAGTTATAGGTATAAAACCACTAATTCAGTACCCATAAAAGGTAATATAGACAAGTTCTTAAAATTACTATATGTACTCACTTATAAGTTGTGTCAAACTGCAAGGAACAAAAATCCGGATCTGCATAGTGTAATGTGCCTGCAGATCAGGGTCTGTGCTGTTTGTTCTACTGATTACGCCTAACAAACTGCACAGACCCAGATTTGACGGTGCATTATGCAACCTTGTACCGGTCCTTCTCTCAGAAGTACATATTAAAACTGATTGGAACCTAGGTCAAAAGTGCCTTACTCAAGGACATGCCACAGTAGCTGATGCCTTACCCAAGGACATGCCACAGTAGCTGATGCCTTACCTAAGGACATACCACAGTAGTTGATGCCTTACCTAAGGACATGCCACAGTAGCTGATGCCTTACCTAAGGACATGCCACAGTAGCTGATGCCTTACCTAAGGACATACCACAGTAGCTGATGCCTTACCTAAGGACATGCCACAGTAGCTGATGCCTTACCTAAGGACATGCCATAGTAGCTGATGCCTTACCTAAGGACATGCCACAGTAGCTGATGCCTTGCCCAAGGACATGCCCCAGTAGCTGATCCAGCTGTAGGATTTTAACCTTTGAACCCACATCCTTTTGGTTGCAAGTCCAACATGCTAGCCACTGCATCTCTGGGCACATTGAGAGAATGTTAAGTGCTTACAAATAATAATAAAGAAAATATAATGACTGTATCTTCATTTATAGCCATTCACTTGTTAAAAACTTCCTGTTATTCTCTGGGGGTAAAAATGTTCCTTCACAATCAGATTGGTTCTGTATTGATCATGTAATTAGTATTAGATTGCAAAGATCAGTCAATCTACGATCCTCATCTGTGCTTCCTTTATCATATTATTTACCCTGTGTTATAATATACATTTAACTTCAAGCAGTATGGATCGAGATTTTCTGTTACATAATGCCCTGGTTCACCAGGCCTGAAAACAAAGTACCTTAGCTTAAAATCTGAACTTGAAATTTTGTGTCTGCCAGTTGTATCATGTCTAGACTAGAAATTGTGATATGATAGAACAGTGTAGACTATAATTTTCAGATGCATTATGTAATGGCAGATATTGGTTTATACTATACACAAGCAGATATTGTTTTTAGCTCCCTGTCCTAATCAATATATTGACAAGTATGCCAGGCATTTTTAAGGACGTTGACAAACCTGTTGACAATTGTACTTGTATGAAATGTATGATTATGTAAAAGTCAAACAGTTAAAATTTGTTGTCATTAATCACAGGAAAGGTTTCCAACTTTGTTCTCAATGAAATCAATAATCGGCATCTCTCATAATTAGTAAAATATCCAATGAATAATCTAAACTTTATTTTAGCACTGTTTGCAATATCTGCCAGCACAGCAAAATTAAAAACTTGCTAATAAGTACTTTACAGCATGCTTCTTTATTTTCATATAAATGTTTTCTACAAAGATGTGTAGCATAGCTAGAACTTACAACTCAAAAGTTCATCTGACTGCAGAAGATCTTACTCAAATCATAAAAATGTTTAGTAACACCAACAAATTAAAGGTTACATAGCATAGAGGCAATGGGAGTCAAGTGACTTGCCCAGAGAGACCACAGCTGCTGATCTGGTCAGAATTAGATCCCACGACCTTTACCTTGCAAGTATGGCACGCTAACAACTTTAGCTATCTTCGTGAAAATGTATAATAACCAAAAAGACATGCATTCATATTTAAAGCTTTATTTGGTTTTAAAGACAAATCTTAATTTACAACACAACATACATTAACAATGAAACTGTCATATTTAAACTGTTATATAAAAACATTCATTATATAACCACAATCATTATATAAAATTCAGTTAATAAAATTGTAAAGGACAGTTTGGGTTCAATATAAACACCCTGCCATTGTTAATGCTTTTACGAATTAAAGAATATATTTTTAAAAAAAATCATCAGATCACTAAACAAAATATTTTTAACAAGTTATCATTACTAAATACCAAGAAAACATGTCAATTTATGTTTTCAATATTGCAAAGGCCACAAAAATATTTCATCCAGAAATTAAATGTGCAAATTCTGCATCCTATATGAGATTGATTAACAGAAATTTTACCTCCACCTTTTAAAAGCACCCTTATCCACAAATGTCTGATTATTAATATTTTTAAAGACTGTAATAATAAATTGCTTTTAATCTTATTCCTGCAGTACAAAATCAGTTGTTTTCACACTGCAGATTTTATTGTTCATTTCTGGTTAAGAGTCTGATTTGAAAAATTTTGATAAATTGCATCACTAACTCCCCATGGTTTTGGAAAGTTGGTCTGTTATTTTTTTCCCTTCATGTAAAAGTTGAAGAGGAAATGTGGTAAAATACATGCATAAAATCTTAATGTTTAACTTAGTTTACAAAACAAACAGAAGTGTAATTGGAAAAATAATATGGAGGTTAATTAATCTTTAGAAAGAAATCATGGAATTTGAATCATTTCAATGGTAACTGGTCATATTATCAACACGCACACACAAATCCAATACAATCTCCCATGCAAACTTCTTCCATTAATAAATTCCCTTGTACCAATTAAAATCCATTTCCTTATTATCACAAAAAATGCATATCACATATACTCACTTATAAGAGGAGTTCAACTTCAAACTGCACAGACCCAGATCATCTGGCATAGTATGCAGTGGCAGATCTGGGTCTGTGCAGTTTGTTACGAGCAATTATGGTAGTAGAACAAACAACATGGACCCTAATCTGCAGGCTCATTATGTTATGTATTGTGATGTGTCTGATCAGGATCTTTGTTGTCTGAAGTTTTACTTGACTTCTAAGCAAGTATATATTGAATTTCATAAACATTTACAACACATTTTAAAAAAGAAAGCTACACTTGTACACAGGCTACAATGATTAATTTTCAAAGACCAATAGTGTGTGTGTGTGTGTGTGTGTGGGATTTAGATTTTTAACATAGCTTTAATAATTTTTCAGTCATATCGCTACGATGTCTGCAGTCAAGACTAATAAGAGGAAAAAATGATTACACGTTTTTTTAACCAAACTCCCACTATCAAATATTTTTCACTACAACTCAATATACTACTGAGCAATGACAGTGAAGGTGAAATATTTCCTACTTTTTACAAACAGTAGGGCATTTGTCACCATGGTTACAAGAACTGAACTGGGTACTGTAAATCAGACATTTTTATCAGTACTAAGCATTTATTTATTTACCCAGACAACTAAATCTTCTAGCATTTAATTTTGTCAATAAATATATAGTCCTAGGTGTATTGCAAATAAACATATTTAAACAATGATTCAGACATGTTGAAAGAATTCGCAAAGAATTGTGACCTAAAAACAGAGTTCATAATATAGCCATATGATTGAATTACATATGGCCTGAACTTATTGAGTCAGCTCATCCTCTGGAATCATAGCACCAAAAGTAAATGTGTGCGCATGTGTGTGTGTGACTGAAAAATACAACATGAATTATCATTCATGAATGACAAAAGCAGTCACTGAGAGATAAATACAAATCATGTTAATCTACAATTAAATTCTACCGATCATGTACAAAAAAAGGAAAATGGAAAAAATCTACAACATGAAGCATTTATCCGTACAATACATAAAACTGAAAAAAAATTGTAAATATTGTTGAGTAATTCTTGCAATTAGCTGTTGAAATATAACCATGCTCAATATATAGATAAGATACATAAAATTCATATGTAGTTGTTGTTGTTGTTGTGGGGCTTAACGCCATTTTTCAGCACACGATAGGCTATACATGGCGGCCAGTATTAATGGTGGAGGAAGAAACCGGGAAATACCGGAAAGAACCACCGACCCACGAGAAGCTACTGGCAAGCTTTCTCACATATCCGCATTCGCCGAATCCTAGACTCGAACCCATGCAGACAGAGGTGAGACAGCAGTGATCCTTAACGGAGAGCGCTTTAGACCACTCGGCCACTCGGGGCCCCAAATTCATATGTAAAAAAGAAAATAAATTAAGAAACAATTATGGGTGTCGATAATATTTGTAGTAGTTAGCACATTTCACTCGGTCCGGGGGTGGGGGTGGGTGGGTGGGCAAGGGTAGGGTATCATTAACAGAATCAACAAGTCCCATTAGTCAGGATTTGAGGCCAAATTAGCCAGGGAAACTCCACGGCCCCTTGTACTGGTACATTTTAAGTCTACATGGTGGAATAAGAGTAGTGTGAATAGCACATTATATGCTGACATCTTTAATAGTACTATATGTTGGCACTAGCAGGGCATTGTCGACTTGGGAGAGTACTGACCAGTCCGTCTTAATGACTGTGACCTTTGGCAATGGCATGCAGTCTAGAACTTCTGCATATACTCGATTATGAGTCAAGTAAAACTGCAAACATAGATCCTGATCTGCCATAGCATCATGCGCCTGAAAATCAGGGTCTATGTTGTTTGTTCTACTGATTACTTCTAACAAACTGCATGGACCCAGATCTGACTGCACATTATGTGACAAAAAATCTGGGTGTTTGCAGTTGGGCTTGTCTTATTAGTGAGTATCGACGGTAAACTTACTGCACAAAAACTATTTCTTATTAGACTCATTATGACCCTGACCTTTGACCTTTAGACTCACAAATCTATAAGTTTCTTTTGAGGTAAATGTTGATGGTGAAAAACCAAAGGTATTATGTGAAAACCTTGTTCTGTTACACTGATCTTGACTTGTGAACAAAAAAAATCAAAAGGCTTTTTCTTACCCAAAGTGTAAACCATCCACAAAGTCTAGAGAAACTTCACTGTTGAGTTCTAAAGTTTCTGTGCAGATGCCATTGTTCCATTTTCAGTCCTCTGACACAATGATTCCCAAGTAAAAAAGACATCTTTATTACTCCAACTGCAAACCATCCACAAAGTTTGGTTCAGGTCTGTGATGTAGAACTACTGTGCAGAAACCTTTTTTCTTCATTCACAGTGAAGTAAACTTTTAAATATTGATATCAAAATCAATAGGGTTTCTTCCTTACCTCAAGTGCAAGACATCCACAAAGTTTGGTAAAGGTAGAGGATTTAAAACTAATGTTATTGTGCAGAAACAAAAAAGGGAAAAGATATAGAAGAATGAAAGATAACTGAATGTACAGATAAGCATCATAGCATTATATGCTGCACCTTTTGGTAGGTGCATAACAAGTGGAATAGATCAATTTCTAGACCCTTTAAATTTACTTGTGGATGAAATTAATGCTAAGAATTCTGCTTTCCCCCCCCCCATATAATTATAACTGGAACTGAGCAATGTGTTGCATCCCTTCACACAAAGCAATGTAGATAAAAAAAAATAATTAAAATCACCACTGAACAATTTAGTCACTCCACTAAAATTTCTGCCGATTTGTAACTAAACGGGATATATTTTATATTTAATGAAAAATGTGAGGTGAAATTCAGTCCGAGGTATGAAAATAAATTAAGTTTTATTGTCACAGTAATGATCAACCAGATGCCCAAATATTAACACAGACACAATCCCATAAATAAAATTAAACGTTTTCAAAGGGTATAAATGTTTTCGGACAACCAAACAAGATTTAAAAATAAAAATGTTATCCATGAAATGCAAAACTACTTCTATGTTCATGTATTACATACATAGATAAAATAAAAAGGTCAACAGGACACTTGGTCTATTTCAAACATACTGTTATAAATCATTCATGTAAGAACTGGACAAAATAGGTACTAACTTAGTGGCAGTGGTGCAGAGTGCCTTTATTTAAATTTTCTCTCCTGCACTGAAATAAACTAGATATAAGTAAAGTGATCTAAATAATTTGGGCTAATGATATGGTAAGGAGATTTTTTAAAAAAACAGTACCTAGTAGGATTTTATGGATAGTTTGGTTTAGTTTTGTGGGGCTTAATGCTGTTTTTCAGAACATAATATGTTCTTAATGGAAGCCAGTATAGTTGGTGACAGACCTGGAAATAACGACTGACCCACAGGAAGCTACTAGCAAGCTTTCTCACATACCCACATTGGTCAAGCCAAGTTTCAAACTCCTGCAGACTGAGATGGAATGTTTCAGCGATCTGTAAAAGCAAGCATCTTAGAACACTTGCCCCAACTTTACAGACAGACTTGAGTTTCATATAAACTTGTGACAGTAATGTCCACAAATTTGATTGGATACAATTATATGATTGAAGTCTGGCTAAGTTTGACTTACCAATGTCTGAAGTCTCAATTTAAATATACAAGTACTGTGGTTTCACTATTTTAATCTGGTACCAATTTTCATGGATTTTGTGACTCCTCTGAGCTAAATAATTAAATGCCCCAACAAATTTTTTACTTTATCTCTGACTGGCACCATATAGTCATTACTTTGCTATTAAACACTAATACATACTTAGACATTTTATCATGAGCTGTTCTTCTCCACATCAAATGTTGCCACAGCCTTCTGACTGCATTGAACAAAGAGCAGTTGGTCATCAGCTTGGTTCACATATGGTATGATGGCGTTATTCACATAACTGTACTGATGGTACAGGTTGGCTGACAGCAGGTTTAAAACGTCATATAAATAGATTTCAATAAACGCTTAGTTTGGTGTTGTTACTAACATCTGTTTCCATTTGATGCTATCTGACCAAAAAAAACTCTGCATGGGGTTGATTTTGACAGGTGTTTCATTGTGTTCATACTGACAGTAGTTCTATTTTAGCCATTCAAATAACCAATGCTTGTAATTGGCACATTATTGTTCTTTTTTTTCTGTAATCTAGGCACGTGTAGGGTGAATCCACAAAATACCTATAAATATGCAACATTGACAGAGGCAAAATCCATGAATTTAAGTACCCATGAAAATGAACTTTTTTAAAATTAAAAAAAAAATAAAATTGAAAACTAAGTATTTTTGTTATTTGGGGCTTGATAATTTTCTCGACAATGGAAGACTTGTAGTCACCAATATATTTCCTTTTTATTCCTTCTGAACAGGAGAAATCCAAAATACAGACAGAAGCTTGTATGGTTTAAAATATTGCTGGATAAAGAAAATAGCAGTGGTCTGAGGTCTGTACTATTCTTGCCTCTAGATTTGATTACCAGTCCACAAGTGGGCCTCCGAGAGGTCTAAAGCACTCACCATTACGAATCACAACCATCTCACCTCTGTCTGCATGGGTTTGAGTCTCGTGTTCGGCCAATGTGGGTATGTGAGAAAGCTTGCCAGTAGCTTCTTGTGGGTCAGTGGTTCTTTCCCGGGTTTTCTCGGGTTCTTCCTCCACCATTTATAATGGCCGCCATGTATAGCCTATCTTGTGCTGAAAAATGGCATTAAACCCTACAACAACAACCAGTCCATAAGCATATCAAAACTGCAAGAGCTAAAGTCTAATCTTGTACAAAGAAACTTTGTCTTATTACTGGGAAACGGATCATTCCAGTCTTCCAACTGAAGCCTTATTGAGCACGACTTGAAATACCCAATGCAAAAGATATGTGCATATTGTGTGATGTATTCAATTCATGAGACAAAATACCTGATGCAAAAGATATGTGCATACAATGAATCTCATTGTACTCATTGCCAATCTGGTACTCAAATCATGAGGATGAATTAGCTGCTAACTTAGAACACTGAAACACAAACTGACCTCTACACATGGTCCTGGTCCAATGGACAAGACTTAAATCACGACTTCAGGTAACTCTGGCTACTTATCCAGTGGTAGATCCAAAAAGTCAAAAGGAATCAAAATGAGGAAAATGGCCCTACTAGAAAACAGACAAAGAAGGATACAAAGTATGGTGAACATTTAGAGAACACTTGAAAAAAGAAAACAACTGTCCATGGGTCTAATATGATGGAGCAGGAAAAACTATGGTGTTCAACCCAATTTGAAGTTTCCAGATTTATATGACAGATCAATTGACCTTTACCATGGAAAAGACAACTTAAAGGTAGATCCAATTCATGATCATTCAAAAAGCAAAGAACATCTGTAACTGTGCTTTACCATGGGACCAAGACGGACTTGTTAATATGTATGTTGGTACTGACTCCCAGCAGAGGGTGACAGTTTCTGTTCCTGCCCCAGTCATATATGTTATTTCAAGTCCTTTATTGACTTAAAATAACTAAGGTAACAATGAGTGGATCCTGATCTGCTACAACTGTAAACATGAAAGATCATGGTTCATGGTTTTACACTTGACATAACTGGTGGCTGACAATTATCTCTCACTTACATGCACACAAGCATGTATGCATACATGCATTCACATAACAAAAAAATAATCTGGATCTAAACCCATTTTAATTCAGACATTACCATTTCCCAA
Source organism: Megalonaias nervosa (assembly GCA_016617855.1). Classification (NCBI taxonomy): domain Eukaryota; kingdom Metazoa; phylum Mollusca; class Bivalvia; order Unionida; family Unionidae; genus Megalonaias; species Megalonaias nervosa. The sequence goes on along the minus strand of JAECUM010000815.1, from coordinate 118,640 downwards.
CAGAAAGAAAACTAACTTAAGGTACATGCTGACATGATAGATTATATCTAATAATTTCCAGAAAATAATATGCACTGACACAACATAAACCATAAGTTACATCTTCAAAAATATATTTCACGTAATGTAGGTGACTGCAAGATCAGCTGCCTCAAATTGTCTTTAGGATATGCACTTAGCTATTGTTATTATAAATCAACAATAATGTCTTCAAAGTGCCCTTAAAAAACAAGAACTCAAAGTGCCGTTAAAATCCAACCAAGAACAACTCAAAGTGCCATTAAAACCAAGAACTCAAAGTGCCATTAAAAATCGAGAACATTCCAAAGTGCCATTACAAACCAAGAACTCAAAGTGCCATTCAAGTCCAACCAAGAAATCAGTGTGCCATTAAAGTCCAACCAAGAACAACTCAAAGTGCTATTAAAACCAACCATGAACAACTCAAAGTTCCATAAGTCCAACCAAGAACATATCAAAGTACCATTAAAACCAACCAAGAACAACTCAAAGTGCCATTAAAAACCAACCATGAGCAATAAAAACCATTGCAAATATATTTTCATGCAACCCTAAACAATCAAAGAAAAATCATAAAAGTGCTACAATTCGAATAGCACAAAATGCAAAATTTGAATGAACTAATCCTCAAATTATAATTCATCAGCATAAATTTGTTTTGTTTTGGTTTGGTGTTGTATGGCACAGCAACACAAATAGGTTATTTAGAACTAATACAACTGAGTAAAGTGCTTTTCCCAAGGACACACAAAGGCAGCCAACCCAGGTTGATCAGATGGTAGGATTTGATCCTACACCTTTTGGACTGTGAGTTTGCTATGCTAATCACCAAGACTCTATAATTCTTTGCTCTATTAATTGCCTCTTCAACATACAGAAGGGTACATTCCTAAGACTGCAAGGGCTAAAATTTCTTCCTGAATTCTGACTTTTATTTCATAATTACATGTTTTATATGTATGTGCATTGTGAAGATTCATTGATCTCAATTCACAAAATTCACAAAGAAAATTCTGGAGTCAAGATGATAAAAGTATTCAAAGAGATTTCTGATTATCACAAAAACTTGCAAGTAAATACAAAATGGTGTAACTGATTAATTCTTATTGGAACAATGAAGAGTGCTGTTATCTGACAAGAACAACGAAGACTGCTAGTATCTGACAATAACACTGAAGACTGCTGATATCTGACAAGAACACTGAAGGCTGCTGACATCTGATAAGAACACTGAAGGCTGCTGACATCTGACAAGAACACTGAAGACTGCTGATATCTGACAAGAACATTGAAGACTGCTGATATCTGACATGAACACTGCAGACTGCTGATATCTGACAAGAACACTGAAGACTGCTGATATCTGACAAGAACATTGAAGACTGCTGATATCTGAGAAGAACACTGAAGGCTGCTGACATCTGACAAGAACACGGAAGACTGCTGATATCTGACAAGAACATTGAAGACTGCATTGAAGACTGCTGATATCTGACAAGAACACTGAAGACTACTGATATCAGACAAGAACAAGACTGCAGATATCTGAGAAGAATACAGAAAACTGCTGATACTGGATAACAACAACAAACATAACTTGGTATTATTTTAACACTAAACTGACCAGCAGTTATTTTACTAAACACGTTTATATTAAAATGACAAGATACTATAAAATCTTCAAGCAATTACAGAGTTTCAACACATGCAATTTAGTCTATTTACTCTACACATCCTCTCTCTCTCTCTCCCATTCACTCACCCCCATCACTTCCCTTCAGGGAAAAAATCTGATGTGGGGAAAGAAAGACCTCGCCAAGCAACCAACAATCAAGACCAGAATTCACTTTTGAAATGGCATTAATTCTGAACAATAAAGGAACATTTTAAAACCTTTTGAAACATGAAAATGTCTTAATATTAGATATTTGATTGTCAATACTCGTGTGACTGAAAAAAGGAAAGACAGAACCATGCCTAAAGTTCCATTCTGACAAAGCTTAATGTACATAAAATCAGATATAAAAGATCTGTAATATAGGTTCTATATCAATTAAAGTCAAATTATGACTGAACTAGATATACATACAAATGGGGCTATTCCAGTGACAGGATTTCACTTAAAATATTTTTCAAAGTTTAGTACATCACATTACTGAGTTCTGCTTGACTGATTACAGTGATCTATTTTAGAACCATAAGTATTTCCTCGTAACATGGGGCATTATATGATGTCACATGATTAATTCTTGGGTTCTGATTATCTGACTACAGTGATCTATTTTAGAACAGTATGCATTTCCCTAAGACTATGGGACATTATATGGTGTCAAATGATTAATTCTGGAGTACTGACTGGCTGACATCTGGGGTCTGTTTTTAGAACAGTATGCATTTCCCCATGACTATTGAACATTATATGGTGCCAAGTGATGTACTAAATCTATGACTGCCTTCTCCATGGGGAACTGTCTTCCTAAAGTGTTGTCTGATAGAGAATGGTACTCTCACACATGTTCCAGTGCTACACCCTAGCAAACAACACTATAAGAGAACAGTTTCTTTGGGAAAAGCAATAATAAAATAATAGCAAGCATTTAACTAGCAACAGCACAATGCTGAAAATCATATACAGACCCAGGTGCTGACCTGCATCTACCAGGTCATAATACAACAGTATATCTTAGTCTATGTAGATTTCATTTATAGAGTAAATAAAGGACAAGTCAATAGTGAAGCAAAACTCTGTGTGTTTTGTAACAATGTTCCCCACCCAAACAAAACAAAACAAGACTTTATCTCTCAGTACAAGATACAGGATCCTGAAAAGGCATATTCACGGGATCCTGAGAAGGCATTTTCAAAGCTTCACTTTCAATTCTGTTTCAGTGTGTCATCTGAGACTAGATTAAGTTTTCTGTTGCATGAAGAAATGAGTATACAAATCATCTAAAGGTAAACATCTCAGAAATAGTTTTCAAAAGTTATTTTCTTCAGTTTCACCTAATATAATTTATGTCTTAAATCTTGCAATCTGATTGCATGACATTCAAATATTGTCCAATCAAATTTGGACTCCACAAATAACTTTTTTCAAAGAAATGATTGACATTTAAATCTAGCAAGTCCAGACTGACCAGGAACAAATACGACTTGAAGAATGACCCATTTTCTTATATATCAGAGTTATTTTTTTAAAAAAAATGCATGTCAAAGTATTAATAATGTATAATATTATTGCAAGATTACAAGATCTGTAAGTGAAATAAGGAATGTGAGATTTCCAGTGGGATAAAAAGTTCAGTGGCTTGTAACCCTGACTTCTTTGGGACACTAGACAACAACCATGAGGAGCTGATGTACAGATGATCATGTTGCAATATGTAGGCAGCCGGAAGTGTCAAGATCTCCTGGGGAATGTGTCATGAAGTGCACGTTGTTACAATTCTCTTAAAAAGCTATAATCAACTTAGTTGTCGGAACATTTCTATGGTTTGAATACTTCTTGATAATCTGGAAAAGAAGGACACATCTCAATTATCCTTGGTAAAAGAATATAATTTTTCCTTAAGTATATCTTTGCATTGATGGAACACATTACCAAAAATACTGAATGCTCCTGGCCTGATTATCAAGCCCTGACAATGAGAAGCTTATGCTGATAAAAATGTTAAGATCTGTTTGATTTTAGATAGTTTTTAATGGTATTCTAGAAAATTTTCTACCTTAAGTTCAAGTGCTGAAATATTATCCTTAAAACTGATCAAGGTTAAGAAAAGAACCAACAAATCAGGGAAAAAATGTATGAGGATGAAATTAAAGCTCAGACAAGATAACAAACTTTAAAGTATTCCCCACCCCCATTTTACACTTGCAAGATAATTAAGAATAAAACATCCAAGCTGCTAGAAGACCATGCAACTTGACTATTTGAAGTAATGCTTAATATGGACTAATATAGCAACAACTCCCCCTACCAACCAACCGTCCAAATGTTGCATACATAATGAACAATCTGCAAACGTTCTTCAAATAAAATTCTGTGTTGTGTATATGATAGCATACTCATAACATGTACTCTGCAGTAGAACAAGGTTAATCCCTTTTTCAAATAGTCAAGGAAAAAGTTGTCCATATTGACTTATTCAAAGTATGGTAGTTTAGATCATTTAGTATTTCTCAAGATTCTATCATATTTAATTTATGATTACTGTAGGGTCACAATTTACCCCTAATGTCAAACAGCAGTTTCAAATGTGTTTACCCTGTGTAATAAGCAGGACAACAGACAATGGAAAGATCTGCTCAAGTTTTTCAAATGTGCTAAATTTGAGGACTGCAGAGTCCACGTTCTCAAGATATACTGGGGGATTACTGGCCAAAATTATTTTGCAGAAACCATTGTTTTCTTATAAGTTTTAACATGACACTGACCTATAACTGTACACAATAGTTTCTTATAAGTTTTAACTTGACACTGACCTATAACTGTACACAATAGTTTCTTATAAGTTTTAACATGACACTGACCTATATAACTGTACACAATAGAATCTAAAGGTTTAAATGCAAACCATCTACAAATGTTTGGCCAAGTGCTTTACACTACAAGAAAAGTTATTCTGCAAAATCCATATTTTAAATAGTCACAATGACCTTGACTTTCATGCTAATATCAAAACATCACTTCCATACCTCAGGTTCAAGCCCTTCACAATCTTTGTGTCCTAGAAATAAAGTTTTAATGCAAAAAACATTTTTTTATTCTTCCAGATATTGATCTTGAACTTTTATCTTTCAACTAAAACTCAATACTACTTTCTTACTGCAAGTACAAGCCATCCACAAGGTTTAGTCCAAGTCTATGATTAACGTGCAGAAACCATTTTTCTTACTTCAGTTACAGTGACCTTGACCTTTCAGCAATTTAATCTGAAACTGAAAATAACTCCTTAGCCCTGAGTGCAAGCTGTTCAGAATGTTTGACCTAGGCCTGTGATGCAGAATTAATGTTATTGTATCAAATAACTTTTCTTCATTCATTTACAGGGACTGTTGACCATTAACCTTTTAATTCCAAAATCACTAGTTTATTCCTTACCCCAAGTGCAAGCTATCCACAAAGCTTGATCCAATACTTTGACTGAGAACTAAATAAAATGTTATTGTGCAGAAACCATTTTCCTTTCTTCAGTCACAGTGACCTTGGCAAATGGAACCTGAAATTGATAGGCTTCTTCCTTAACCTGTTATTTATATTTAATTTGCTTTGTTTGTTGTTAGTTTTATTTTACTTTATTACATGCTATTGTAATGTAAAATTGTATACTGGACTTGATCTTGTCCAAAATTGAGTTCATTTCTGCTTGACCCAAATTGACTTTTTTATTTTACTCATTGTAAACAACTAGTACATAGCTAAATTATTCTCTATATGTATGAGTTTAAAATCAGTATTATTATTAATAGAAGAAGTAAATATGTTTATTTATGTCTAAGTTTTGGAATTTTCTGAGTGTAATCCAGGTTATGGTTTTGATTTTGTAAACATCAGGATCATTCTAGAAGGTTAATTTTCATTAGTAAATGTTTTTGTTTTTTTTAGAAAATGCTAATTGTGACCTGAGGTCAAGTAGAGAACTATATATATTGTAATTGAAAAAGATTTTATCATTTGTGCCTTAAGTCTTAGCACAATCAAGCTGTATTGTATGTTGTGATCAGTAATTTTGGGCTGGAATCTATTTTCTTAAAATTATTCAAGTAATTAATTTCTCTCAGAATACAAAGTGCTCTGATAAAATTCTTTGATAGAGACATTCACTTGAATTTATAGTGTATTCAAGCCTGGAATTATATTTCTATGATTCAACAAAAGACTGTTGGCACATCAATACACTAGGAGCTGTAAGAGACACATCATCATCATTAGTTTTTGGATTTATTCTGGACTTGTACAGAGTTTTATTCAGGACTTTAAATTATTAGGACTTATGTCTGTAATTCTTGGATTATTCTGGGATTTAATTTGCAATACTGCAAGTTCTTTTTTCTAATTTTACTTTGTATTCTAGGGAAATAAATTATTTCTTAAATTTTACAAAGCTTGTTGTCTTCTGCTCTTTTCAGTTACTTATTTTAAGAGCATAGACTCGTAACAACCTCAACTGCAAGTTACCCACAAATTCAGTCCAGGCAAAGGCTCGCCAATTTTCTCATTCCTATATATGTATGATGTAGGTGATCTTTCTAATTAGGTGAAAACTTTAAGAAAATATTCTCTATTTCTATCATTCTATTGATACTGATGGTATACCATCCAACTCATGTTTTCTAAAGAGAAATGAGACAAAATAATCCATCATGTGCACTGAGGTAGGATACGGAAATCCCATCCTTGGGGTCAAAGATTTGTAGGCAGGAACTTGCAAAACCTCTTTCTTGTCTGCAAATTCTGACCCTCAGCTGGAATCTCCCCCATCAAACAGCAATGTATGTGATGCAATCTATTAGTCTCGAACTTTCACAGGCAATACAAAATGAATTGAATGAAAATGCCACAGTTTGCAAAATTCTGATTTCAGGTTACTGCACGCCCTTATTATAATACTGTCCACAATGGTCATGGAGTATACTGCCTAATAATGATACATAGATTTTTACTTTTAATTATTTCGAAAGCTGCTCCCCCTTGCACTTTGATCTCTCCCTTGAGCAAGGGCTGGATTCAGCCATCTAGCACCCAGCATTTTGGCCACATTGTTTTCATTCCACTTCCTTTTATCCCCATGCCTTGGTTTGGCTTTCAAATGCATAGAGATGAAAGACAAAGTTTGGTTGGGTGAACCAGCCTACTTAACAAGTACAATCACGCCTTATGTATACAAACTGTTTAAACTCTTAATGTCAGAGGGTGAACCAGTGTAGGAGATAAAAATGTATAGGTTGCAATTAAGGCCTTAGCCAACACTTATATGCTATAGTCTGTACCCTTTATCAGTTTATGATACAGCAGGTTCACTCCTGTGTTAGTTCACCCTCTGGTGCATTCAGAATATCCTCATCTCTTTCCATTAAAGCTGATTAACTATATCTAAAGCAGCAATATTTTACAAAATGACAAGTTTTTGGTGGACGAACATCGAGATAGGTGTAAAATACAGATCCTTATAAAACAACAGCTACTGGAAATAGCCCTTGATGTTTTAACTGTTAAAAAATACTTGCACTTTGAACTTTTAATGTTATTCATCCAACACTGAAGGAATCAATCTGTTTCTATAGCTTCTTCCTTTGCTATCAGTAATGACCCGTCCAGTTGTTGTATGCCAATGAAATTATTATGATGCAATAATAATCCAGGGCTTAAGGTCAGTTAAAACAGCTACTATTTAGAGATATCTTATCTAGCACAGGATGAAAAAGGCCAAGGACTTTTGGATTACCCCTGGTATCAGCAATTTTAAAAATTCTGTATGCAAGCTGTGCACTAAAGCTGCCACTGCTGAAATAAAAAAGTGACATCTATGTCTTCAAATCTGTTGAATACAGATTTGGCAACAATTTCTGATGTTATGCTCCAGAAAGAAATGAGCTGTGCCTATACATGCCTTCCAAATGCATTAAACAGAGAGACAATCTCTGTTCTCCTGAGCTGGAAGGATTTCTTGTGCTGATTGGTGACTGTGGAATCTGGTCCCATTCCATCACCTGAGAACAAAATTTTCAGTGCTGTTCCCATTCCCTGTACCTGAAAGAAATGTACATTTGTGCTTCAATTATGGTTTTGTAAGACTGCAAAGCAGATAATACCATCCACTCCAACTAATTATTTGAAACAGATAATACCAACCACACCAACTAATTATTTGAAACAGATAATACCAACCACTGCAACTAATTATTTGAAACAGTTCTGTATGGTCCAGATCTCTGACTTTATGAACAAACTACACTTATTATCATGTCAACATTCACTGGCATAATACCTTGGAAGTATTTGAATAACCTCACTGTTCATTAAGAACAAAGACAGAAAGAGGTTAGAGCATCTGCCTTGGATGTGGGAGGTTGCGGGTTTGAACCCCGACCAAGTAAAAATAAAAGACTTATAAAACTGGTACAAGCAGCTGCCTCACTTGGTGCTCAGCATTATGAGGTTAGTGTTAGGACTGGTCTGCCTGGTGTCTGAGTAATGTGATGTTGTTGTTGTTGTTGTTGTTGTTGTTGTTGTAGGGTTTAACGCCATTTTTCAGCACAAGATAGGCTATACATGGCGGCCAGTATAATTGGTGGAGGAAGAACCCTGGAAAACCCCGGGAAGAAACACCGACCCACGAGAAGCTACTGGCAGGCTTTCTCACGTGCCCACGTTAGCCGAGCCTGAGACTCGAACTCACGCAGACAGAGGTGAGATGGCAGTGATCCGTAACGGTGACCGCTCTCGGCCACTCGGGGCCCCTCTGAGTAATGTGAAGGGGTGAGACATCATGCTACATGTCTGCAGAATGATGTCCCGTTTGTAGACTTCAATGTAAAATGCCACACTTCAGGCATCATAGTGATATGACTCAAATAGTTAAAGCTACGTTCAAAATAAAATAATTACAAACACTGGTAGTTATATATTAAAAGATAATTGAACAACACTGAAAAATGATTTCATAAGTAACAATACTCCCTTTCTGCTAAGCTGCTGTTTATTTAACATAAATGTAAAAACTTTAACACCATGCGGAACTGGAAATTTTTTTAACAATGAACTTGACTATCAGTGTGGAAGAATAGACAGACATGGATGTACAGATGTTAAAGTTATCACTATTCTGAGCTTCTGCCAAAGTGGGCTCAACAAAACTTAAATGCAAGCATTTATAATAACAAAAACATTAAGACTTATATTATGTGTAATTTACTGGTTTCAATGCGGTACAGATTTTGCAATTTAAGGGCACTGCAGGTGCACATATTACCCGACCATAAAATTTTTTTGCACAAAAGTCGCAATGTTTTTACATCTTGTCATGAGTGAAACAATTTTATTTCTTTATGACATCAGAAATCCTAATCTCAAATAAGAGCTGCAAATCATCTGAAACATGAAAATTAAATGTTCAAAACTTGACACAAGCCCTCATCATGGAGCCTTGAGTCTCACAGGGATCTGAGCTGATCTAAAAATTTCCATGTATTATATTACTTTTCTGCATAAAATCAAAACCAAAAATACTGAAAATACACTAAATGCAATAATTACTGTTTGGAAGGCATAGCGACGGAATCATCAGGCATGATAATGAGGGCAATTATTCAAAGAAATAGCATTTACATCCAAATTTTAGTTGTCTAAATCGTGTTAGGTGAGGCTGGCGGTATGGTACAGGAATTATATAGTCAGGAAGTCTGTTCTGAACAGATACCCCTTATATTACACACCAGAGGGAAAAATACTACCTTAATTCATAGTTAAAATATGAACTAGAAGAAAGTCAACAGTACACCACTGCAAAAAAAAAAAATTTTTGGAATTGTTTGGTTTTTAGACTAAAAGCAAAATGAATAAATCTAATTAAAGGATGGGATTTTTAGCTGCAACTCCTCACACTTTAGTACAGGTATGTTAACCTAGTGTTCTGTCAGGGATTAAAGATGACAATTTATCGAATCAATACATATGATGAGATAAGCACATAAAAAAGATACTCTTTAATTAAGTTGATGATGCTGTCCAACATGATACGAAATACTAACTCACTGCAAAATTTACTGACTGCCTCTCAAACAAAGCAGAATACTAATGAAAAAGCTATTTTTCTAAAAACCTTTCACTACCCTTAACAAAATTTGCACTCTTGTGAAATAATTATTATTCTACTATAATAAAATATGATATTTATGACAAATTTATGGTTTCATGAGATCCTTTGATACCTGCCTCTGCCCCCGGAGGGTCAGCATGAGAATTATAAACCAGTCTATGGCAGAATAATCCCAGACCTCCAAATGCACACCCATCATAATATGTTTGGGCAACATCCTACTGATGCAAATATTTTACCCCTAATCCCTGTGCTCCTGAGGGTCAGCCAAAAGATAAAAATTACTCTCAAATACCTTGCATTTCATACCCAAAAAAACACAGCTTGGTGATGTTTTATTATGTGAGGTTTTAACCTATTACCCTTGGGTCCCTAGTGTAAGTGAGAAGATTAAAGTCCATTAAATTCTAAAGTACTCTCATAGACCTTATTTACTCCAATATTGAAGATGACATGCTCTGGTGATGTACGGTTTCTAAAGCCTTTAACCAGCATGCAATTTCATCCCATCCTCTCCCCCCCCACCATCTTTTGCCCTTGACACAAAACATAGAAAATGGGTTCCATTCATGATATTTATCTGGAACTGTACCAAAATCTTAAATTAAAATTTTAAAAAATTATATTTTTCACCTTATAACTTTGCCAAGAAGGGGCAGGGGTCCTTAAGTTAAATTGAAAATTTAGAAGCTTTACTCAAACCTACATTCTGCAACAAAGTTACTTAAAGTTTGACAGCTGCATCAAGAACAATATTAACAGTTTGTATGTTTGTTAGGATCTCAAAAACCTCAATTTGGTACCCACAACAAGATAGTTAGATGACATACTTATGTGATATACTGTATTTTATGTATTTTTTCATACCCTTTAATTTTTTGTACACAATCCAGTTATCAAAATAATAAATATTTATTCGTACATATCACTTTGTATTATTTGAAAAATTCATTAAATTATCGGACATAACATTTCCACTAAGAAGATTTACAATTGCAAAAAGGATCGAAAATACCGTATTCCCACTTTGTTTTTACAAAAATTAATGATTAATTGTTGGTGAGAAAATATAATGATTGATGCATAAGCATGGGCGCCCGCAGCATAGGTCAAGGGGGGGTCACGTGACACCCCCCCCAAATCATACTGCAATATATATTCCGACAAGTTTAATCATGCAAATGAAGCTGAAAATATGTCACAAGATTCTGTTCAAAACGCTCAGTAGATATTAGCTTTAGTTTCAGACTGCTTATTATACTAACTCTCCCGGCCGTGACTGACTGACCCCCACCCCCTTTTTGCAAAAGATCCTGCGGGCGCCCATGTGCAAAAACTCTTATTGTCATTACATTATCTACTGGTATTTATTAACAAATGAACAAAGGACTTTACAGACCAGACTTTTAAATATTATCATTAATTAGTTCTCCTTATTAAGTCCGTCACCATAACAAAACACCACGTGCATTTTAAAACGAGTTCGGAAGCCCTTTGATGTTGTCTTATCCAACAAAAATTACATCTCAGTACATGCTAAAGTGAAGACCACAGACCATTGGTCAACTTGTCTTATTGTTTCATTAATCATACAAACATAACATATAAAAACCTTGTCATTTTCCATCGTAAATTTGAAAGTCACGGACTCCATTAAATCAATTCGTATATATACATATACTATCTTTTAAGTGCTTATTCTGTTTTGACTTGGATATAATTAACATTTTATTGCAAATCTATTTTATGATATACATCACTATTATCTTTATTGGTGAGTTTGAATAACAAATAATGCATATGATCGCTTGTGCTGATAACATCTGCTATATGGACAACTTCTTCAATAGCACACGGACAAATTTTCATTTCCCTAAAGCAAGCCTCATTTCCCTACTGGCAGCCTCGATGATTTGACCTCTTCAGTTGATTCTTGCCCTCAATCTGGTTTCAACTAGACTAAACAAAGCACTAAGCATGTTTAATTACCGTGTAAATAACTGCATAGCCATGTGGTTGTTGTGACAATGTACATCGTAATTAAAACAGGAATGAACTGTTGATTTAGCGGTGTTTATTCCCAATGGAATATAGTAGGGTCGTATTACATGAGGATTTTCCCACTCGTCAGGTAACTGAAAATAGTCTTTTTTTCTCTTTGCAAAAGCTACAAATAAAAACTACACTGAATAAATACGGTCTTGTACACTGAAAATGTTTTATTTGATTGATCTCTCTGGCGCGCATGCACACACACACAAACACACACGCATTAACTTAAGCGTTGATTTCAAGTTCTTTATTTTTTATTGCAATTTGATAATGAGATTATTGTTGCAGTAAAAATACAACTTGCACTTAATTTCCTGACGATGTGGGGTCGTATCGTTGCGTACAATTTACCAATAAATAATACCCATAACTTATACATGTACAAACCATCTTGATCATTTTGCACAACATAACAGGTACATATGTTCTAAATGCAGACAAGCTTGCACACTGAACATAATTCTCTCTCTCTCTCTCTCTCTCTCTCTCTCTCTCTCGTTCACTAATAACAAAAGTACTTTTGATTTATGAGACAGAAAATGTACATTTACTTTGTATGTTTGTACCGTTAGGTTGTCGAGTAGCGTGTGTACTGTAGAACTTGTTTTGGTACAATCCCTTTATTTTTCGTACACGGTCAGCACCACCAAATGATAATTATTTATTTTACATATAATTTTTCGTACACTGAAATTAATAATTATTTTTTCGTGTACGAAAAATTACATAAAATAAGGTAGTATTTTTTAACCCTATAAACTCTGTTTCAGAACCCTAGGGGTCAGCCATGAAAGGCAAATTTCATATGCATGTCTAAAGTTACTTAAGAACCAAAAAGCACAAAATGAAAATTATAAGCTTAATCAACTGAGAAAAAAAGAGCATTTCTGACCTTTGAATTTACTCCTGTGTTCCTGGGATCAACAGGGATTTTTACACTATGAACAACTGTACCAATACTGCTTCTTCAACAATACAAAAACTATGCATCATTAATTCTGTGTTCAATATTGATAAAGAAACAACATACACAGGAATACAAATGCAATACGACAGTGGCCAAAATACAAAGCTTAACCTGACCTATGTATAAAAAGACAAAGAAAACAATATATATCACTTCCATTCCCCTACCATGATGTAACCAATCATAAAGTGCAGTTAAAACAAAGAAAAACAAAACCAACTCTTGCATATTCGTGGTGGGAACAAATATCATTTATCAGCCGGACAACTGTTATTATCATTTATCCTGCTGTTGTTATTGCTGCTTAAGATACCTGTTTAACATTCTGCAAATAATTTTAAAATCATATTTTCTATTACTAAACTTCCATAACAGTCATAATAAACCTTAAGATTCAGTGTTTACCTGTAATTTTCCCCACAGTTTACACTTGTCACAACCAACACAGTCCATTATCCTGGAAATGTTACGGAAATGATTCTTGAATTCCTCCTGCATGAAAGAAAATCTTGTTAGCACAATCCTTATAAAGCAAGAAATACAAATGTATAAAGTTTTCTGAGTATGTATAATCTTGACATGACTAAGAACAAGCCATACTGACAGCCTTCATCTAGTTAGTTACCATTAAGGTCATTCTGTGAGCAGTAACAGCAGTAGTGACCAGTGAAAACAAATTTTTTTCTATATTGACAAAAACAGTTTTTCTCAAAAACTACAATATATACATTGCTAAAACCAACATTTATCTTACAGATCACACACATATTTTAAAAAATAAATAGAATATTCCAGTCAGTCCCATCAAAATGCTTAAATGCATGACCATTGCAATTCTGACAATAATCATATCATCAGTGTCCCAATCTCATGGTTCAATATTTTCCATACTCTGTGTTTTTGTCTTACAGCCAAATACCTTCAAACTGTGTGCCTCTTTCGGATTCCCTTGGAAGAGCTTACTTTCATCAAAATGGTGAGGAAATGATCTGAAGAATGAAAACAAATATATAGCAGCACTTTGTAAACTTGAATTACTTTGTGGTCCACATTATCTATTAAAATGTTTATTTACAGTGTTCTCAGGTCACAAAAGTAGAAGTTTTTCACTGAAACTGAGTAAGTCATTTGAGTGATGAGGCCCACTAAGTCCTCTTTGTTGGAATCTCCTTACACTGCAATACCCATTGCATCCATTTAGCTTCTTGATTAATAACAAGTGGCTCATAAGTTTCTTTAAGAATATTTCAAGGAGTTTTCATGAACTTCCATACATTTCCAAAGAAAGATATTTTCTTGTTGAAACTGAACTTTCTTCATTTGTTACTTTGTTTATTGTTACATAAACTAGTAGAAAAGCTTAGGAAAAAACACATAATATCAGAAATGGCAGCCAAGGTAGCACTATTTGTTGATACTCTGAGAAATGAGTGCAAGGTGACAGCAGACAAATTTTGTGATTCTTGTGTGTGCTTTCATTGACTTTAATGCACTTTCCCCCAATCTGAAAACATCAATTTTACCACATTTTTTGTACATCACTTTGTACTTTTCCCTCTTCAATGCTTTGAAATGACTGTAAAATGAGTCACAATCCCATTCTGAATTGTAAACAGCTCATTCCAAATGAATCGTATTCCTCATTCCACTAGTCATCCATCTGAAAATTGAATTGCATGCCACTACAGCAAAGGGGCGCTACTCAATCTGGCAACTACCATTGTCATTTCATCCACCATATTTTTATCCCATTTTATAATTTTTTTGGAATTTTTTGTTTTTTGGAGGGGGGAGGAAATAAGTATATATAAAAAATTGTGAATGTAAAATGTGTATATTCTTTGTTTTAACATCCTGTCTTTGTCAAAATTCGGATTTTTCAAGGCAACAAATTCAAGGAGTTTTCAAGTCAACCATTTGACTTGTAAAAACGGTATACCATAGAAGATACAGATGCATTATTTCAGATGATTGTCAATTACAAAATTCGCTGAATGATTTAAAATCATATTTCCAAAACAGAAGTTATCCTAAACATATCATTGATTCTGCGCTGAACAAAGCCTGTAATCTTACTCAACATGAGGCTTTAAACACAGCAAATTGTACAATAGAGAAAAATATAATTCCTTTCACAATACAATATAATCCTTCATTACCTAATATAGGTCTTATAATTAATAAATATTGGAGTCTCCTAAATTTATCAAACAAAAACAGCAAAAAATCACTTTACAACAATAAACCAATTCTTGCTTATAAAAGACCCAAGAATTTGCAAGATTTTCTAATTAGAACTAAACAGACAGAAAATAAAAAAAAAGACAATTCTCATCATCTAAATGTAAAAGACACCGGTGCTCTCAATGTGCAAACATAAGAGAAAGTACTACTTTCAGTAGCGCCAATACAAAAGTGGTATTTTCTCTATGTTATAACACTAACTGCGTATCAACTGCAGTGATTTATTTGATAACCTGTAAAAAATGTAATGTAATATGTTGGACAAACACTGCAACAAGTTTCTAAGAGAATGAATAATCATCGCTTTCATATAAAAAATTATAGAGATCCTCAGTTTTCCTCTAATATTTCAACACATTTTAATACCAATAATCACTCCCTATTTGATTTTTCTTTCATGCCAATAGATATTGTGCATGGAGACATGAACAGACTCATAAAAGAAACTTACTGGATTCATGAATTAGATACTTTGTATCCTAATGGCCTTAATACCAATGCACTACATGTATATAAAATTGTATAAATGTTTTTTTTTTTTTGTTTTTTTTTTTAAAATTGATAAATTGTATATCCTTTATAACAATATAATTATATGTATGACTGTTTGTCTCTATTTTATTTTATTAGTTTACTGATTCTGGTTTCATTAGAGACTCATGCTATCTTTTAGATCCTGTCATACATATATATATATATATATATATATATATATATATATATATATATATATATATATATATATATATATATATAATTGTTATGATGATGCATATCATTTATGACGTTACGTAATGACGTAATTGTTATTTTAAAATATAAAGATGTCATCGTTTCTTTCAAAACATTTTGTGCCTGAAGAAGCATGCATTAAATGCGAAACTAGTTGCACAGAATTATCGGCATTTGTGTTGTTTTTTTTATCCCAAGTCAACCACTGAAATTTAAGGAATTTTTAATGTTGTATGAATCATGTAACCCTTACATACATTTAATACTGATGCAGAATAACTGGCTACCAGTGTACTATCCAGGCATCTTTATATATACTGAAAGGTAAAAGGATGGGAACAAATTAGGTGGTATGTCAATGTGGGCTAACGAGACCAGCTGACAATGCCAATAACCTATAAGTAATATCCAGGGTGTTTAGCAAGATTCTTTGTATTAGAAACATTTCATTTTGACTCTCCAATAATAACAAAATTTAAATTTAAGCTTTCAAAGAGGCAAGACAAATGTTCTAACATTCATTTCAATACAATTATATGAGAATGATCAACTAAGTTTACTTGTTAAGCTTTGAAATGGAGACATAAATTTTATCTAGTTTTTAGTGTCAACTAATTTAAATTCCAAGTTAAATGATGTAGACTTCCTTGATAAATGGTACAGACTTACTTAATAACAGCAAAATGGCCTAGACTTACCTGATAACAGTTAAATGGTATAGACTTACTTGATAACAGTAAAATGGCATAGACTTACTTGATAACAGTAACATGGTATAGACTTACTTGATAACAGTAAAATGGCATAGACTTGATAACATTTAATTCATTTTCCCCTGGAGATTCTTTTCATTTTCATGTCAAATGGGGTTAGGACATGCCTTTTTTTGTTACTTCTGGCTGCATCAAAACTATGAAATTTTCATTCTGCTAGCTGCTTCAGTGTATGAAAGACAATTTCAATTGGATACTTTTAAAATTTGAATTTTTTTGTGGGGGGGGGTGTAGGCCCAGAATTTTCATGTCTTGGCCCCATATTACACCAAATCTCAATCTTACCCTACATTTTACAAAGGTTCATCTCTCTTTCACTTTCAAGTGAAATGGGGATAGGGAATACCTTATTTGTTTATTCTGGCTGTATCCAACCTATTTCTAAGAGACTTTAAGTTTGCCAGATGCTTCAGTGTAGAAAAGACAATTTCAACTGGATACTAATTGGATTGTTTTTATTTTTTCTTGGTGGGGGCAGGACAAAAAGTCTAAAATCTGGTAATGTTTGGCCTAAAAAAATCTGGTCTGAAAAATTATGTTTTTATCAACAGTATTTTTAATACAAGTAGAATGTGTACATTATTTGGCAGCATTGTGGAACTAATGATTTCTCCTTTTCTGTAATACCAGCTGCTATGGTGTTTTTTCATGAATGATGTAGATGTCACTGAGCTCATAACTAGGGTACAACCTGATAATGCATAAATGGTGCATATGGGGATAATGAATTAAATGGTGTTGACTTACTTGATAACAGACAGAAGATTCTTGATAACCTGCTTCACATCTCCGTCTTCCTCATCATTCCCTGTAAAGAAGTCCTCCTGCACAGTGCAAAAAAGTAAGCCATTAATTCACCTGGATTCTGAAAACACGTCTCAACTACACCCATAAATGGTCATGAAACTTGAAAAATATCAGAGTAATAGACATGTAAGTCTACAACCTATCAATGCAAAAATATGTACAAAATTTTATTTGTGTACCAGAATTACTCTTTGTATTATTGTTCTAAGATGAAATATAAGAAGCCAATCATGGATTATGAGCCAAAGTCAATCAAAATGTGCCCCCAAAAAGTGAAAATCATCAACTCTTTTGAATGAATATAAAATGGTGCAGACACAATTTGTACTGGTACAAGTTCAGTTAATAAAATTATTAGGAAGAGGCCCAAGTGACCTAAGCTGCTAATTAGGAAGACAACTGCATATAAGCCAAAAACTTTGACCAAAAATCAGAATTAGTAGGATGCTTTCTGGCAAAATTTCTTCCAATGCTGTTGATTGATGTAAACAAAACATGTGTTTCAAGGCTAATCCTGTTTTATACCTTCATCACATTTGATAGCATATCAACACCATCTGTGAAATATTGACAGGGCTCTATACCAAAATGAGTTGGTCAGATTCTATTGTTTTTTATTGACATAATGTTGTATGCTTCTTTATTCATGGTAGATTGGCATCATTTCTGTGATGTGAAAGGCTTTCAGATGGGGACACTGTCAAATTTGGTCATATTCTGTTAAGAAGAAAAAAATAATCATAAGCTTTTCTCATATACTTTCAATAGCAGCAGCCATAATTGATGGTAGATTGGCATCATTTGTTTCTTATGGTTGGCCAGGATCTCCACCACAGAAGGAGATGATGAAATAGCATGGAGCAAGGTTGAACAAATATGTTGCCACTCTGAAACCTGGATCACCAATTTGTTGCATCCATTCTTGCAATGTAGCCACTGTTATTCGGTTCTCTTTTTTTATGGCACAGCAGTGCCAACATGTCTCCACAAAAGTTCTGGTTCTGGTCAAATCAATTAGGTCTGTTGTATGGGTATAAGTTTGTTTCCATAACAACCTAATGCAAAATTAACAAATGAAAATGAAAATTCTATACATTTCTTAATTTTTTGAACTGAAGTGTAGCTTTTAATTCTTCTTTCTTTTGAATGCAAAATGTATGTAAATTAGATCATTTGCATAGTCATATATATTATTATGCATTACATGTACATTCTAAGAAACAAAACAGCATTTTGTCCTTTGTAAATTCAATATCATGCACAAAAAGCAAAATAGAACAATCTGTAATAAACAACTGTAGAAAAATATAGTATGAGCAACTTGATACCATATGCATTGGTCACATATCCTTTTGGAAAGAACAGGAAGAAGTGAGATCTGAACAGAGAGATGTGGGAGAAACGCAATAAACACAATATATATATATATATATATATATATATATATATATATATATATATATTAAATTAGAAAATTTTCCGAGCTGTATGAATATTATAAGCACATTTTGTGTTTGTATAAAAATTATCTCATTCATATGCAGTATATTTTGGCCATCTGACTTTAAAGAGCCCAGTTATACAGTGTAGTAAATTTTAACGGACAGGAGTAACTAGATTACAGTACTGTAATTGCAAGTTAGTGAAAATATGTAATCAACTACCCGTAATCAATGACTTTAAATACTTTATTAAAATTCAAAATAAAATGGCAGCAGAATAGATTTCCAGACTTGACTGAAACAACCCCTGTAACATGTACATTGGCACATATGCACACATCTCCATACTAAATTGTTCATCCTAATTTCTTTACTGCTGATAAATCATTATCACTGATAACACATTGAAGTATTAAAGTTGAAAGGGACCAAAGGGTCAAAGCTTCCAGCCATGACAAATCCAAGTTCATAACAAGGTTGGAGAGGTCTTTGTTTTAGCCTTTATTTTTCCTTCTATGATTACATAACATGTCTGATTCCATGAGTAGGTAGTCTTTTAGAGTGAACAGGGCTAACATCTTCTCTTCAAGGAGAAAGTTTACTACTTGAAGTATTGAGGCTTTCAACTGAGCAATTTGTTTCTGCTTGCACTACTGGGAGAAAACTCTACAAGTCCTTTTGTTTGTATGTTTTCAAAGTGATGGGCCTTCAAGCACAAGAAATTTTGTCCACCACTTGTTCAGAGAATTGTTTTACCCAAGGATTCACTTGATATGAATTGGGCAAGCTGGCCCAACAAATACAGGTTTGGATGAAACACACGCATTCATGGTTGCTTGAGCGGGTCAGGAAAAGCCAAGATTTTCCTGACAATTTTCACTGCCAAGTTTAATTGATTATTGAACCATGATTTTCCCTCTTATGGAGAACAAACAGGACCAGATGGCACTTTGATACCCTTGCCTTCTGCAAGACTTTGGAGATCAAATGGAAGGTAAATAAATCTTGACCATTCTAGTTCATGGAATGAGAGTCAACTGTCCAGGCTTTTGTATCTCAGACTGGAGAGACAGAGGTGTGGTCACGCCCAGTTGGTTTGACTGAGCTGATTCTCACTGAGACAGTAAGGCCACTAGGACAGAGTATGCATGGAATGTGGTAGACCTGGATGTGGACTTGTCAATGATGGCAGGATGAGATGAGAACACCCTTTCCAAACTGACTCCTGCAATGATTTAAATGCATTCAGAATGGCCTTCTTATCCAGGAACTGATGTGTAATGAACGCTCTTGAAGGGGTCACAACCAGACAACTTCCCAAAACAAAGGAAGGACTGCCATTCTGGCACTTGTACAGTTGATAATTCCCAGAGGCTGAATCTGCAATGGAATACCCTTGTAAGCCAGGTGAGGTTTTCCCAATTGCTGAGATGGGACCTCATGTATCCCCAAACTAGGACTGTTTAATCTAATGGGCAAAGCTTTGGTCGCCCCTGGGACAAGAGATTTGTCTATAATGGTCTGATAAACAGGTAGCCAAGATGATGATGACCAATGCCATATTAAGGAGATCCAACAGGTGATGAAATTCTTGAGAATAAGATCATAATCAAGGTTCTTGAGGGAAACTGATCCTGTTCATGTTTTGAACTCAATACTCAAATGGGTAAAATGTTGGAATGGGATAATACTGAATTTGTCCTTCTTTGACAAGGAATCCAAGGCAGAGAACAAAGTGAAACAAGGGATTTTGTATCTTGATTATAGAATATATCTCACCTGGTACTTTTACACAATGTCATCCTGGTAGTTTTAAGTCATGGATATGGAAGTAACTCTGAAGTGTGACATGACTCTGACAGACTGGAGTGCCCTGAATGGGTATTCCGTATCCCTAAATGACTCTGACAGACTGGAGTGCCCTGAATGGGTATTCCATATCCCTAAATGACTCTGACAGACTGGAGTGCCCTGAATGGGTATTCCGTATCCCTAAATGATTCACTCAGTAATTTCCAGTAAAATTTGCAAACTGGAATATGAAGGTATGCATCTTGAATATCTAGACTGATTGTGAAATCTCCCTCCTGCACAACAGTAAGAACCAATCTCATTGTCTTTTTATGAACCATGGTGCTCAAACCACAGTGAGGGTTTTTTTTAAAAACAATTTCTAATACCTTTTTGTGAGGAAATAGTCTATATGTTGCTGCAGAACATCAGCATTGAATGGATCTCTTTGGACACTGTAGCAGGAGCCTATGATAATGAAGGAGACCACTGAATGTGATCTGGAAGCCTTCCAACATGATTTGTAAGACCATCATGACAAAGATTTTACTATTGCGTGGTAAAGTGTTAGTGTCTTCCTCCTACCAGGATGTGTGAAATGACTGTGGGCATGGTGCCATTTCCGGCAGGATGAAGGCTGTCTGGGAGAGAATAATGGGATGAAAATGGTTCTTTCTCACCACTTTTTGTAGCCAATGACCTTTGGAAACCATGCTCTTGTCTAAGAAAAGGACATGGATGACTACTTCCTCCACTTGGCCTGCACTAATGGGATCCTTCACATTTTTCTGGTCTCATTTCTCAAATGAGGGCTGAGCTCTGGGTAATGCACCTGAGTGAGGACACATCAATGTATTATGGTTTTACATACTACAACAGTAAACAAATATTTTGTTTGTCAGTCTATATGTATGCAGGGCACACTGCAAAGTTTATGAACTGAGAGAGTAATATATCCCCTTTCACACTACTGAAGATAATACTGATTGTTGTTGTTGTTGTTGTTGTTGTTGTTGTAGGACTTAACGCCATTTTTCAGCACAAGATAGGCTATACATGGTGGCCAGTATTAATGGTGCCAGTAGATCTGGGTCTATGCTATTTATTCTTCATACAGCAACTATCAAACAGCACAGTCCTGATCTGCTGTCTCATCATGTGCCAGCAGGTCAGGGTGTATGCTATTTATTCTACATCCAGCAACTATCAAATTGTATAGACCCTGATCTGCCATCTCATCATGTGCCAGCAGATCATGGTCTATGCTATTTATTCTCCATACAGCAACTATCAAACAGCACAGACCCTGATCTTCAGTCTCATCATGTGCCAGTAGATCTGGGTCTATGCTATTCTTGATCCAGCAACTATCAAACAGCACAGACCCTGATCTGCTGTCTCATTATGTGCCAGCAGATACAGATCTAAGATGTTCACATTTGGATTTAAAATGCAAAAGATACAGTAGTAAAATGGACAATAAAGCTTTTGAATGTACATGTATCAACATAGAATTTAGCATTACTTTTGTTCTTGTTTTATATCTCATTTATTACATATTTAAGCTGAAAATAACCAACTTTAAATATTTTGGTGAAACTTGTAAACATGTGAAGTATATAATGCATAATAATGAATATGCAAATGAGCTAATTTATATTTACTATCAGCCAAAGCTGTTAATTTTGCACTGGCCTGCCACTGAAATGAGTTAATAACTGTATAACAAATTTGACTGATTTGACCACACACTATCATTTTGTGAAGAAGATATACTTGCACTGAAAAAAAATTGTTGTGTTTTGTTATACCTTGGGTTGGGGTCTACCTTCCAAAATCACCTAGGGATGATGACATAATAATGAATGTCTGAGGGAAAATATTTTTATTCAGGACCAACTATACATCATAAGAAGTCTTTTAGTGGAAACCTCATGTTGATATGACCATTTATACAAGAGGAGTTAATAAAAAGATTTCCATGATGGAAAAAATGGTGGATGTCAGATCAGCCTTATTTTCATTTAGGAGCAACTTGACATCAGAAGGCTTTTTGGTGCAACCCTATGACAATATGACCATCCATTCAGCAAGCCAATATGACTATCCATTCCGCAAGCCAATATGGCCATCCATTCAGCAAGCCAGTATGGCCATCCATTCAGCAAGCCAGTATGGCCATCCATTCAGCAAGCCAATATGACCATCCATTCAGCAAGCCAGTATGGCCATCCATTCAGCAAGCCAATATGACCATCCATTCAGCAAGCCAATATGACCATCCATTCAGCAAGCCAATATGACCATCCATTCAGCAAGCCAATACGGCCATCCATTCAGCAAGCCAATATGACGATCCATTCTGCAAGCCAATATGACCATCCATTCAGCAAGCCAATATGACCATCCATTCAGCAAGCCAATATGGCCATCCATTCAGCAAGCCAATACGGCCATCCATTCAGCAAGCCAATATGACCATCCATTCAGCAAGCCAATATGGCCATCCATTCAGCAAGCCAATATGATGATCCATTCTGCAAGTCAATATGACCATCCATTCAGCAAGCCAATATGGCCATCCATTCAGCAAGCCAATACGGCCATCCATTCAGCAAGCCAATATGACCATCCATTCAGCAAGCCAATACGGCCATCCATTCAGCAAGCCAATATGGCCATCCATTCAGAGCAGCAAGATGTTCAATATTACTGTATCAGATATCAGATTGGCAAAATTTTCATTCTGGACCAACTAAAACTCAACAGAACTCTTTTTATGAAATTCCTTTGTCAGTATGACCATCTGTTCAGGAGAAGCAATGATAATGAAATTTTTAAGATGGCCACTGTGATGGTCATAGTGAATGTCCAAGCAAAACCATTTTCATTTTGACCAACTAGATCTTGAGATGACTGTAAAGTTTCAATGCAACCCTCAAAGTAGTTTAGGAGTTGAGGTAGTAACAAACATGCGCTAATGGACAGCAGGTGAATGGATGACAGATAGATGTATGACATATAAAGACAACAGACCAAATATAAGATCTTGTGGTCTATAACTAGTTGAACTTAAAATGATGTGTCAAGCAATGAACAATAAATGGTGGAAAGTATACAGAAATTAATGCACCAAAGCAACTTATGAAAAAAAGAAATTCAGCAGTCAATATCCGTGTTATATCCACATTATTATGCAGTATGAACAGCAAAAATGGCATGGTCAGTAAGTGGTTGAATGTTTGTGAAATTACTAAGAAAAACAAAAAAGAAAGTTACCAATGATGAATGCAAAGATAATTTATCAAAACAATACCAACTCTGAAGATGGATAACTGATATTTTATTTCCAGAAGGTATACAATGTTACCTGTAGCAAATGAAAGCCTCAGTAATAAAAAACATCTGGTGCAGGGAAGCCACTTAGTCATGGAAAGAAACGGTGATAATATGTAAACAATAGAAGAATTAGTTCCTTTAGATACTGTCTGTATAGTCTATATGGTATACAGATGGGACAATGTTTTCGTCTTTTAGGAAGAGCTGGATTACA
This sequence comes from Megalonaias nervosa, assembly GCA_016617855.1. Lineage (NCBI taxonomy): Eukaryota > Metazoa > Mollusca > Bivalvia > Unionida > Unionidae > Megalonaias > Megalonaias nervosa. Next base: position 94,440 of record JAECUM010000815.1, on the reverse strand, counting down.
GAGGTAGCTTAAATAAATTCTTAATGTTAACATGATCACATAATGTGTCAAATGGAGAATCATGCATTCTGCTTAAGCTGGTGAGATATCAGAGATCAGAAATCCTAACATATCAGCATAAAATCTTTAAGACCTATTGCAATACCAAAATTTCACTTGCATGCAGCAAATAAATGTCCCTTTTAAACACTGAAACACTGCTTAAGAAGGCGAGACAAGCAAGACAGAACTCCTAGCATATCTGTGTATAAACTTTAGACTCAGTAATATTATCCAAAAGTTTCAGTTGAACTTTAACCATGTTCACCATGCTGTTTAAGCAGGTGAGACAAGAACTTCTAGCATACCTAAACATAAATATTTGACTAACAGTGATGCTATTGGAGCTTTACTTGAATGCAGCAACTGATGTAGAAGATATGTGACTCTGAAACAATGTAATGCAAAACTGCTGTTCACAGTGTAGTGAAATTGTGATGAATGATTTCTGGACAAATGCATTTTAAATGCTGACTGAAAGTCATTCAAGTATGGATATAATAAAAAGTTCAGTCCACAAACATTAAATATATGTACATATCATTGGAATAACATTAAGCCTTGTAATTTTAATTCCTATAAAATTATAAATCACCTGCTGTAGTTTGCAAGAAACTATTACATTGCAACATTATTTGATACTCATGTGATTATTTCAAGATTATTTAAAGATATGTCCAAAAATCATTCAAAAACATTCTGTCAAAACAGATAACTTATAAGATTGTTAAACTAAAACATAAATTAACTGTGAATCTACTTAATGTCTGTTGAACTGTCATTGTGGGGGATTGTTATGGTTGGGGTGGGGTGCTCCCAATGTTTTATTTAAACTATTATAGAAGTCCTACCCAGGCTCTATTTTGTTGGAAGTAAAATTCAGTGAAAGATAGATGTAAAGCTCCAAGCCCCCAGTCAGCAGTCAGCAATGCTAATGGTTCGATAGTTAAATATACAAAAAAGGTTGAAGTTCAATGAATAACAATTTAATAACAATTGAATAATCAAATGACTCAAATTTCCAATTACACTCCTTCCGCTCGACCCTGTAATAAGCCTACTGCATCACTTGATTAGCGGTGTGAGATTGATTTCCACCTGTCCTTGTATTTCTGCTCGTCTGTTGTATCCTTTCTCTCTCTTATTTCTCCTACTTCCTTCTCCCCTTCCTCCTCGACTTTTCTCCAAATTCCTTCTCCTCCTCCTCCTCGACATTCTCTAGACTCCTTCTCCTCCTCCACTTTCTCAAGACTCCTTCTCCTCCTCCACTTTCTCTACCATGACTACTCTTCTGTCGACTTCGACTGTCTCGACTACAGTCTCAATTCCGTCTCCAACTCTTGAAGACTCGGGACCCAATGGAACCAGACGTTCTGTGTCCCCTAAAAAGCTTCCTTTTCGAAGCTTTGGTTTTTTTTAAGAATCTACCTCTAAGTTTTGCCACCAAATTATGAGTGGCTTCTTCTTGGAGTAAACCCTGTTGACTCACAATCCCTCTAGGCGAAGACTAAATTTTCTCATACGAGTTTGAAGTAACGCTCGGATTGGAATTGTAATCACACCCTCTATCTCAATTCCGACTGGATATCGCTGTGAACCAATCCAATTAAACTTAGCAGACCATGTCCCTCTCGCTGTCTGTCAATGTGGGGATGGATGAGAACATGCCCCGCTCACCCTGCGGGCTTTCCTTTGTTCTTTGGACTAAGCTTTAACACCTAGATGTGATAACTGCAAGCCTTTGTTTAGAGGGTGCGATCTATCGCCTCTGCCGATTCAAGTTTTCCGGTATCCGGCTGGTCAGGTAACCTTGTGTAGGAGTTCAACACTAGCCTGCGGCAATCTTTAGACATCAAGCACATGGCCACAGTAATATTCCAAAGACAGGCAGATTATAGTTTATACACGACTTTACAGCTGGGGCTTAGCATACATGACACCCCCCACACTAGAGAATAAAATCAGGATTTTATTCCTCCAAAATTGCTCCAAATGCAAATGTGCGTTACTACATGCAATAAAAGAAACAAAATCATAATGACGCTACACACTGACTACGGACACGAATATACACACAACATACGGTTATCTACTGCGCATTTTACGCCATTTCAGCAATCCTGCTCATGAAATCGCCGCTTACATTCTCGGTTCCTTTCACATATCTGATCTGCATCTGGTGCTGCTGTAAGAACATTGACTATAGAACATTTCACAGTTATTATCTTCCCTTGAAAACACCAGAGGGCGTCTCGGTGCAACTAACTTCCGGATAGTTCAATCAATAAAGATGGCAGATGTAGATCAAGAAAATGTGACAGACCGCTCACATTCCACAAGCAAGATCGATATCTCACTATCTTAAAAAGAAAATCTATCAATATTTGATCAATTGTTTTTACATCTTTTATTTTTTCATTAACTTGCACTGTTCCCAGCTTTCAAATAAATGTTCTCTGCCCATTTCAAAACTTCATGATCTTTCCATTACTACCTCATGCTCTAGTTTGTATTATTTGATTGTGCGAAAGTGTATCGATGCGTAAAAAAATTGTTATTGCAATTTATCTTGCTTGAGGAATAATGAAAATATGTTTATTCTTTACAGCTTTAATGATTGCAGTTACTGAAGTTGAACAACAAAGAGAAAAAAGTCTAACTTCTTAAGGTTCTTTTATTATTGACTTAGACTGTTGCATTTCTATTAATGTTCATTATATTTTTCATGAAATAACTTGAGTTATATCTTGGAAGGATATATTTTTCCAAAATGCACAAATGTCATCCACGCTTGAACAGACAGGCACAAGTACGAGTCTTCTTGATGATTATTTTAATTTTATTTCCTTGAACGGTTGGAATTTTTAGAGTATACAATTTGGTGAAATATCAATGTTATATACACTATGCATGTTTAGGACATTTGCGGCTCTCACCTATATGCCTGTCTGTCTGTCTGTCTCATTTCATCTGGTGGATGGTATGTATATGCTTGAATGAATGTGTATTCGCATACGTATATTACATAAACATACTTCTGGATAAAAACAGGTTATAGAAGATGTCATCGCCTTCCATCTTGGAACTTTATCGGGATTCGAACTTTGATTCATTTAGAACTTTTTAGTGATAGGACCTATATTTTTAATTACTGGATTAATTTTTGGATTTGAATCATAAACCGTAAGTCCTTTTTCATATTTTTACCTTGTTTTTCTAGGGAAATATATTATTTTGTTAAATTTACAAAGCTTGTTGGCTTCACTCTTTTCTTTGTTACTTTTGTACGAGCCTAGACACGTAACAACGAGTATATAATGGTGCAAAGATAGAAAGAGTGACTGATACATAAAGACAACAAATTTGAATATTTGTGAGTATCCATTTATTATTGACTTAAAGTGTGTATTACAAACAGTCTCTTTTTTAGATCATACTGTCTGCAATTTTACATCCGGTCATGTGGATCAATATTAATCTAAAAGGCGAACCAAAGTAATAGGATGGAATCTGTGAAATAATTGGATCTTTTAAACTTACATATTTGATGCAAGGAAAGTTAAAAAGAATTAAACTAAGATGAATTTGCTGGTGGCAATCATAAATGTTGTCAAAAGACCCCAGCAAATTTGAGAGTTATTACAACGTGTCAGCATAAGCAAAGAAAAATCATGCTGAAAGTTATTGCATGCACCGTCCCATACCTGAGGTTTCAAGTTTTGAGAAAACCAGCGAGGAATGTAAATAATTAAATATTAGGCTGAATGAATGCATGGCTATATTTGACTGGACATAGCAAGACAAAAATATGTATATGAGGAAATAATTTTTTGATTGTTTAAAGATGGGAGAACCCCTCCCCTCCCACCAAAAAAGAAAATGAAACAAAAAAAACGTCATTGGGCTTGTTAATTAATCTGAATATTGTACACTATTTGCACCCAAATATGAATAAATATTCCATCTGCATTAATTACGCTCCTTTATCTTTATGATAGCTAATGTAATTATTGCTTTGTTAAGTTCCTTTGAATACATTAATGTACTGTGTTCCATTTTAAAGATCTTTTCTGGTTTATTCAGCATTTCAGATCAGCTGATGTATCGAACTCATGTTATAATTTTCTTATTGAACTCGTGTTATAACTTTCTTAACTCGTGTTATAAACTAACTATTATCCTTGAGAAAATAACTGAAAAAGAAGGATATATCAACGTATGAAAAATGCCAATTGTTGAGATGGTTTTCGTTAAAGTTATGCTGCCAAAAATGTACAATAAATGTTTAAAATCGGAGAGCAAAGTGAAATGTTCCTACATTTGTATCTGAAATTATGGATAATGAATCTATATTATCTGGTATAATATAAATATGGACAGTGTATTTAATTTAATTATTTGATATCATTTAAGTATGGAGAGTAAATATTATTTAATTATCTGACATAATGTAAGTATGGACACCAAATCTAATTATCTGATGTAATGTCTATAATTATTCTCCTAGTATGAACAAAAGATGTTAGACATATATAATTTATTCATTGGTTTAACGATAATGATCTGTAGTGCAGCTAAGATTCCTTCCTTTGTTGACTTTGTGTTTTGCTAACCAAGCGTAAAATGATGCAAAATTCTGAACTATCCGGAACTGGAATTTTTTTGTGGGCATGCGCATTGGAGCTAAGGGAGGTAATTTTAAGCGCTACGACCAGTAACTCAGTTGCAACCGTGAAACCGTCTATCACATCAAGCACCCATTCAACAATTTTGCCTGCGCGAGATGTACAAGGGGTTGGTGGTCAGTCTCCAATATGAACTTCCACCTGTATAAGTACCGCTCGAACTGTGATATCCTGAACACGATTCCAAGGCATTCCCTCTCCAATACGGAGTAGTTCTTCTCTGCAGCAGATAGTTTCCAAACGCCTTACACGACGAGAATAAGCATCCTTTCGTGCTCTTGCAGTAATACTGCTCCCAGGCCCGTGTCACACATGTCAGTACGGAGCACAAAGTCTTTGGACAGATCCGGTAGATGGACAACAGCGTCGGATACCAGCCTATCCTTCAGCGTCAGGAAAGCATGCTCATATGCATCCGTCCAAATAACTTTACTCGGTACCCATTTCCTGGTAAGGTCTGACAACGGCCCCGCAATCGCACTGAAATTGGCCACATACCTCCGGTAACACCCAGCCAATCCCAGGAATGACCTTACTTCAGTTTTCGTGGTGGGGCGTGCGGCATTTTGTAGCTACTCCACCTTCAACTTCTCTTGGGACAGCATGCCTTGACTCAATGTGTGTCCCAAATAGCCCAATGTGACATTTGGAAGGGCGAGCTGTCAATCCTGATTGACACAGCAACTCCAAAACGTCAGGTAGCAGAGTGAGGTGCTCATCCCACATCTCTGTGGCTAGCAAGAGATCATCCATGAAGTTGTGAACACCCCTATCTTGCAAGGGTTCCAACAACCTCCGCATAATTCTCGTGAAGATGCTGGGCTTGTTCTGGACTCCAAACAGCATGACTAAGCATTGGTAGGTCCCGTCGGGAGTAGCAAATGTGAGCTTTGCCCTATCCTCCTCCCTTACAGGAATTTGCCAATAGCCCTTGGACAAATCCAACTTCGAAAAATATTTCGCTTTTGAGACAGAAGCGAAAATATATTCTGGGTCAGGTAGCATTTCGACTTGAAATTCCATCACCTGATTCAGCTTCCGGTAGTCGACACAAAATTGATAGGTGCCATCCTTCTTTTGCGCTAAGACTACAGAAGAACTGTACGGAGAATTGGCTGGTTCGATTACTCCCACAGCAATCATCTACTCGATCTCTTCTCTTACCATTTATCGTTTCGCATGGGGCAAAGGGTAGGGTTTCCGCTGGACTGGCCGGTCGTCCACCAGCTTTAACCCGAACTCGACAAGTGACATTCTCCTGGGTATTTCTGTAAGCACATCGGAATACCCTGCCAGCAATGTCTCTATCTCTTCCCATTGCTCTGCAGTCAACATGGGGTCGCACTCCACGTCTGAGGGTGCCTCACCTCATTAATGGACAGCTTGGGAGGGTGTTCGCCCCTTCTGTGTTGCCTTCAGCATCCTCAATGATGATCGTCGCGATGACAAACTTGCTGGCAGTCTCTCTTTCTTGGTATTTCTCGAGGAGATTAGCATGGTAAAGCTTCTCCTTAGTCGATAGCTGTATCCGATAGGTTTGACCCCCAACCTTCCCGGTTATGACGCACAGCCCCCTCCAAGAAGCTTGCAGCTTGTTGTGTTCTTGGAGCAACAGCAACAGCACTTTGTCCCCTACTTCATGCTAGCGTGGTTTTGCATGCTTGCTGTAATACTTCGCCTGATGCGACTTCGCTCGCCTGAGGTTCTCCTGTGTGAGGGTACAAACTTCTTCCAGTTTGTTTCGTAAATCCATGACGTACTGATAGGTAGTACGTACCTCTTCGACAGTGTGATTGTCCATCCACAGCTGTCTCAGTACGGTGTTGGGATCATGTACGGTCCTCCCATACAAGAGTTCAAAGGGAAAAAACCCTAAACTCACTTGTAGTACTTCCCAATATGCGAAAAGCATGGCAGGAATATACTGATCCCAATCTTTGTGATGGCCTTCACAAAGCTTCTTAAGCGTGTTTTTCAGAGTCCCGTTAAACAACTTGACAAGTCCGTTACATTGGGGGTGATGTGGTTTAGTAGTGAGGTGCTTAACTGACATCAGTCGGTTCACCTGTCCCATCACGTGACTCATGAATTGTGTCCCTTGATCGGTCAGGCTCTTGTCAGGCACTTGGACTCTTGACCAAATCCCAAAAAGAGCTTCAGCAATGGTTTCTGAATCAATATTATGCAATGCGACAGCCTCCGGATAGTGTGTAGCATAATCTATGACCGTTAAAATATACTGATTTCCTTGTGCAGACATGGATTTTATTGGTCCGATGAAATCCATTACTACATGTTGAAATGGTTCATTGATAAGGGGTGTACTCCTGAAGGGGACAGGACGATGATCCGTTTTTGGTGCCAATCTCTGACACTTGTCACAGGAGAGACAGAACTGCTTAACATCTCCTTTGACCCCTGGCCAGTAGAATCCCTTGACAAGGTGATCATGCATCTTGGCAATTCCTATGTGTCCTCCCATGAGACTTTCATGCGCGAGTTTCAACACTTCACCTAGCCTCTCCTTTGGCACAACGACTTACTCGTGTCCTTTCCTGGCGTGGTGATACAAGATCCCCTTCTTGTACATGAACTTCACTGTGCCATTTGGAGTATCTTTCTCCATTCCTTCTGCAGCGTATTTATGCAACTGTGTCAATGTTGTGTCTTCCTGCTGCAGCTTCCTCAACTTGGCCATAAGTACATTACTGATCGGTATTGACGTAACTTCCATTGGCGTCAGTTTCATCTGACGACCCTTGGACCTGGTTTCCACAGCACTCACCTGCGTCGGTGTGCAGGTTTCAGCGTTTGGTTGCAGCAACACATAACGATATCCCAGTATGATGTCATGTGATAGACCATCCAAGCACGCAGCTTAAAATTTTTTCACCTTCACGTATGGTGCATCGAGGTCAATGATAGCCACTGGCAATGAGTCACGTGTGCTGTTTGTGTACTGGACCTCAATTACCTCCTCTGTGTAATCCTCAGGCTTCATGTATTTCTTGTCAAAAAGGGTGGAAACGCTACACCCAGTGTCGTACAAGAGGGTGGCACCTTCACTGTTGACAGTTGCGGACACGAGGTTTGCTGGTTTACAGCTTGCCTTCGTCTCACACTCCTTCCTAGCAACGGCATTCACCTGGGTCTGCCTGCCCTTGGGACAGTGCCTTGCAAAATGCCCCGGGCGCTTGCAGTTGTAGAATGATGACTGCCTTCGCCGTCCTGGAAGGCCTGTTTTTGTGGGTGAGGCCTGTCCCAGTCTATGGGTGGCATCCTTACCTGCAGATCCCCTTCCGACCTTCCCGTCACCCTGATGGTTATGGACAGCCGGCTCTCCCTCAATCACATGGTGTGACTCAGTGGGTCGGGGTCAGTCTGTACCCCAGGAAACTCCACTCTTTGAGTGTGTCTGCTCATATCTCTCTGCCATTCTGGTGATCTCTTCAAGAGTCCTGTGCTCTCTCTCTGCTAGGAATACTGTCAACTTGCGACGGTAAGTACTCAGGACATGCTCTTTGAGTATAACCTCACGTAACCTGTCCTACGATCGTTTGACTTCTGCCATCTTTATCCATTTCTCGAATAACCCTCGAACATGGGTGTGGAATTGAGAGTGGGTTTCTGTTGCCTTTTTCACTGAATCCTTAAAAAGTTTACGGTATGTTTCAGTGGTCAGCTGATAATGGCAAAGAATTGCCTTCTTGAGCGTGTTGTAGTCATCAGCTTCTTTTCGGGCTAAGTTATGGTAAACTTCGCTTGCTGCACCTTGCAAAAGGCCGAGACGTTAATCGACCAATGTTGCTCGGGAATTTTATGAACACACGGGAGTTTCTCAAATTGCACGAGGAAATTGTCAATGGACTCTTCTTTCTCACTGAATCGCAGCATAATTATCTGTACCATTTGGTGGTTGATAATTGGTCATACGCTCCCTCCAGAACTCGTACTGGAGTCGTCCCCATCGGCGGTCCTAGCTTCTACCCTTAATTTCTCCATTTTGAGAGCGTGAGCAAGCTCTCTTTCTTTCACGACCACTGCTTTTGACATCAAACACATGGCCACAGTAATATTGCCAAGACAGGTAGATTACAGCTTATACATGACTTTATAGCTGGGGCTTAGCAAACATGACAGTCATCTTATGCTACTTTTTATACAAGATAAGTATTTTACTGTGAGAAAAAATTGCATAAAGTTTAAGACAAAAATTCAAATTGTATGTATATGTGGTAAGTTAGACAAACCTGTTCAAGGTAAGGTGCAGCTTTTGCCAAGGCCCGTAACTCCACCAGGTAGGCAAAGTATAGGTTCTTCAGTCTCTGGGGTCCATGACCATTGGTCAATTTTGGATCAAACCTGGATTTAAACTCTTCCAGATTGGCACCCCAAGTCTTACTTCCAAACATAGTTTTTGCTATGTAAAAAAAGAGAATAACCAGCTAACCTCAACCATTTTTATACCAATAGTAATTTGTATGAATAATGCATAGTCACAATTCCTTTTTCTATTAATAAAAGACTATCTCATCATTCTTCCTCTTTTTCAACATTCTCAACATCACCAAATATACTGGATTCATATGTATTGGCCTCACTCATAATCATACTGATGCCAGAATGCAGAATAAGCAATCTCAAGTATTTCACTGATAGGACTAAATGCCTAATAAAAATAAAACTCTTGTATACACCATCTCTGAGGACAAAGACTGCTCATACAATCAATACATTAAATGATATTATAAAGAACCTATAGTACAATCAACAAACAGCTCTGCCATTTTTACAATGTTCTGTAATCAATTTTTCACCTATGAGTGGAATTACGATGATGCAACTGTCTGCTAATGCAGATAATTATAGAACTCCTGGCAAATCAGCCCAGTATAACTGTTAAGACATACACAGCAAAGACAGTTTATAATATTTCACAGGATTTTTAGAACATTATAACCACGAAAAACATTAAATCCAAATTCATCATTTATTTTTCTAAATGTGTTATATACTTGTCTGTGTTGATTCACACTGGACATGCATGTAGTAAACAATTTATATTGGTATGATTACTATTCTAATTCATATGTAATGGCGATAAAATTATCAAGAAACATTTGTATAAATACATGTTATCCTGAAGAAAAAATTTTTTAACGCAGTAAGTTTGACCATTAGATGAAAGTGTTAACATACATGCACATGTACCAGTCAGTGAATCATAAACTTCACTTTTAAGTGAAACTGTCCTTGTTCAATAACTCTGGTGCTTCCTGGCAATCACTAATTTCAAAAAAATATGCTCATGGTACAACAAATTTACACCTGAATTGTTGGTATCATAGGTATGACAGATCTTTATCTGGATTAACAAAAAGAAATCAATACCATTGAATATTCATTTGTTTTCAGTCCATACATATATGTCAACCTCCAGGATGGTGAGTGTGTTTCTCCTGAGTTGAGGCATGTCTTGTATCCCTCCTATCATTTAATGAAATCTCCCACATATTCAAAATTATTATTGAATAAAGATAAATTTTCCCCCATTTTTTTCACACATTGGTCCCATTATAGTAAATATAGGGTAATACTGCTTGTGATCACATGACTGAACTGGCTTAAGCAGGACAGGATAATTTAGCTGCTTAATTCAAGCAGCATAAAACATCCCCTCTGATTCTGTTTGCAGGGTTGTTGGCTTCAATGTCTAAGCTTGTCAGGATGGATTATACTATATGTGATCAGAAATAATTCCTAAAGGATTAAACATGTTAACTGTTTATGTTTGGGTTAATAATGAGCTCACTCAACATAAAACTGTTAACATCACTTTGATTCTCATGGTAGGGTATGTTCTCCTTGCTGCTTAAAGTTGTTGAGATGGATTAGAGTCTATACTATGCATGATCAAAGTAATATGGACAGATTAAAAATGTCAGTTGATTATGATTGGATTACTCATGAGCTCATGTGGCACAAAACAACGTCGGTGTGACTTTGGTGTTTAAAGTTTGTAGAGCTATCTTAGTGTGCATTATTTCCCAATGCCAAATTACCAAAATCAAAGCAACAGAAATATCACAAGAAAATCATTGATGAATGGAAACAGGAATTTGCAGGAATCAAATCTGAATCAAGCACATGTATTCTGCACTTCCTGTAAAGCTGACTTTGAAGTCTGTTATGGTGGCAAGAATGACATCATGCATCATGCAGAAACCCCGTCTCATAAAAGCATATTAACTGCATCAAGAAATAAGCCATCACTGAAATTCAAGACGGAAGAATCTGCATCAAATGTACATGTACCAAGACACTATTTGCCAACCATATAGCTGAACATAATCTCCCATTTCTTGTAGCAGACCATTTTCAGACCTAGTCAAAATAATGTTCACTTACTCAGAAATCACACAAACATCCTCATGCAAATGGACAAAAACTACTGACATACTGACCATTTTATTGTTCATTAGAAATCATAATCTTAACTGTATAATTATAATAATAATACTGATACTAAGAATAATACTAATAATGACAATAATAATATAAAATTGAATACATGTAATATGAATAATTTATTACATAAACTCACTGTCTTGAGTGACCACCTGCAGAATGTGACCATAACAATTAGGCAAAATATGCGTTTGACAATGCTATGAAATGACCACATCATAAAAATTAATGTCAACACCAATGACCTTGATTTAATCCTTTGTAAACATGAATGTAAACCAAACTAAAGTACATGTCACTCACTGCCATTGTAATCCATAATTATGCCTGGGATAAATGAATCCTCTGTCTTTGTCTGTAATATTAGCAAGTGACAATTGTTTTCCAGATTTGATTGTCATTATTAAAGAATGATGATAATGATGACAACAAATTAGGCTTGAAGCTGGAAAGGATGTGATGGTATAATGTAAGATTTTGAGCTTCATGTTAAGAATCTTACTGACACTAAAACAACATTAGACCCAGTCAGTACCTATCATGACTAGTTCTGGCAGCACTCTACACCTACCCACAATCAGCAAGCAATTTACACGGTACTCAGTAGAGCTCTAAAATTGCCATATTCCAATGCAGACACTAAAATGACATTCCATTCTGAGGAATATTCCAGCTGACTCAAGAGAAAACCTGGATCCAGTAACAGTATATCATCTCCAAAGTGTAAAGATAAAAAATGATGAGGACTGCCACCTACATAATCCAGGCAATGAACTCCTAAGAAAGGCTAAAATGTTTGTGGTACATATACGAAGAGCATGAATGGCAACAAGTTACTCTGAAAGAACTGATTTAATGAGAAGATGTGCATATTTTAATATTAAAACAATGTCAATTTGTTCAATAGATGTAATATTTGTCCATTTGCATGCTAAAAAATGGGTTGATGAAAATCCTCCCTCTTTTGAGGCAAAATGTCCTGACCAAATTCTGGAAATCTCATGGTCTGTCCTGACATAAATTGTTTTTTCTGTCACATGTATGACAAAATTCAAAATGAACTTGAGATTTACTTCAAGCTGTATTCAATTAGTAAACATACATGTACAGAACAATAGCTAAATGATATTTCTTGATTATTTATTTAAAAAAGTACACAACAAAAAAACATTTCTTTTCATACTTTAATTGCATTGAACCAGCAACCCATGATTTTAAAGTATCAATTATAAATGAGCTGTGATTATTATGCCTTGTTACATGAGCACACTTGGTAGGCCTTTGTTATTTACTGATTATAAATAACATGTGATTATCTTGCTTTTGTTACCCAACACCTTTTATGACTTTAGTGTTTAAATGACTGCCATTGTTTATTTGGCTTTCATGCATCAGGTAATAAAAACAATATAATTGAGCTAATTTTCTTAGGCAGACAACACAAAAATAAAACACTATAACCAATTAAACACTGTAACAAAGGAACATTTTAAAAAAGCCTTTGGAATATTCAGTAATTAGGAATTTGGCCAGAGAAATTAAAGTCAAACATTCTAACACAAAAAAACCCCCATTTTATCCAAGCATGTAATAGTCTTTACTGAGGTTAGCATATTATTATCCCAGTTTCAGATTAATACAGCTTCTGATAAAGAAGGTATGTAACCTTTAGCACAAAGCTTAAACATTGTTAGCAATAATGCAGTTAACTTTCTGCTTACTCTGGTGACACATGCATTCCAAATCATGTATCAAAGTATAAATTTCAGAACTGAATATTATCTCACAGTTTCTGTTCAACACAGCAACAGATATAAAAGATTTTAAAAATATTAGAACATTAAACTTTAACACTGTTGATGTTGCTGCTGCTGCCATCTGGTACAGTCATGTCATTCACATGCAATATAATATTTGTCAGTTACATTAGAAATTAGGATTTTTAAATGTCTGAATTTGTCAACAATAACTTTACATGCACTAAAATTAGAATGTTACACATAAAGTGGCAACATCAGTGGCTGTCCCAATTTTGCACTAATTAGAATACTACACACACAGGGGCAACAACACTGACTGTCCAATATGTTTCCACTCATTAGAATATTAAACATACAAGGGTAACAACAATGGCTGTCCCATTTGTTTTCACTAATTAGAATATTACACATACAAGGGCAACAACACTGGCTGTCCACATTCCAAAAAATTCCACTTGCGCCCCTAAAAAGTTGTTCTACTCAAGGTAGACCTTTTTTGTTCAGCCTTCCTGTTATTTAGCTTGATAAGACATACATAAAAAAGACAACTTTTAACACTGAGCTTAATCTAAAATATTTTAATGCTGAACTTCATCCAGGATGTATATGGATGGGCAATAACATATACTGGACTATGTGCTGGACTGACATGCACATATACTGGACTGGCATGCACATATACTGGTCTGACATGCAAATATACTGGAATGACATGTAAATATACTGGACTGACATGCACACATATGACAAAGTGATTGAAATATCAAGCTTCATCAAGGTGGAATCAACAAATAAAATAATTATGAAGGCCTTGAAACAAATGTTCAATATTTAATTCTGTAAAATGCTTACATGGTAGGAGATACTGGGCACACAGGTGTATGTTAATGCTGGTATGAAGTCCTGAGATCAGTCTGTAGAAAGCCCTCTTCTCCAAACATAGCTCTGGAATGGATGAAATAATCAGAATATGCATTTAGTTACAGCATAAAACAGCTTTAATCAAGAAACAATTTCTGAATCTCAGATCCTAATAAAAAATAGAATAAAAAAGTACAAGCAGACATGAATATAAACTGTATATTCTTACATGTAAATTGAGGCCAATTGCAAACAACTCAGATCCTGATCTGCCATTACATAATGTGCTGGCAGATTAGAATCTTTATAGTTTTATCTACTGACTGCTCGAAGTAAACCACACAAACCAAGATCGGCTGGCACAATAAGCAATGGCAGATCTGGGTCTGTGCAGTTTGCAGTTGGACTTGGCTGGTACAGGTGTATATACAAAATACAAGAATAATAACAACTGAAACATGTTAATATACAACACTGACAGGACTAGAGAACTATGTCCTCTATGGACAGGTATCGTGGATGTAGAGGTTACACAGTGACATGTCCTGTATATACTTTCGTAAAAGATCCGATTTAACTATAAACAACATAGACACAGGTCTGCTATTGCATAATTTGCAAGTAGATCAGGGTTTATATTATTTGTTCTATTAAAAAATCTGCAGAGACCCATATATGCTGGTACATGATGCTATGGCAGATCTGTGTATTTTGTTTGCAGATGTACCTGACAAGACTATATGTTATACATAAGCACAAGAGGAGACTGTCATTCTAGATAAAAAGGTGTCCTTTACACCCAAGTGTTTGCTAGAACAGGTTTAAAAAGTCTCACTGATTACTCTAAGTGAACTTGACACCCAGTAGTAAATGTAATAACTGCTTAGGTTTTGTTAATTGTACATAGTGCCTACATAGTGAGAAAAAAAAAATTAAGTTTATCAAATTCTTATGAAAAAAGATGGGCAAGGATTCCAGACAGGAACATTTTTGGAAACCTTGTGTCTTTTGATTTTCAAGTACAGTCAAGCCTGTCCTAACCTCACCTTAGTTCAGTGGTCACCTGGTCACAATGGTCATTTTAATTTCCTTCCATAAATTTCCTATATCAATATCATGTAATCAGTAGTCACCCATCTTTAACAGTCAGTGGCCATGTATTTCTTAACCAAGCAGTGATTTCACCCTGACTTCTGCAGTCAGCTGTGATGTTTCTTAACCAAGCAGTGATCTCACCTTGTCTTCCACAGTCAGTGGTCATGTGTTTCTTAACCTAGTAGTCGTTTTACCTGCCTTCTGTGGTCACTGAAGCATATCAACAGTGACCCCCTCCAAGTATGCAAAATTTCTTTTGTTTGAAGAGCATGGGGTGGTATATATAAGGTACATTACATGAATCAATAGATGTTGGAAGCATCTTTTCATTCATTAATCACTTACGGTCTCTCATATCACTGCTTAATCAATCGTCTGAAGTGCGAACACCTGTTTTCATGTCCAATTACATCAGCTGGCCTAAACAAAGACAGTCCTATGTTTCCCAATCATAGGTAAAGTTTGGATGTGAATTAAAGGAAACTGCTAAAAATTGATCAAAATTTGACATGTGATAATGATAGGAGAATCAGTGATGATGTAATGTCCATGACGGATTAGAGTGAGGATGCAGTAATCTTGTGTGGAACTTTTCATTTTCTTATTTTTTTTATTTTTTTTTTTTTCCTAAAGATCTCACTAAATACACATATCTTGATAGCATACTGCTACTGCTAATAATAATAATACATGCAAAATAATAATGCTGCTACTACTACTACAAAAAATGCTAATGCTATTTGGTGCATAGTACATGCATTTGTCAGAAATCAAGTTTGATAACTGAACCTGCCTTCAGAGGTCACCTGTTTACAAAAGCCAATTTGGCCTTTTTCCATAGGAGACTACTGTAGACAGGTTTGACTGTGCGTGAAAAATATAAGTAATAATATTAGTTACAAGTCTAAGCTCAGCCAAACAATATGCAAATGTTTCATACAAATTTCTCCTTACGTAAAATGGAACCCAAAAAGTAATAATGATTTTGGTTTTGATTGATTGTGTATAAAAAAATTAGACCATACCAAAAGTTACAGTCATGAAGGCATATATGCTAAATAAAAAAACACACACACACAAATATGTGTCTTTTGAGTGGATATAAGGAAAGGAAATATTTCACGACTGAAGAGAAAACAGCATGCTGTTATGATTTTGGTTTTGTTGTGTATAAAAAAATTAGACCATACCAAAAGTTACAGTCATGAAGGCATATATGCTAAATAAAAACACACACACACACACAAACACTGAGATATGTTATTTGAGTGGATGTAAGGAGAGGAAATATTTCATGAGTGAAGAGGAAACTGTGCTGTCATGTGTGAAATATTTCCTTTTATTTACTCCAAAATTTCGGCTTTCTTTTCATAATATATTTGTTTTACCTTTGACATTTATAAACTTATCAACAAATTCAAAAACATTCACACATTAGACTCCTTTTACCCCTAAGTGAAGATGACCAAACCTTAAGATACATGTATCTTGCTTCCATGTTTTCTCTTTCTACTTATTAAGAACTGTAATATCTACTACAAGTGAAAGAATATTTACATAAAAGATATATTAGAGAGTTTTAGACTCAAGTTTAATGGTACATGTACTTTAAGGCTTCAAGTTAATATAGTTTGTACTGGTTTGAGAAATTTGATTACATGTAATTGTACTTGACATTAATTACAAAAGTATCAAATTACTTTCCAGAATGGGTATTTGGCTCAATGTATCAAATAAAAGATTTACCTTTTTGCAATAATAATAATAATAATAATAATATACTTCATTCAGTAATTTTAGCCACCTACCCATATTATAAAATACAGAACAAGTAAATATAATGTGCACCATGTAACGAATTTAAATATGGTGTTCATCATGAGCATACATAACTTCCTATAATCTGAGCATTATATTATAAAGATGTTACTACCTCTAAGTATATTATTTATTGTTCGTTTGAGTTATCAAAGATTGTTAAAGACGAAAAGCAGAATTGATCAAGTAAGAAAGATTTTTTTTATATTTAATATATTATTATGACTTGTGAGGTATACAAATTTTTCTACAGATGGATAGAGATAATAAACTTCATTGAGCTGTGATGATTCTAAGCAAAATCCCAGGATATAAAGTAAAATGTCAAGGGCTGCAACTTTAAATTGTCAAGGACTGCAACTCTATCCACACTATAGCTGATGAGACAAAATCCATAAAGGGTACATGTACATGTACATGCTGAATGGTTCTTGAGCAATACCAGTTACAAACAACATCCCATCTGATGGGATGAACTTAACTGCCAAGGGAAATACATCCATCCAAAATGGAGTAGACCAGACAAAATATGTACAAGTCTATCTAGGTCTATAAGACTATGTTCATACCAAATTATATCAGAATGTGTTGTATGATTCTTGAACTATGCTGGTTACAAGCAGATTGCATCTGAAGATATTCAGTTAATTGTCAAGGGCCATAACTCATCCAAAATGGAGTTGATTATACAAAATCAATAAAAACACATCCAAGACTTAAGAAAAGACTCATAAAGGCATATCTATGTCTATGAGGCATATCTAGGTCTATGAGACAATGTTCATTCAAAACTGCAACAAAATATATTGAATGGTTGTTGAATTATGCTGGTTGCATTCAATATCCCATGCACATGCAACATCCCATATGAAGATATGATGTCAACTGTCATGGGCCATAACTATCAAAAATGGAGTTGATGAGACAAACCCATAAATGGCAAATCTAGGTGTATGAGACAATGTTCATACCCAACTGAATCAGAATATAATGAATGGTTTTTAACTTATGTTGGTTACAAGCAACATCTCATGTGAAGAGATTATATTAATTGTCAAGGGCCATAACTCTATCCAAAAATGGAGTAGACATGACAAATCCCATAAAGGCACATCTAGGTCCATAAGATAATATTCATACCAAATTGCATCAGAATATGATGAAGGGTTCTTCAGGTTTGCCAGTCTTAAGTAACGTCTCATGTAAAGATGTAAAGTCAATTATCATTGGATCTTAACTTAATCAAGAATGGAGTTTCCGAGACAAAAGCCATAAATGGCAAAATCTAAGTCTAAAGACAATGTCCACTCCAAACAGCATCAGAATATGTTGAATCATTCCTGAGTTAAGCTGGTTATGCTGAAGTGGAGATTTAGAGTTGATGCGAAAAAGGAAAGAACTCCATAAAAATTTACCTTTAAATCTTTAAATGGTGAATCTACTTCTTACAGGAAATTTACCTCCCATGGCATTCAGTTACATGTATCAGGGTTGTGCAGTTTTGGTGGTTACAAGAAATGTGAACTGACAGAAAGATGGATGGATAGGAAAGGTGATTACCACTGGGCTGCTCCATCTAGATTTCTGACCCTAATAAATCTCACACTGCTACCACAAGTCAAGAAAATGTTAAGTTCTATCAAATTTTTGCTTTTGTGCATAAAATGATTGTCTCAATATTACAAGTATTTCAACAGCAATGAAATAGCTCAATCTTTCACAATCCATCAAAATAATATAGTTCATGTCTTATAATTTGCAGCCGATCTATATAAGAAACAAATTTAAATCTTTCACAATTACAAATGCAAATTTTTTTAAAACATGGAGTCCTGTGTTTGCTGTTTGTAAATTAAGATATTCATAAACAAGTCCAGACATTAACATTTAAGAAAATAAATTCTCACAAAATGTATGTTATTTACAACAGATACCTGTTCCTAAATGGTGCATAGCTACAAATTTGTCTAGAAACTAGAATAGTGAAATCAATATGGGATGTTTCTATACAGGTTAGTCAAATGTTATGTCCCATATAATAATGTATATACTCACTTAAAAGTAGAGTCCAGCTGCAAATTGCACAGATCTGCCATCACATAATGTGCCAGCAGTTCTGGGACTGTGCAGTTTGATAGGAGTAATCTGAAGAACAAACAAAATAGACCCTGATCTGCAGGCACATTATGCTATGGCAGATCAGGATCTTTGTTGTTTGTAGCTTGACTCTAGTTATAAGCAAATACACATGGTAACATTATATATAACGGAAGATACATGTCAATATTTACACAGCACTTTTACTCACATAATATTGTCACTAACAGTACCCAAATGATTCTTATATTATGATTTACTGGGGAAGTATTTTTTAATCTACAACGCAGATGTTAATCTAACTTGCAAAACATAATTAAAACTAACGTGTACACAAAGGTACAAAATGCAGATCTAGTTAACACTGTAATAATCTGTATTTTCCACTTTTTCCAAATGACCAAGAAAGAAGAAGGCCTTGGGTAAAAACACAAACCAAAGCATGCATAAGGAGACCAAAACCTTGCCAAGTCAATGATATATGACTGATCTGTACAGTTAATGTATTATGACAGGAATCTGCATATATGCTGGACACATATGGAAAATATTCCAAGTCTCACACATAGTTTTACATGCACACTTATGCTGAGAGAGACAGAGAGAGAGAGAGAGAGAGAGAGAGAGAGAGAGAGAGAGAGAGAGTGGGGGTGGGGGACATTAGGTTATGGTGTAGGCCAGTCTAGCCTGACATAAGAACCAACAGCTTAAGAATGGTTTTATCAAACTCTTCAAGTTCATACTGAATAATTCTTCAAAGATCTATCACTGAGCCTGTATTGTCCAGGGCAACTAGGGTCTTTGTTTGAACTTTGTTTAATAAAACCATGATAGGATATGAAAAAAAAAAATATCCTATTACCTTCCCATGATGATTCTGTGGAGCAAGGAAATGGTAGTATCATTTAAATAAGCATGAAAAAAACATTTACTATGTAAGGAAACTGATGTAAAAATGATCCAACACATTGAAAAGCACCTTTACTGAGTATGAACCAAATAAAATAGGTGGGTGGATGGGTGGGTAGGGGAATATTAAATATTGCTTTGTTTGCAAGGCATGTCAATCCTTTGACCTTTGATATGTGGCTTTAAAAACCACTTGCAAGAGGTTAAATTTGAAACTAATCATGACAATTTATGTTACATGTGTTGCCTATAAAATGCTCAGACACAACAGCAGCTACCACAAATGCATACTCCTTATGAATTTAGCTCAAGGAGTATCCAGTCATGTTAAGTGTTGCATGCTTTAGGTATTTTACTGGCACCCTTGTGACAGTCATGTTACACACATTCTTGGCATTTTGCTGGCACCCTTTTGACAGTCATGTTACACATGTTCTTGGCATTTTACTGGCACCCTTGTGAGTCATGTTACACATTTTCTTGGCATTTTACTGGCACCCTTGTGACAGTCATGTTACACATGTTCTTGGCATTTTACTGGCACCCTTGCGACAGTCGTGTTACACATGCTGATCAATCAAACATGCTCTTGGAATTTTCCATAAATCCAAATGAGAACCATAGTGCAACATCTGGTAATGGTCTACAGTGGTAAACAGGAGACATAGCTATATACCTACTTGGTGAGGCAGTGGGAGAGTTAGTTCACCATAACTGTGTCAAGACAACAGGAATGCCCCTAGGAATGCCCCTAAGAATTTACAATGGTAGGGTAAACTTCTACATCAAATGGGCCATCATTCAATTAAATTTTTACAGGAAAAGGTGAAAACTGAACCTGTGGTTGTTGTTGTTGCAGTAGTATCAAGATCAATCTTAAATCTGATTTATTTCCATACAGTACTTTGGAAGTTATTGTGTAGAAGCAAAATTCCTAATGCAAGGGCACACGTCAAAGTCCAACAAGGGCCATAACTCACAAATATGAATGAAAACAAAGTTTAAACCTAAAACATTAACCTTTTATATTGAGTTAATTCAATTAAGTCTTTAAAAATTTATTGAGCAGAAATTAAATTTGTCATTTATATAAAATATAAACAGGATGTAGAGACATACTTAAGAGACGTGTATCGGTAACATGTATCTTCCCTGTTAAAATATGGCAGGGCATAAAAGGATCCTCACTGCAATGTGGATGGCTTAATGAAAATGTGGAAAATATTTTGACAGCTTAATTCTCCTGTTGTTACACCTGTAGAGGATAGGCAATGGAATGGTTAAGGTACTACAGGGCAGAGAATTAAAATTAAAACTGTCTAAATAAGCTGAAATAAAGCTTGTGTACTTGTGAAAACTGAAGAAGGGATTTCTGTCTTTGTAGAAAAGAATGTTCCATGTATCTATTTGGTTGAAAACCCACTGCCAAATTTTTAAAGTTATAGGAGTGAAAGAAATATTTACACAATACTACCTATGACTCCTGTATGAATAATGAAAAAAAAGGAACATTTAAGAAAGCATCATACTTAAAAAAAGAGACAAATGTACCATATATACTTCCTTAAAGGTCGAGTCTAACTGCTAACAACACAGACCTTGATCTGTTTTCTCATTATGCAATAGCAGATCAGGGTTTATGTTATCTGTTCTAATGATTACTCAAACAAAATGCATATACCCATATCTGCCATCACATAATGCAACAGCAGATCTGGGTCTTTTGCAGTTGGGCTTAACTTGTAAGACCATACATATGGTATAACAATTTCTAACAAATGACTTTATTTCTCCCTATGTCATCCTAATTAAGGTAAGCAACAGGTTTTAAAAACTTCCCTAGCATATCATCCATTTTGAAAATACTGATTACTATTAGATTATATTTCAACACCTTGATATGTTGGCATAAAAATACAGTATGTATCAGATTAGCTGTTTTATTTAACCTTAAACACTGCTAACATGAACACTATAATTAAACACGATGACTAGAAAGAGAAATCATTCAAGAGTTACAAGTACGAGAATTATATGTAGCATTACTGAAAACTGATAAACTGTACTTCTTTATCCATTCATACATCTTGTAAACAAAACAGTTACCTTGGTGCATGTTATTACTAAACAGAACAATTATAATGGAGTTACACGTACCTACCTCTATATTCCAAATATAGAATTGTGGAATATAAGCCAAGAGGGCTGAAACATTAATTTCTTTTATATGTCTAGGAATACCCCAAAATGCATGCAAAACTGCTGAAATAGAATCCCACATTTCTCTTCTGTACGAAATAATACACCTTAAACCAAATATGAAAAAGATAAAAGTACAACACATAGAACTAATAAGCAGTAAATGAAAACACAGCTGTGTGCTAAGTCAATGTTTGATTGCCTCCTCTAAATAAGTTACAAGAGACCACCGTTTTATTGAGTCTGCCTTTTATTTAGCTAAAAAGTAACAAATTTTAACATTGAGATTAATCCAAAAAATTTCATAAAATTTTTAATGTAGGTTGTTGATGGATGTATATACATACGGATGGATATGGATAAAAGGATCACTATGTCTAACTTCCAACATGCGTTTGACAAAACTGTTTTCATTACACAATGCAGTTTCCATTCATACTTTACTTCTTCAAAAGTAGAAAATGCAATAGTATACAACAAAAATCATGGGATTTGCCATGGTCAGCTATCAAAGTTAGTTTAGATTTTATTATGGTTTTCTCCCTTGATTTAATTTTCCTGTCATTATGGAGTTGAGCATTCAGGAATTTAAGTTCCAAAGGCTTTAATTCTTTTGTGAAGAGCATTGTTTATTTACACAAACTAGGTAAACTTGATTTCCTAAATCTATTCCTAAACTCTTAATATTTTAAGAATGAAAAACTGTCTATAATGTTCATTTTTCTTAAAACAAACTCAAATTTTTTTATGAAAGTTTTGGAATTTTAGTAAGACTGATAGGTCAAGCCAAGAAAGTCTTTAAAACTCTTACTTTTGAAAATAAAGAGAAACCTTCCAAGATTTATATCCATTGGAACCAATGAAATTTTCAGTTTTGAGGAGTCTTCAGTTTGCTGAAGTTTTTTATTTGATCTAAGAACGAGATGTGATCAGAAGTCCTCTCACATACAAGTAAATGTTTTTTTTGTTTTGATAAAACATAAATAGCCTGCCAGTTCGACAAAACACCTGTAGCCTGTCACTTTTTACAACATGTAATTACATCAATTAGGATTTCACTGCATCTGAATGTGTTTCCATCTTAGGTTTTATTTTTCTGTCTGTCTTTAAGCCAATTTAAGATCACTGGCCAGTCACAAGTTCTGATTAAGTTTGTATTTTGTGAGCATTATTTTAGTGTAAAATTGTCAATTGATACCAAATTTTATTTCAGTTTTGGGTGTAGCAAGGATAGTAGGGGTTAACAGTATGTCAGCACAATACTGGCAATTTGGTGCCAATAAAAATACATTCTAAAAATGTAAATGCAAAGACTTGTACATAAATATCTCAGGAAGAAAAACACCTCCAAATAAATATAAACATGAAGTATCAAAATATTAAAGGTAAACGTTATGGATGATAAAAACCTATAAAAGATATCAAATAAAAAATAAAAGTTAAAATGTAAAATAGTTACAACAGATTGTAAAAAATTATAATGTTATCTATGTTCCCCAAAAAAAATCAAAGAAGTAGAGGGATTTTGATTTACTGAGTAAAAGCATAATGAAAAAAAAGGAGAGATTTGGGACCTGAAACATGATTTAGTTTCAAGGGGATTCAAGTTTAATGAGATGTTGATCTTAAGAGATTTTATTGTGTACTGTATATACTCACTTATAAGTTGGGTCTGATGACAAACAACATAGACCCTGATCTGCCATTGTATGATGCACTGGCAGATAAGTGTGAAAATTGTTCATTCTACTGATTACAAACTGCATAGACTCAGCTCTGCTGGTGCATTATGTGATTGCAGATCTGGGTCTAAGCAGTTTGCAGTCTGATCCATCCTACAAGCGTGAATATGAAGCACCAACACTTTTCAACATCTCATGTGCCATAGAAAGTTCAAATCTTCATAATAAATCAGCTAAAGAGTAGAACAGGACCCTCTTGTGTTCCATGTATAGCAAATACAACAACAAATTTCTGGGGAGACTAAGGGGTTAAAAATATTATGAACAAAAATTGTTAGTTACCAAACATGCCAAGCCCTATTAAGAGGAACAAATATGATCATAGCTAGATACATAAATCACAAACACTACATTCTTATTATTACATAAACATGACTACCATGAAAAATAAATTTATATGCCTGCTCCATGCTCAAAAGTCCTCTATACAGGCACTTGGGCATGGCTAACTCTGGAGATTGTTGACCAATAGATCTCAATGACCTGGACCTTCAGTCATGTATGAAGTCTCAAACTAAACTGCATGAACTATTCACCATGGCCATGACCTTTGACTTACCCCAGAGACTATACATTTCTTATTACCCAAAGTGAAAGTCATCCACAAAGTTTGGTCATTGAACTTACTCTTCTGCAAAGACCATTTTTGTTGGAGCCAAAATGACCACGACCTTTGACACCCCCACCCAAAAAACATAAAATAGAAAATCACCACATCCAAAGCGCAAGCCATCCACAAACTCTGGTCAAAATCTGATCTACAGCTAAAGTTAACGAGGCAAAAACCATTTTTCTTCTTTAAGTTACAGTAATGTTGAATTTTAATGTTTTGACCCAAAATCAATAGACTTTTACCTCACCCTTTGTGTAAGTCATCCACAATAGTTGAAAACTTGTTTTTTGTGCAGAAACCATTTTCTTCTTTCATTTACAGTGACCTGACCTTGATCTTTTGTTCCCAAAATCAACAGGTTTCTTCCTTGCCTCTAACTGCAAACCTTGTACAATGTTTGATCATGGTCTGTGATGCAAACCTTATGTGGAAACCTTACCTTCTTGTTCATAAATCATTTGTCTTCTTTCACTCAGTTACCTTTAATCTTCTGACTGCAAAATCAGAAGGCATTTTCCATACCCCAAATTCAAGAAGCCTGGTCCAAGTCAGTTATGTACAACTAATATTATTGTACTGAAACCATTTTACTTCTTTCAGTCAATGACCTTGACTTTTGATCTTTGACCACCAAAACTGATAGTCTTCCTCTCTATTCTGAAGTGCAAGGCATACAAATGTTTGGTAGCTGTATATGGTTGAGAACTTAGGCTATTGTGCAGAAATTATATCTAGAACAGACAGATGGATGGACGGAAATATAAAATCATAATATATTTCACACTTCAGCAGGCATATAAAAAGGCAAGATTTTAGCCTTCCTTAAAACACTACTGTCTACTGCATGTTGGAATCTAAAGTCCATTTCCACACAGCCTAATAGGCACTTTGTCATGCCATATTCAAGTTCCCAACATGGCACACAGAGTGCACATGAAATTTAACATAAAAATTTGCCTTGCAATTTTTACTGTACAAAGCAAAAAAAAAAAAAAATAGAAAAAAGAATGAACGGAAGAAGACAGATACAATTTATGGAGTTAGTTTAATGTGACTTCAACTGCCTACCGCAACGGCACAGTATTGTTTACCTAAAATTTTGTTCTCTGTTAAACATGGTCCCAAGTGGCAAAGACCTGACTATCGACCAAGAGAATTGATTTTAAAATTATCTCAAGAAGGATTAAGTAGCTACAATACTAGTAATGACATTATTAAATTAGAGAACCATCTTACAATTTTTGATGCACTGTATGGAAAAAGGTGCAGTAGAAAACAGGTCATGAACTGATTTTAGGAGGAAAATAGACAAGACAGATCATCTGCTGATATGCATGGGGTAGAAAAAAAACTCTTCACGACTTGACAATTCATTTTAACACAAATTCACCATAAAAATTTCTTCTAGAAGAGTGCAAAGATCGCATTACACAGATTTAAAAGACAAGTCATTGCTATGCCCATCACCATTTACAGAGTAAACTGTGCAAACAATGAGTGTTTTGTAAAGACAAATTTAATGAAATGCTACAAATTTAATGGTCTATGGCGATATTTAGTGAAAAAACTCAATAATGCAAAGATGCAATTCAAAATGTTTTTGTTTGTTGGAAAGCTAATGAGAAATTTTTCCCAAGTGTCTTGGCAAATAGGGTAACAGAGAAAGGAGTTCTGTGCCTTCTGTTATGTTTAGGGCTATATCCTACAAGGGAGTTGGGGAAATAACTTAAGTTGTGAGAATATTTAATTCTGAAAAATACATCAAGATTTTAGACTGCTGTTTATGGCCTGTTGTGAAAAATTTCTTTACAAGTCTGTGGAATTTTAAACTGATAATGCCCACACCGATGCTTCTGCTGGGACAACTCTGTGGAAAAGGTAAAACCAAAATCCCAACCCTGAAATGGCCCACAACAAAGTTCCAGACTTAAAAGTAATCTAAAACACAAAGAAATTTCAAACTTTGTGTTCAGAGCAATCATTATTCATTGCAAGGATGATCTAATAACTGTGGTGAAGGAAATCTGTTGTGGTCTCTCATTCTCTTCAGAGCTGTTGTATGTTATGAAAACAATTGTTTGATGTTTTTTTCTAGTATCTGCATCTTTATTCATATCATACAGATGATGGACAATGGGCCAAACCAAAAGCTCACTAAGCATTGTGGCTAAAAAGTATAACTATGAACCTTGACAACACAAGACCATATCTATTCATGCCAGGAAAATTAATATCTTGTTCAGTTAAAAAGATAATTTACAGCATACTATGATAGATGCAAAAATACCGAATTGTTAATTAAAATTGGATGTATGATGGACAAAAGGTCATACCATCATCTCACTTGGCCTTATGGGTGTTGTTGTTGTTGTAGGGTTTAACGCCACTTCTCAGCACAAGATAGGCTACGCATGGCGGCCAGTGTAAATGGTGGAGGAACAACCCAGGAAAACCCCAGAAAGAACCACCAACCCACGAGAAGCTACTGGCAAGCTTTCTCACATACCCACATTGGCCAAATCCGAGACTCGAACCCATGCAGACAGAGGTGAGATGATAGTGATCCGTAACGGTGAGCGCTTTAGACCATTCGGGGCCCTGCCTTATGGCTGTAAATGATAACAACAAACCACGAGAAAATGAGACCTTAGTTTTTGAGCATGTAAATCAATGTCAATTTCAGTTAGAAGAATAATTTATAGTTTAATATACTTGACACAAAAATTTCTGTATAAATCAGCTTATGTTTCCCAGTCATTTTGGGTAATTTCCTGCAGGGCATTATGAGTTTGGCTGGTATTAAATTCTCAGTTGCAAAAATCTTGATTGATAAAAGAAGTGAACCAGTAAAAGTAAAACACTGTACCAGTTTTACCCAGCATGCCTTGCAGAGACTTACATACAATGACTTGCAAAAATTATTCTTCTAACTGAAACTGACATATGCACAATATCCCAGAGCTTTTGAGTTGTCAAGGTTGTAGTTTTGGTTTTTAATCCGGTGAAGTATTTTTTCAGTAAACTAGAGGGTATACCTATTAGACCATGTTGAAATGGAGTTTAACTTGATGCAACTACATCTAATCTACTGTAACTTTTGCTGCCCATCCCTTTATACATGTAATCAATATTGCTATGCAAATGCCTGGATCAAAATATCAAATGTGCCTGCAGTCTGTTAGGGAATAACCTTGTATGTATTTACAGTATCATGGAGACATCACAATGTACTAATTTTGTACTAGCTAATGAAAGCAGCAAAATACTTTCCCATAAGCTTTGATTCTGAGAAACGATGCATATAAAATAAGTTCCAAGTATACTTGCTTATAAGTTGAGTCTAATTCTAAACAACACAGATCCTAATCTGTCATCTTTTAATGCAGCGGCAGATCAGAGTCTATTTTTGTTCCACTGAACACTCCTAACAAACTGCATAAACCCAGATCTGCTGGCACATTATGTGATGGCAGATCTGGGTGTGTCCAGTTTGCAGAGGACCTGACTTACAAGCAAGTATAAACTGGTCACTTTTGACAAAAAAAAGTGATCCAATAATCTTTTTTGTTCTGTATAACAAAAAAATTGACATTTTATTTTTTACTAAATACTTTATAAGGAAAATGTATTCTAATGTAGAAACAAAATTTTAAGCGTCTGAAGGCAACTAGGTCTCGTTCTCACACACAAACACACACACACACAGATATAATCATTTGAAATGGCTAAACTTGTAATAATTAACACTATAACAGTATCTACAGCTAACAATTCTAAATGTCTACTAAAAAGCTCTAGTGTACTTATGTGTGCATAAAAGAAATCCATGCAGTGCAATAAAATTTAAAGAATATCTGACACTAAAAATTAAAAAGAGCTCAATGCAAATTATCATCATGAAAAAAAATTTCACTCTTGGATATACAGACCTGATAAAGACCGCTGTTTACCATAGGCAATTCCTTTTTCTGGTCTAAAAGAACAACAAATATTTAAGTACAGGTCAAATGGTAATTATTCAACATTTCTGAGAACAAGTAAAGATTACTAACCTACATATATCTACATTTTCTGCATGATGATTGGTTACAGAATGACTACTGTCATGTTCACACATGACCACAGCATAGTCTTTAGAGATAGAAACACTGCTATTATGTGCAGCGATATCTGAACCAGTACACTAGTAATGGATGCTACTGTTCTTAATGTTCCATGCTATAATATATGCTTTTATTTTGACATGTGCTCCATCTATGACATAAATACAAACTATTGCACCCCAAAGTCATGATCTAGTGGCACTTTTGCTAGCAGCCAACCACCATGCTGATGACAAACAACAATTATATTGGTTTGGTTATCTTAGAAGCCATTCATTTATTCTTTGTAATTTTACAACTAATACATCTCTAAAACACTAATGACAGTGATCAATGAATCAAAACCAGATTTGACTATTTGTAGTCTGATAGATAATAAAGTAGTTTTTTCTTTACAAACTTGAATTTTGAAAGTGTAAAAGATAACCCTTTAACAAAAAAAATTCTTAAGTTCCTATACATTCTGTTTCACCAGTTCAGCATGATCTATAGCTGAATGTAAAGGCTGATAAACAGAAAAATATTGGAAATAGTATTTATAATCAAATGTCCTGAATAAATTCCCTTTTTCCATCAAATTTACACTGGTTTAAAAAAAAACTTATCATACTCCATCAATTACTTCATTGAAATAAAAAACAGTATGCTAGGACTCTGAGGGAAATTTCCTACTCTAAACGGGAAATGGAATTTGGAATTACCATACTCACTTATAAGTCAAGTCCAACTGCAAACTACACAGACCTAGATCTGCTGTCACATAATGTGATTGCAGATCTGGGTCTATGCAATAGTAGAACAAACAACACAGCCCCAGATCTGCCATTGCTTTAAACAATGGCAAATAAGAATCGATGTTCTCTGGACTAAACATAAAAGCAAGTATATACAGTACTGTGGATTCATATTTTTCTGAGTGCCACTTTTGCAAGTATCAACTTGTATGGTTATGTGACAAATATAATTTCTTTTAGGACACAAACCTGCAGATTCAGGAAGTCAATGTTTCCATTAATGAATCATAATTCTGTGAATCTTTAAATTTGTGGTTTGCAGCAATGATGATATCCACAAAAACTGTTACAAAAGTAAATTCATAGTATTTTATTGTTATTGTTGTTATAGGGTTTAATGCCATTATTCAGCACAAGATAGGCTATACATGGCGGCCAGTATTAATGGTGGAGGAAGAACCCTGGAAAACCCCGGGAAGAACCACCGACCCACGAGAAGCTACTGGCAGGCTTTCTCATGTACCCATGTTAGCCGAGCATGGACTCGAACTCACGCAGACAGAGGTGAGATGGCAGTGATCCGTAACGATCAGCGCTTTAGACCACTCGGCCACTCGGGGCCCCCATAGTATTTTAACCTATTTCCAATCGACAATCCCTTCATATAACGATACAGTCAGATGTCACTGTATCAGACTGTCCTATGATGTCCCATACTGCTACTTACTTGAAACAGTTTTCATCATAGATGCTCCTCCAGATGCGATGTGTGGAGGCCCCCTTATAGCCGGTGTAACGCTCAGGATTGAGCAGCAGGTCTACATATTGAGAGTCTGCTGATGTATCGTCTGCAACACAGATACAGATTTATATTTCACTAAGTCATCATTGTGTAAATATCACAATGATCTGTCACAAATACTATGCCACACTTTGAAATAATAGTAATATCGTCTACTATGTGATAACAATCATCAATGACTGTGTAATAACAACTATCACTGACTGTGACAAAACAATTCTCAAAACTAATGTTCATCAGAAAAATAATTATGATCAGCTCCTATGACAATTTGTATCAAAGAAAGTCTGTAAAGTATGATTTCATATACTGTTGTCAACCCCCAGTTTCTATGAAACTGGTACAGAGTTAATCATAGGAGAAAAAGCTGACTGACCTCACACATTCATTCTCCAACACTGCAATAGTGCATACCTATTTTGAAATAAATCCAGTTGCTTGGAATATATAGTAAATTTCAAGGAATTATGCTTCACCTATATCTCCCTGCTTAAACATGGAGATTTTCACTTTCAAATAACCCTGACCATGCACAAAGGTGAGAGGAAGTGTAGGATTGCATGAATAAGAAAACATAAAGCTTCTTAATTCCAAAATCAAAATATGATAGCTGTCCTTCCCAGGCTTTGAGACCAATGACTGTACAGGGAAACTTTACAAAGATTTTCAATGACCTTGACCTTGCATGAGGGTAAGATGATAGGTAAGGGTGCATGGATATTAAAAATCAGAACAAACAAATTCTACATTCTAAGCATGATAGCTACCCCTCCCAATGTTTGGAACTAATGACTATATAGAGAAACTTGAATCAAAAACTAATAAGCAAGTTTTTTAAAATGGCCTAAACCTCATATATGGGTAGGAATGGTTGGGCTGCATGGATGCAAAAGGGCAGAGCTTCCTTGATTCTACAGTCCAAACAGAATGGCTATCCCTTAAATTGTTTGCACCTATGACCACAATGAAAAATTTTAACCAAAAAACTTGACTAAGAATTTCAAATGACCTTGACCTTATATTAGGGTCAAAGGAATGGTAGATGTGCAGAGCAGAGCACTCTGATTCTACAGTCACAGTATGAAAGTTATCCCTCCCAGAGTCTAGGACTTTTGACTACAAAGAAATACTATAACCATACATGCAAATCCCCCCAAGAGGCATAAGCATAATTATTGCTATTATAAGTGGTAAAAAAGCATAATCTGGGTGTAAAAGGTTTAGTCAATATATTAATACCAGACTTACAATTTATAGCAGGTATGAACAAAATACATTGTTACAACTAACCTGGTTCTGTGGCTGGCCAAAATTCTTGTCAAAAGGGCAAAATCCATATGGATTTGAACCAGAATACAAACACAAAATATATACTGAAAAATTAATATTGAGCACTCACTTTAACTAGTCTACATGTGTAACTTTGGCTGAATGATTGCTGTCTGGGATTCTGCAATGATCATAATCTGGTGCTCAAAGTGCTGTATTACATTACTCTCATATTCTTCATTTAAAGTTTGTAAAGCAGATTGTTGATTTGTCCTTTTTTCTAATCTGACATGTTTTGAAGTTTGAAAAGATCCATCTGCTGTAACATTTTCCTTTATATAACATCCACAACTCACACCATACAGAGTTTCACTTAACATCTGGCACCATTTTCTTTAAAAGTATAGAATGGTTCACTAACTTACCAGTTATCAATAAAACAAATCAGTAAGGCAAAGTTCAAAAACCCATGTTTTCTTGGAAATGGGGTCATATACAATTGGTATAAATAGCAAATAAGGAAACTACTCTTATGCTATTCTTACAAAGCAGTCACCTTTTTAAGAATATACTCAAATTTATGAGTGGATATAAAGAGATGATAATAAAAATGACAAAAACAACTTCTTAATGCTTTATTTTTATTTTGTTTTCATGTACAAAAAAGCATAATCTATATATAGTCTTTCATAAGATGTAATTAGGTGAAAGAAAGCATAATGATTATGCCAAAAGTTTAATGGATGGCATGTATGCAATAACTAACAAGAACTGTGTTTTAGGAACAAAATCCTCAAGCTACATAGTACTGAGTGGAATGATAAGTCCTAAAATGAACAAGCTCTGGGTTAGCATGTCAATACCATGATCACAACATTGTTTCAAAATGACCTTGATCCCAACATCAAAGGTTAAGCGAGCGAGGTGCAGAATGAATAGTTCAGCTTTATGATGATTCATCCTAGGTATGAACAGAATCCACTGAGATTTAAGAAATATTCCCTTTTAATTTATGAATAACTAAAAATCAAAAGAAGTCTTCTGGTGAAGCCTCCTGCCAATATGACCTTTCATTCAGAAGGAATAGCAATAACATTATTTTCAAAATGGCTGCAGTGGTAGCCATATTAAATGTCAGATGGGCACCATTTTCATTTAAGACAAACTAGACATTATAAAACATTTTTCATATAACCATCCACTTAGATGCAGCAATAACAAAATTACAAGATGGCCAATGTGGTGGCCAAAATAGATGTCAGATCAGCACCATTTTCATTTAAGACCAACCAAACATCATAAGAAGTCTTCTAGTGAAGACCACATGTCAATATCACTTCATTCAGGAGAAGCAGCAATAACAAGATTTTCAAGATGGCTGCCAATGTGGCCATATTGGATGTCAGATTGGCACCATTTTCATTTTGGACCAACTGGACATTATAAGAAACCCTTTAGTGATACAATGATCCAATCAGGAGATGTAGTGTAAAGAGTTTCAAGATGGCTGCTGTGGTTGCCTTACTGGATATCCAAATGGCATATTTTCATTTAGGACCAACCAGACCATGGCATGAATGTGTGAATTACTGCAAAATTAACATATACACTTGCTTATAAGTCAGGTTTACCTGCCAACCACATAAACCCAGATCTGCTGTTGCATGTGCAATTTGTAAGGCTTAATCAGTAGCACCAGTAACATAAACCTTGATCTGCCAGTACATTATGCAAAAGAAGATCAGGATCTATATTGTCTGCAGTTGGACCCAACTTACAAATGGGTATAAATAGTTGACCAGGGTTTTAGCTGTTCTCTCTAAGTCACTAGAATAAACAGCACTGACCCTGACAGCTCATGATCTACAGATTATTCTGTAAATGAATATCTAGGTCTATGGTGTGTAAAACCAGGTATACATCATATCTGTTCAGTTACAGTAAATCATCATGCCTGAATCTGAAAAGTACAAAATATTTGAATTCTCAGTTTTACTTACCATCTATTTCACAAAAATTCTCCTGGGAATCATCATAGTTGGTCCAATTTTTGAATGCTTCCTGACTTGCCTTGCTGTATGATACAAATTGAGATTATTTATTATGAGTCCATTGTATAATTTTCTACAAAACAAAATACAAGAAAATAAAATTTCCTGAAAGGTTATTACCCTTATTAGTTACTGACTGCTCCAGTGGCCTAAGTGGTTAGAGTGTTTGCCTTGGATGTAGGAGGCTGCGGGTTCAAACCCCAGCTGAGTCATACCAAAGACATAAAAATGGTACTAACAGCTGCCTCGCTTGGTGCTCAGCTTTAAGAGGTTAGTGTTAGGACTGGTCGGCCTGGTGTCAGGATAATCTGACTGGATGGGACATGATGCTACATGTCTGCGACACGGTGCCCAGCGCTAGACATCACTATAAACTGCGACTATGCAGGCATTGTAGCAATATGACTGAAAAAATTTTAAAATCCAAATCCCACCCCCATTACTGGTTCAAAGTAAATAACACAATCATTCCCCCACCCCCGACAAGTCCAACCCATCTGCACCAAAAAGCTGGGTGACCTCTCTTCTAGGGGACAAAACTGTGAAAATGGCCTATTGTGGAGACAAGCAAGTTAGCTTCACATCTAGGAAGATATCACGAAATAAAATAGAACTAGATAAATTCAACCTAAATTGGAAGAAACTATGAGAAATGTGGTCAAGAATAAGTACAACATATAATTAATCTAACGTCTACATACCTATACAATGCTTGGTAAACAGGAGAATTTGCATAAATGAGACACATTTCATATTCAACCCTGCCCACTCTGTGGTAAAAGAATCTATTTAAAGACACAGTTTGCAATATATTACAACAAAACCACTAAGAAGGCCAATAGTAGACATAATAAATACTGAATTCTGAAATTATAATGGGAGTATTATACTATATACAAATGGAATCAACAAGACAGGTACACACACACACACACGTGTGTGTGTGTGTGTATATGTATATATGCGTGTGTGTGTGTATATATATATATATATATATATATATATATATATATATATATATATATATATATATATATATATAATAAGGTAGCTAACTATATAATACATGCAAACAATGAATGCAAAGGCAATTGAAAAACATATATATCATGCAGACAGTCATTAAAATAATTTTTTTTTTCAATATACAGTAAAACCTGTTATGAGAGACCGCCCCTTCTGCCAACAAAAAGTGGTCTCTCAAGACAGGTGGTCTTTCATAGCAGGTTTGTACAAAAAGACCAGTTTCCAAGGTCCAGTTTCAGAACAATTTCAAGAAAAATAACCACAATCACTGTACATATATTCTATTCTTTATTAATAGTTGTTGTTAAAATATTGTATGCATTCATCTAAAAACAAAATTATATTGTAATAAAGATATACTTCTATCATTAAACATGAAATCACATTTACATCTGAAGATCACATATTTTAGCATATGAAATCGTTTCTGAATTACTCGTTTTCCTTTATAACAACCTAAATTTGTTTTACCGATGTTTAAACTGCTTTTTTGCGAGTGGTCTGCACTTTTTCACTTCTTTCAGTTGCAATAATTATTTTCTCCAGCCTTAAAATTTGTCCCTTTTTAGTTGGAGGTTCGTCCATTGTTATTAAAATTCTAGGTGTTAAAATCATTAGTGCTCAGTTGTAATATCGAATGTAAAGACGGTGGCTGTGGGAAAATATGAAAAATCTATACATGTGCATTGCATATCTAACAATTAATGAAATAAAAAGAAACAATTATCTCATCCAGAAACAGGACCATTTACTCAGTGACAAAAGCAACGGCTTCATTCAAAGATAACATACAGGGATTAACTCTATAAGCAAAGTGTGTAACCCGGTCGCACCAACTTGAATAGACAACAGCTTTGTGATTGGGATATCATCACTTAACATGGGGGGGGGGGGAAACAAACATCACAAGTCTTGAACACTATCAATCGAATCCCGCAAATGATTCCCTCTTGCTGGTTTAATAGACAATGATCTTATTCACCCCCGGCAATACCGATTAACTCGAGACAAACAATATATGCGACCACTACGTCAACTCTGACACTTCAACGGCATTTCATGACATGTACATTAGCCTGGTTTACAGACTGTAGCATCTATCACTGGTAGCAACAATCCTTTTTTAAATATTCTTTTGATATTTGTTTTTGATCAGAACAATCGATACTAATCAAGCGGTCATTGTAATAATTGATTACATAAAGGTCACTGGTGTCTATCAGTTCTCGTGATACAGTCGTCATAGGGATGCCAGGTCCTACAAAGGCCGGGAAGCAGGTTAATTACAGGAATAATTAGTCTGGTTCCCTGCTTTGTATGCTTTCTGATTTCCTCACCCCTATACGAATAACGGAGAACACAAGGAGCACACGAAGCAGGGAACCAGACTAGGAAATAATCTCCATATACTTTAGTCTGGTTTATGACAGAAACTATAAAACACTACAAGCCTAACAAAATAAAATCAGAGATCGGTAGCCAGCCTATTTTTTTAAAATCTTTTTTTTTTATATTTGGAACGGTATGAGCGGTCGTTCTTACAGGGATTAAACAAAGGTTGGTGGAGTTTATCCTCGTTTTTTTGCGATGCGGTCATTCATAGCAGTGTCGAAATGCACATTTTGCATTGCGTTCAGCAGGTGGTCACTCATAGCAGAGCGTTTATATAATAAAATCAATCCATGCATTACGATTGTGGTCGTACATGACAGGTGGTAGCTCATAGCAGAGGTTGCTCAAGAAAGTTTTTACTGTATAAAACAATCAACTCATAACCAAATTGATATCAAGGAAAGTCAGTCCTGAAATATAAATGTATCAGGGGATAAATACATGTGACACAAAAACATGAGATAAACACTTATCAGTCCATAGCAACAATCACTATTAAATTTAAAAAAGGGACATGGAAACCCACCATATATCAATGAACAGAAAGAATGGAACCAAGGCAATGGGGATCTAAACAAGTATGCCCATATCTAAGAGAACAAGAATCCAATTAAAAATATTCTGCAAACTTCTTGTTTTATTTTTTTCCCCCTGAATATAATTGTACCCTCAAGTTTTAATGCAAGGAAATTA
Source organism: Megalonaias nervosa (assembly GCA_016617855.1). NCBI lineage: Eukaryota > Metazoa > Mollusca > Bivalvia > Unionida > Unionidae > Megalonaias > Megalonaias nervosa. The sequence continues at coordinate 58,084 of JAECUM010000815.1, read as the reverse complement.
AATGTGATCCATTTCTGATGCATGGAATTACACGATAGCAATTTCTGATGCATAGAAATTAAATGTGACCTATTTCTGATGCATAGAAATTAAATGTTACCTATTTCTGATGCACAGAAATTAAACGTTATCCATTTCTGATGCATAGGAATTATATGTGACCCATTTTTGATGGATAAAAAATCCAATCCGTGCGTTTTTATGATGCACATTGATTTGGGCTGGAACATCAGTCTTTATTGCCCTTGATTAACCTATGGCATAATTTGTACTGAGCATTGCACTGTCCCTAACAAATTTACTGTATGCATCAATGATTGACATTAATTAAACAACTGTTTACACCTTATTGGCCAATAATACCACAACCATGTAAAATCAATAGCAAACGGGTGAAGGTAACAGGTCACTTAGATGTGCATAACTCTTTCAAGGTTAGATTGCTTTAAGATTATCTTTGATGTTAATGACATAGAAAGAGGAATCAATTTTGATTTGATTGCATTTTTGATCAGATCAGGGATTGTGCTGGGCTTCACCAATGTTGCAAATTGTGATGTTTTTCCTTATTGGCGACAAAAGATATCATCTGGCGAATTTGTTGGTGACAACATTTTTGGCTGTTAAAAACTCTATATACAGTCTTGGGTTTGGAGTGGAGAAATCAAAGGCACCATGACAGGATGCTGCAAACTTGGATATAAAATTGCACTGGAATCTATTGTTACATAAACAAATCCTTTCTTCATATTGACAAACCACCCTAACATGGTATTGTTATCTCATAATCTGCTTATGATGATGTCTGGCCTTAGTATTGTATGCCATAATATAACCAAATTAGCCTTGCTACCTGACTGGCTACAATCGACCACCTATGGAGATAGGAAAAACTACAGTCAACCAGACGAAGGCAATATTTTTTCTTTTTGAAACATGTACCAGAAACAATAGTTCTGCTGAAACTTCAAAGACAACTGATTACCTTTGAAGCACTGATTGTTCAGTATAAATACTATGCATATGAAAACAAAATTCTGTCTCAATGTTCTACAATTATTTGATGCTGTTGCAGTGATAACAAACGGGCATTTGTTTGGTCCTTCAAAGAGGTCCTTTAGCAGCACCTTCAATAAAACATGCACCTTCATCAAAGCAAGCCGAAGACCTTTGATCAAAGGAAGTCAGCAACAAACTTATTTCATTTTTCGTAGTAACTGAAATATATTTATTGTGCCACGAAAGTTTTCTGCTTGCAACAAAAAACGAGAACTGCCATTTTTTTATACATCTGTTTACGTGTCAGTTGTATTTTCTAATGGGATTTGACTGATACATGAATTTTCTAACATATGATCTAATACTCGAACTCATGTATTTTTCATCTACATGTACATTATTTAACACATTGTGGAGTGTACTACACAAATGTAATTTGTCAATATACAAGTCCATTTCAGACTAGTTGTCTTCATTTAATCAAAATTTCCATTTCTTTTTCTGTCTCTCATTCTGTAAATCCGAGTCACTAACAACAGTTCACCTAAAAAATTTCACTTGTATACAAAATTTCAGTTTATTTTCAGCCCCCCCCATCTAAACATCCACTTATGTCGATAATATTACCCTGTTACCGAGGGCGTTGAGATAAACAGATAGTACAGCATTATGAAAATCGCGACGTTTTTTAATTTTTTTTGGTAACAACTTATTAAAGCCAGCGTCAACCCTATTAAACTGTCTTTTATTTGACTGCCCATCAAATTATAATAAATTAGACAAACCTGCGGAAAATATAGCAGCTTGTAAAGCTCGTTGTCAAAGCGGCCAAACTTTAATTGCGTTTTATTGGTGATTAATTTGCTTCAATCAGTGAAATGTTCAAACTTTGGCTGTTTTAATCAATGTGTAAATCAGTAAGAATTCACAAGATATTATGTTCAGTGAATCATTATGTGCTTTGGAATTACTCAAGATTGAACAGAAAGCTTTTTGTTATAATAGATGTGTTTGTGAACTGTTAAATCACAAGGTCCATCAGTCAAAAATTAATAGCTGACATGTTCTGTTGACAAACGATTTCAGAGTATACAAAGTCACCACTGCAATGTCCATCCATGATAAAACTGGGTCTTCATTGTTCGTGTTGTTTGATGCATTATGATCAGTTTGAATTGGTTATGATATCGAAATTATACATCTGATCCATATATAACTTTCATAGTTGTATGGATTTATTTTTGTATTTAGAATGATTTGAGGAGTTAAGAAAAGATAGTTACCATATTTCTCAATTTTTGTAGTCAACTTTTACAGAAAAAATTGACCCACAACTCTTAAGGGATTGGTACATTTTCTTGAAAATTTGTCAGAAAAATTGTTTTCCCATTATTTCACCATCTCATCAGCATTTTTTACAGTTCGAAGTGAATTTTATTAAAGTACATTTTGATGTTTGACCAATTAGATAGTAGGGGTGAAACGATACTCCTGTGCCATGTATCAATATGATTCACAATACACAGCCTGCAATATGATGCATATTGATACACATATGAACTTAACAGTCTTTCCATCTATGGAAGGTAGGTGGTGCCCCTTTATGTATGTTGACATATTTTTAATGTAGTTTTAACAATTTTTCAGTCATATCGCTACAATGTCTGCAGTGTGACAGTTTATGGTGATGTCCCGCACTGGGGCATCATGCCGCAGACATGTAGCATGATGTCCCACCCAGTCACATTATCCTGACACCAGGCCAACCAGTCCTAACACTAACCTCTTAATGCTGAGCGCCAAGTGAGGCAGCTGTTAGTACCATTTTTTAAAGTCTTTGGTATGACTCGGCCGGGGTTCGAACCCATGACCTCCCGCATCTGAGGCAGACGCTCTAACCACTAGGCCACCAGAGTGGTATTTCCAGTATGCATATTATTGATACACTGTATAGTTACATATTTATATGCAATCCTCATCGATGACAAGAAAAAAAAACAAAAACCTTTCAACAGACCACCTGTTGGATGTCAGTGAGTTTTATTCAATGTTTTAAGGCATTTAATGGTGGCTCCATTTAAATCACTTTAGCCACCAGGCCCTTTGTTTTGCACAGCATGAATGCTTTGAAAACATAATATTACCAATTTCAAGTCTCACTTAAACTTGGAAGACATTATGATGTTATCTTCAAAACAGTACAAATAAAGCAATTTCCTCACGCAAAGAAAGTCTCATCTAGAACAAAATCTATGACATTGTACTTCCTGCAGATGCAAAGGACTGCTGTGGCCACAGCTACTTGTATTTGTTAGTGAATAAGGAAATCTACTGATAACACCCAGTCCTATTCTATATCCTTTTGAAAATTTTACACAATGTGATAAACTTGAGTAGTTTAAAATCTGCCCCCTTGCTGATTCTTTGCTAATTTTATCTATTCCATCAGCACCTTCATTCACTGGTTAAATATGTCTCATAAAAAGAGAAAATTCCAAATTTGTTCCCCCATGTACAATTTAAGAGAGTTGCTGCCAGGATTTTATCTTGAGGGGGACTTCACCCTTTGTCACCGAAAGAAGGGGAGAGTGGAAAGGAGGAGGAAACAGTTATAGTTCAATATTTACCTAACACTTCAATATCTGTCTCTCTTTCTTCCTGCTCCACTTTTTTAGAGCTCTATTGAAATCAGAATATTTAAATGATGTCACCTCTAGTTGCATAAGTATTAATGTTAATTATTTCTGTGCATACTCTGTTCCTTATCCGTGTGTGAATATTTTTCTGCGATTCCTTCTGAAGGGCATATATATAGCTAGCTGATTCTGTGGTAATTTTTGTATGCCATCAGCACCTTCATTCATTGGTTAAATATCTCTGCATAAAAAGGAGAAATTCCAAATGTGTTCCCCACATACAATTTAAGGAGAGATGCTTCCAGGATTTTGTCTTAAGAGGAACTTCACCCTTTGTCACCGAAGAAGAGGAAAGTATAAAAGAAGGAGCAGGAGGAGGAAACAGTTGTGGTTGAATATTTACCTAACACTTCAATATTCCACTTTTTTAGAGCTCTACTGAAATCAAAATCTTTAAAAGATGTCACATCTAGCTGTATCAGTATTATTATGTTAATTATTACTGAGTGTACTCTGTTACTTATCAGTATTTTTCTGGGCATCCTTCTGATACTGAGCATGCTTTGTCAGCTTGAAGATGTTGGGAAACTGATCTTTGTCGCTGTTATTTAGAATTTTCCAAAGCTCACAGATATTATCTTTTGGATACATCTGCTCCAAAATAGGATTTTTCACTAACATAAACTTACTTTCTTGAATCAGTAGTTTACTGAGTACAGTGCCAGATTTCTTATCTGTTCCATAATGCTGTATTATGATTTCTAGTCCATCAATGCCATAGTCTGCTTGTGCATACAAAGGTATTCAAATAAAGATCTTTACTTCTTAATTTCATTTTTCTCATCCTTATTTATTCAGTTTATCATAACCCTCATATGGATGTATGGTTTTGTAGCATATGATCTGTAGGTCTGGACTGAATGATAAAAAAAATGAAAATTACATTCTACTTTTAAATTGCCTGTATTTTAGATATGCTCAGTATTCTGCCCTTTCTACATTTAATTTTGAAATACCACTGAAAGGGAGATGGACCGTCATGCCATCTATTTTCATCAATCGAACATCTACAGTTGACTCATATTTAACACCATTTTTGGGCTCAAAATCACTCACTGGTATCTCCATTAACTTGGGGCCCCAAGTGGCCGAGTGGTCTAAAGTGCTCACTGTTACAGATCACTGCCATCTCACCTCTTTCTACGTGGGTTCGAGTCTCGGATTCGGCCAATGTGGGTATGTGAGAAAGCTTGCCAGTAGCTTCTCGTGGGTTGGTGGTTCTTTTTGGGGTTTTCCCAGGTTCTTCCTCCACCATTTATACTGGCTGCCATGTATAGCCTATCTTGTGCTGAAAAATGGCGTTAAACCCTACAACAACAACAACAATCTCCATTAACAATTTCCCAGCTCCAATAATCAAATATACTTAATAACTTTTTTGTTGGCATCATCACTATCACCAGCCAGTATTTGCTGAACTAAAACATAATGAACCATGCAGGGAACCTGACATTTAGGGTTTACTAGGTAGCCCATATTTTAAACAAACATTTGTAAACATCCTTCATGGAAGGTTCAAACTATGCCTTAATGCTTATTTAAGGGCACAATGTGCCAATCAAATTTAATTTAACAACCAGTCATGTCATGCTTAAAGAACCCAGATGTGTAAACAGTAGCCTACTGGAAAAACATTTTGTGACATGAACAGTTAAATAAAAATTGTATACTTCGCTGAGCACATTTTCATATGCTAACTTTCAACTAATTTTTGCGAGTTCTCGTGCATCACTGCTCTCCAAATGTGCAAATTTGTACAATTTTTCCATGGTTCATGCAATCGCTCACTGTGACAGCATCTTGGTGTAAGTACTACATATCAATGACTTTTGAGCAAAATTTGTTGCTTTGCTAGTACTTCCTGTTTGTCATGAAGGGAATAGGCTACACTAATTCCTGACTGGTTGTTATTATTTAACCGGGACCAGAACAAGCAATAACCACCAATGAGATTTCAGCGTAACATATTTCACCATGTGACACACTGGTAGTGTAGCTTTCAAATCGGTCAAAGCAGACAAGATGAAACTCAATGTAGAAACGTCATGAAAAAGTGGTTATTAAATGATGAGTAAAGTCCTTCATTATACACATGGAACATGCTTGGATTGTATCCTATATGCTGAACATACTGCTGGGTTAAGCTAATTAGCATGGAATGGGTGGGTGGGGGTCAGATTATGAAACATGTCACCGAGTTAATTTGCAGATGGTGAGCAATTATTCTCAGAAGTCTTTTTCATTTTTACTAATAAAAATGAGTGCCTAGGACTGCAAATGCTGTTTCAGATGAATTCTATATTTAAAAAATAATACGACAAACTAACAATGATTTATTCATGGCTGCTGAAGTCTAAAATAACTGACATATAGTAAGTATCCTTTTGTATTGATTCTCCATCTCTTGCATTGATATGTGTATCAGCAAAAGTATCGACGCATTGATATATCGATGAATCGTTTCACCCCTATTAGATAGTGTGCAGAATATGAAAATGTGTGTAAGATATCTAACACTGATACACAAGTAATTATTTATTTAATAATGAGACCAAGTTTTATAATAAGGTCACCCTGGACTCTTAATGAATTGGCAAATATTTACTCAATAAATCTTTGCCTGAATCTATCTAAGCTGCTTTCTGTTAGTGAAAAAATATTATTCAGCTTGCCCCCTGGTTTTATCATAGAACGACTATAGTTACTAACCTTATGGTAGTGTCCAACGCACTCAGCTCCCTCTCCTCTTCACATATTTGGGATTTCTCTTCCTGTGCTTCCTTTGAATACTGGAATATGAATCAATCAGTCAATTTATCACAATCTTTTTTTTTTTTACTCAATTGCTCACTCATTCAAGCACTCAACAAGTAACCAATACATTTATTACCACTGCTGGTTCAAACAATATTTACTAAGTACAGAAATGGGTAATGTAACAGAATTTGCATTTCATTTGAGCTTCATCTGCATTCATTCTACATTTTGTCTGCATTTCATATGAGTTTCATCTGCATTCATTTTGCATTTTGTTTGCCTTCTATTCACATCTGTGATTCAGCTATGAGACAGTACTGAATTTAAAAATAAATAAAAATGTAACAACTGCAATATGTATCAAACTAAAAAAGTAGAATACTCAGAAAATAATATTTCATTCAAATAAAAATTGTACATATACAACTACTGTTGTTATTTTTTTGTTTTTTTGTTGTGGGTTTTATGCCATTTTGCAGCATATGATAGGTTATATATGGCAAACAGTTTATCTGGTGGAGGAACAACCAGGGAAACCCTGTGAAGATTCACTGACCCACGGGAAGCTACTTGCAAGCTTTCTCACATGTCCACATTGGCCAGGCCAGAGACTTGAACCCACATGGACAGAGATCGGTTAATGCAAGTGCCTTAGGCCACTTGACCATCTGGGGTCCCAGTACAACTACTGATGATGATGTCATCACATCAATGCTGGTCGTTAGAACAGTGCATGACTTTCAAGTAGTGAAAAATTGTCTGTCAATGCCAAGAATAAACAATCTGATCCTGGATTATCATGTAACAGTGCTTTTGACCAAGGAAAATTAGTGGCTGCCTGAAATACAGGTAAACAGATTTTCAAATCCATTCATGAAATGCATTTACATTTCATTTAGTTTTTTTTATTACTTCTTGTTCTGCATTTGCATTCTCAGTTTCTTGCAATCATCATTTCATCTGTGTTCATTCTGCATTGTATTTTTGTTTCACTTGTAACACAACCTGATTAAAATCAGGTCTTCACCGTCCTACATGAAGATCTGACAGCTACCACTTAGGGGTCATGTTCTGGCGACCTTTGAATTAGCCAATGGAAATGCAGATTTCAGAAATTTGAAAGTTAATCAAATCTGCTCAGTCTTCCAAATGCAAAGGTATAATATTTCATCTAATTGGCTCATAAAATTAGCCATTATGGTCATAATAATCTAGGTCACCAGAAAATGACCCTAAGCAATTGCTGTCAGATCTTCATGTAGGACTGTATTCAGACTGACCAGAAAAATTACTCATTCAAGGCATGCATTATCAATACCCATCAATTCACAGGCAATACATCACACATACAAAACCTATACTAATGGGGTCCCAGGTGGCCAAGTAGGTAAAATAGACTATCATGTGATGAGAAATGGCATTAAACCCACAACAACAACTTGTACCATGAAGTGAGTGGTCAAAGATCAAATGAAGAAAATATAGGTTTGTTGACTGGTTGTTTAGTACTTTTAACATAGTACTGCCTATATCATGTAGATAATGGTCCTGAACACGGTGTCCATGGGCATCATGGCTTTTTTGGGTGCCTGCGTTTTAGGTTTCTAAATTTAGTAATCAAAATTTTGTTTTTACAGAAATAATGAAGGTCTTAACAAGAGTAGGAAATTTACATTCAGATTACAAATGTGCAAGTTATTTCAATGCTATGGGTAGGCATATCAGAGTTTGTAAGTAGTAGTGATTGGTGCCTGCCACTCTCATAAACTCTAAAATGTGCCTGAAGGCACAAAAAAGTTCGGGATCACTGACAGAGATGGAAATAGGAACTATGTCACAAGGACACATCAAGGTAGCCTACCAGGACTGGCCTAGGCAGGTATCAAAACCATCACCCTAAGATTAAATGTCCAACACCCTACCAAAATGGTGAGAAACAGGCATCATGGTCTAGCACTAAACACTTTGGACTTGCAAAGTATACAAAAGATTTAAATAAGTTATATTTTGCTGTTTGATTTATGTTACCGATTTTGTCATGGCTCCATTCTAAAGGACTAATCTTATAAAAATTTTATTTGTATATCTATGCTATTTTGGAAAACTGGTGGGAAAGATTGTTGAAAAGACAAAAACCTTGTTTTTCTCATGGAATTCTGCTTTAATTCCATCAGGCACCTGTTCCTGAAAAGAAAAAAAGTTAAAATTCACCGTTAATATAGTGTCCTTGTGTTAGGTTTTATCTGATTTATGCTTTTTGTACAGAAATAATGTATATATCCTGGGATGTAGTGCATGGCAAATAAAACCCCAAAAGCCGAAGCAACTGTGATGATACAATAGCAAATCTTAATGTTTGTCAACTGCATATTCCAAAACCCCTTCTACCTCCAGATGCTTACAACCACTCCCAGGCACTGACCCTGGGGTTTAAATGTAAAATCCATTAAATACATGATGCACCTTCTTGTGATGACTACATATATAAAGTTTGGTCTGACAATATTTAATGATGTCATTGTTGTAATGTAGATTTTTTACATATGACCCTTACCCTCCTCTCAGAGATCACTGGGGTAGGAGCCAAGGATGACCCATCCACCCTTACCAACATTAACCCCAAAGGCAACGTAACTACTAGGTTTCATCAATTTCCACCCAGTGGTTAAGAAGGAATTGTCAGAGGGATGGCTGGACAGGCAGATGGACAAATAAGGATAAAGTGAGGGGATCAACAATTTACATCTCACTATATCAGCATCATCATCTTCTAAGGAATTTAATCTTTAATAAAAAAAACTTTGCATCTTTCACCTGTTATCTTTTATCATGTATGAGAAAATATTCACCTTTTATCAGAAAGGATTTGTCTTCATGAAAATTTTAGCAATTTTTAACCTTATATTTTACAACCTTTAAGAGCCCTTTATCTTGAAGGACTATAAATTTAATTTTATTTGGAAGGGTGTATCTTCCAAAAATGTATGCAATTTTCCCTTCATGTTTTTAGAATTAAACTATTAATCACCACTATAAAGGCAGGATTCAGGGTTCTCATTAAATGCATACCATCTGGTAACGATGCTTGGAATTGAAATTTAACTCATTTCTGATGCAAGGAAATTTCAACCTGTGTGTTTTAATGATGTGAATCGATTTGGGCCACAGCATAAGTCTTAATTACCCTTGATTCACCTCCTACTAATTTCCTACTGTGGGTGTGCTGTTAATACAAATTTACTCTATGCACCAGTGATCAATATTTACTAGACTACTGTTTAGACCTTATCAACCAATATTATCACACCCATGAAAAGTCAATATGAACTGGACATGCATAATTGGATCAAGGTTAGACTGTTTGGAGATTATCTTTGATGCTTATGATAGTAAAAGATGGAATCAATTATGAACTGATTGGACTAATTTCTGATCAAATACCATTGCTTGTTTCATTGCTCATCAAACGATAATTAGACAAAACAGAAAAATATGTCTTCTCACAAAGCAGTTAAAAATGTTATGTGGACAAACTCTGTGTTTTACTGCTGATTAAAATAGCTTCAATACGTAAAATGTTTAAAAACTCATATGATTTAATACATTATATAGAAGAATTACCAGACATTGTGAATAATGATTTATTTCATACATTGGAATTACTCAAGATTGAAGAAAGAGATGGAATAATTTTGTTATATTTAAATGTATTTGTGAACTGTTAAGGTATATATTTTCTCTTCTGTCTTAGTCTCAGAAACAACCTCCCAGTCATACATAAATTGAATAGAAAACACTTCTACAAAAATCAGTAATGGCCATTGCAAACAATCCCAGCTCTGAACTCTTGACTGTCAAATACAAATGATTCTTGATACTTTTATTCTGACTCTCGAGATTTTGGTATCATGGGTAAAGTGACTCTACAAATTTTAAATCTATTGAGATCCATGGATTGTGCTGAAGTGCCATTATACCCTATGATACATAAAATGTCTATAACAAACAGAAATGGGTCTACCTTTATTTATTTTACATTTTAATGAGTTTTCTGATTAAATGATATAATTATTTTGCCTAAGGTATAAATGAGCTACTATATACGTATACCACCAGTGCAGTTTTCATATCATACCAGCAGAACCCCGGTACAAATCTGAGAAACAAACCTGAGTGACATTCATGAAAAATATGCCCTTAGTTTAAGACCTGGTCATTCAAAGTTTCTTTTGTAGATTGTTTTGTTTTAAAAAACAAACATTTAGTTTTGAAAAGGCACTGAAAAGACAGAAGCACATTCTGGTACATAATTAATTACATTGTCGCAAAAAAAAATATCAACAATCAGCTAAGCTCCTTCATCATCTGGGGCTGCATATGCTGAAATTTCATTTCTTCATTTTTCGTGAGTACAGATCAACAAAAATATATAATCAACAAAACAATGTAATGATCTACTACACATCACTTAAAGTGCCTGTTTTATCGATCAAAAAGGGACTATGTTTGGAAGAGAAGCTCTGATTGGCTCATTTAAACAATGTGAAAGATCATGATGGATCATCACGGTGCAAGAATTTTACTTGTGTTTTTAATACCTATGGCCTGTGATGATGGATACATTTTAATTGGAAGACTTGTTAAAGTGAAGAAGAAGCCAGTCAGAGTTTCTCACCTTATTTAAAATATTTGAAATTTTTTTTTTTTATTTGATTACCAGTCAATCTGCAAAGGTCTTTCATACAGACTGGTTATAAAGTACTGCCTCACTATAAAACCATTCAAGGAATCATAAAAGTGGACTGTCTCATAGGTGATGTCATCTTATATTGCGGCATTATGAACATATTACTAATAAGTTTAAATGGAATGGAATCCACAACCACACCTGCCATATAAAAGGAACCACTTTATTCTGAAGCACCTTATAGTGAGGGAGTACTTCACTTGCCTTTTATTTGTGTATATAGAGAATCATGGCTGTCAATACTAAACTAAAATAGCTAGCTCTACCTCTTTAAACAGAAGGAATTTTATATACAGATATAGTGTTTGAAACTGCTGCCTGCCTAGTGGCCCAAATCCACCAATTTTCTGAGCTGACCAGTAACTTTTTAAGCGTTTTGTAATGTGTCTCTGTAATTGCTGACTTAAATGTCAGTAGGTTTTTCATAAAGTTTATTTCATGCACTTTGTACCAGTTATCTGTGGTAATGCAACTGAATGTGTATGGCAGATTACATTTCAGCATTCCTAAAAGCCTGTCTGGATGTCTATCTGCAATGCTTACCTCACTACAGGCACTAACGTGACAGTCTTTCAAAGCACATCTGCTGTCATCAGGCCAGAACGGACACTGCTTCTTCAGATTCACCTGTGAAACAAATAAAGAAATATGTAAATTAAAATAATAAAATGTGAATTAAACAAATCAGAAAAATTTTACTTGTGTCCAGAGCGTGCTGACTAGAATTATTGAACTGGAACAAAGGCTGGATCCATTTATCTCAATTCTGTCAAAGGAGCAGGTCAATATTCACTCCTTTTGTTCCTTCAATATATTCAATCTGTCTAATCTCTCTTTATTAGATGTCTAATAGAACAATTTCACATCTAAATGAGGTAAAATGTAAATATTCAATGATTCAATGGGGGGTGGGGTGGAAGAAAATGAGACCCAGACTAATGGGAGATTAGAGTTGGATTGTACAATGATGCGGAGTTAAGCAGACTGCAAGAACAGATCCATACTTGATGAGAAACCCATCCCTTATTCAAAACTGGCAAATACAGCTTTAACTCCTTATAATGCTCTTCATTATAATGAGCTACCAGTATGGGCAGTGTGATTAAAACTAAATACTACTGTACTTGAATTAGTCTATGGTATACAACAGTTTGGGCTGAATAAAAACAACATGAAGCTTAGTATTATGACTCTGTTCCTTATTTTAAACATCATTATTTGACAAAACAAAATGCATTAATGTCCTGAAGTGAACAAATATTTTAAATTTACATAAACTAACATTATTATTATACATCTGACCATCATTATAATCCCACCAACATTCAGAATTCATAAAATTTTAAATAATTCATATTATACTGTGGTTCACTATGTAATGTGATTGGTAGTTATGGACATGAATGATCATGCTAATAAGGGACAGATGTATTTACCAAAGAAAGATTATACTGATAAATGTGTTAACTCTGCCCTACTATATCTGAATTCCATATAATTTACAAGGTGAATTCCCATGTCTTATCATGGAATAATGACACCATACATATTTCAAGGCAGTCTGTATTCTGTTTGAAATTTTTCATTGAAACACAAACAAAGCATTAAATGAATGGTGAACTATTTTCATCAGTTACCTTAAAGTATCTGAAATAGTCCTTGGCCAGCAAGCTCTGAAGCGGAGGATAAATTTGCTTGTTATTCAGTTGGTCCAAACTCTCTATCTGACAGGCACAGTCATCCACCTGTTCATTAAGCTGAAAGGAGAAAAGCAGACACTTAACAACATGGATACACAGCACATATAAAAATGGAAGATCATGTTTGTTTTATAAGTGGTATCTACTATGTAAAGTGTAATTGCTGAAGTTTTTTGTTGTTCATTTTTTAAAAATCACTTTGTGGACTGCTTTAAAGACAAATCACATGAAATGATACCAGACTTCATACATCATGATGCCAGGTAAAGAACCACTATGGCTAGCAAAATATTTTATTGTTGATTTTTTTATCACAAATAAAGTGAGGAATAATGAAATTTACAAAAGAGTCCTCTGAAGAGACTGATGCTCTACTGGCCAAAAAGAATTTCAATGAATTTTTTCAAGACAAGTCCATTTCACCCTTTTTGACTGCTCAGTGCTGAAACCATCTGTGGCATTATTTAACATCAGGATTTTCAAACAGCTGCTGGTGGACATACTGGATGTTGTCTATTTTCAAGGAGAATCTTGCAGACAACAAAAGATATCTTTTGGCGAAAACTCCATCAATATGAGCATAAGTTTGGGGGAGGGGGGGATGCAGGGTGGGGAACAAAATGGCAGCCATACTGGATGTATCACTGGCACAATTTTTATTTAGAGGCAACTAGGTATCATAAGATATCTATTGGTTGAAACCCCATGTTGATAGAGCCATCCATCTGGGAGGAGTAGATATAACATTGCCAAGATAGTCACCATGGCCATGCTGAGGGTCAGTTTGCATCATTTTCATCAGATTCACACAATTTTTCCATCTAGGACCAAGAAAACATCATAAAAAGTATTTTGGTGAAAGTACATGTGCAATGTAGATATCACCATCCATCTAGGAGAAGTTGTGATAATAAGATGTTCAAGATGCTGTTATGGTGGCCATATTGGATGACCGAGTAGCACTATTTTAATTTAGGACCAACAAGACATCACAATAAATCTTTTAGCAGAAACCCCATGATGATATGAACATTCATTCAGGAGGAATAGCTGGAGCACCCACAACAGATGTGCAAATGGCGCTATGTCCATTCAGGAACAACTAGACATACGAAGGTTTATGGTGAACACACCATGCCAATAGGACTTTTCATTTGAGAAGAGTAAAAATAACAAGATTTTCCAGATGGCTGCTTTGGCATTCTATACTGGACCTCAGATTGACACAATTTTCATCTAGGACACAACCAGACATCACAAGGAGTGTAACATGTCAATTTAGGACCTAATGGATGTCATAAGAAGTCTTTTAGTAAAATCCTATGCTGATATGACCATCCATTCAGGAGGAGTAGCAATAACAAGATTTTCAAGATGACAAATGTGGCAGCAATACTGAAGATCAGTTCAGCACCATTTTCATTTAGAATTAGTTAAAACAAGATTTTCAAGCTGGTGACAATGCTGGACACCAGATCTGCACAAGTTTCACTTAAGACCATGCTGATATCATAATAAGTCTTTTAGTGACAAACCCATGTCAGTATGACTATCTATTCTGAAGAAGAAGCCATAACAACGATTTTCAAGATGGCTGCTGTTGTGGCCATACTGGAGGTCCAAGCTGCTCCATTTTTTCATTTAGAACGAACTAGACCAAGGGATAAAGGTGTGTGTAAAGTTTCATGGCAATCCTAGAAATAGTTCAGGATGGGTACCAATAACAAACTTGACCTAATCTATGAACAGATGACAGACAACAGACCATCCTATAAGCTCTTTCAGTCTATGACCAGTGGCACTTTAAAAAAACAAAAAACAAGAGTCACTCAAAGAGAATGATACTCTATTGGCTGAAAAGAATTTCCAGAAATTCAGGAAACAAAGGGCTTCTTCTTATTAACTGATGGGTGTTGAAAACATAATGTGGACATACACGAGGTCTGCACCATTTTCATCTGAAACCAATTAGACATCATAGTTGTGAAGTCTTGTTAAAAACCTGTAGGGTCTATTCTAGAAATGAAAATTCTTATTACAATTGCCTATTGTCACTTTATAATCCAAACTATATTAAACAAAAGTTCTCTCCTCTTAAAAATTGACACTTCATTTTGCTGGAGAGGGAGATGGAGAGAGATTTTGAGGTACATATGGGCAGACCAGTAGAAGCACAGATACACTCATGTAAGTACAGGAAGTTATCAACATAAATTTATCATTTAATACCTGTCATATCACTGAGAACTTCTTTATCACACATTGCTGCCTAGAAAGGAATACCATATATACTCGCTTGTAAGTTGAGTCAAACAGAAAACAACAAAGTGGCATACTACTGTGTCAGCAGAATGGAAAAACAAAGAAAAAACCACTTCATTTACTTGCTCTGCTGAAAAGAATAGAAAATCATACAGTAGATGGCGCAATTTTGTTTTTTTTTGTGGGTTAAATTTGATAAAATACAGCTTAGTAATAAAAGATTCCACACATAAGCCTGTAAAAATGAACAAGCAAAACTTGTAAAGAGTCATTTCTAATTTAAAATTTTTCTAGAGGTAATTTTCAATTTGCTAAATTTTATACTCATAATTGTTTTTTTTCATACTTACTACTTACATGTAGTTATTTATTCTCGGTAATGCTAATCAAACATGGGCTTTAGTAAATCACGAAAAGATGGAAATACACCATGTACCATTTGCAATCTCACCTAATTATGATCTAGGCAATAATAATATGAATAATCAACTAAAGAACAGCTCTGTAACTTTCCAAATGAAAGTAATATCTTTATGCATCATTTGTGGAGATACTTGTTGAACTGTATAAAATTGGCCCACTCCTTCTACAAATGTAATTTTTGATTAATATTAGTATCAAGTGTAAACTCGTTAGTTGCATATGATTCTAAATAATGACATGACACTCCAAATTCTTCCATGTCTTAGCCTCACAGTGTGAAAACAGTAATGATGTAACCTGTAGGGGTGATAACTTTGAACCAATTAATGATGGTCAAATAATACATGTATATTTACCTGTTGTCTTTCTCTGTAAAGTCGGAGACATAACAATTTTCACGTTTCATTTTAATTATTATCTGGCTAAACTGAGCTTAGAAAAAGTCCAAATAAAAATTTTGAAATGTGTTTGATATCAATGTCCAAAATCTGAAGTAGGAACATAATCTGGATAAGTTTTACACTTTTGATAATTATAACTAACACAACTGTTACTCAAACAAAATAGAAACATTATCTCTGTAAAATACTAATAAGCTGTTCAAAAACCATCATATTTCCATAAGCTATTGTTTCCATCATCAATTTACCATCTATCATTGCTTATAAGACAAATCTGACTGCAAACTGTACAGACCCAGATCTGCCATCACATAATGTGCTGGCAGATCTGGGTTTGTGCAGTCTATTAGGAGTAATCAGTATAATAAACAGCATAAACACTGAGCTGCAGATGCATTATGCTATGGCTGATCAGGATCTTTGCTGTTTGCAGCCTGACTCAACTTATAAGTGAGTATAGATGGTACTATTTTCTCAAAGTCTCTCGACCAATCACAGATGACACTGTGTATGGGCGTGCAATTGGTATGTGTATGACTGTTTCTGCAATATTTCTATTTTAAAAAAGTTATACCAAAAAAAGTAATTTCTGTCTTCATGTTTCATTCAAATGATTTGTCTCTTTCAACATATGTTGGGGCCCTGAGTGGCCAAGTGGTCTAAAGCGCTCATTGTTACGGATCATTGCCATCTCACCTCTGTCTGTGTGGGTTTGAGTCTCGGGTTCGGCCAATGTGGGTATGTGAGAAAGCTTGCCAGTAGCTTCTCATGGGTCGGTGGTTCTTTTGGGGGGTTTTCCCTGGTTCTTCCTCCACCATTTATACTAGCTGCCATGTATAGCCTATCTTGTGCTGAAAAATGGCGTAAAACCCTACAACAACAACAACATCAACACAAGTTGTTCTAAAAATCTCCCAAAACACTTCTGAAAGATCTTTCAACCAAGAAAATTTTTGAACTAAACATTATTTCCCATCTGTTGCATAGCAACAACCCAAGTTATGCAAGAGACAGTGCCCAAATAAAACAAAATCACTTGTCTTGCAGCATTTTTGTCTAATATTCTCCAAGATGGAAAATTAATCTAAAACGATGCCTTTTGTTGTGAGTGTAATGGTGATGTGAAGTTTGATGAAAAACCTGACTGCCCATGTTTGCTAACATCATCCCATCCTAACTGTCAATGCAACCAGAGCTGAGAAGATAAAAATTAAATAGAAGTCTATCTCTGATAGCTTGGACTCACCCAGTTTTGTTCCCCAATCAATGTTCATGTAAAGGGATTCTACAGAAATTAAAGTTACATAAAACTTTTACTTTTTGTTCGCTCCAGAATATCATTTTGGACTTTCAACAGATTTTCCCCAATATAATGCAATACCTATAACAATACACCATCCTGAATCACAATATATAGCAATACGTGTCCATACTCAAACCCAGTTCTATGTATCTTGAAAATGAGATAGGAGAAATACAAAATTGTTTTGCTGCTTTTCATGGAGCTACTTGCTTGTAATTCACATGCAAAGCTTCAAGCCACAATGTAACTGTAGACCTAAATAGTATAATTATCCTTTAAAAATGAATTCCATGCCAAATGCCAATTATATGTAATATGAACATCAATGTAGGTACATGTATCAGTGTAACTAATTTCTAAAGGAAACAATTTCGTTTTTATTTCCCAAACAGAATTATCAAAATTATTCACATTTAATTTGCTGGCCATTTAGTGACACTGGTCTAACAGTGTTTTAATATCAAAACATAAAATGTTGTCCAGATGAGTTCAATCAGTGATGACTAGGACAAACATGCAATACATAGGTAATCCACAGTAAGCTTGCAATCTGATTGGTCAGTGACCCACTGGGTTCCTTGATATTCATTGACTAACAGGTTACTATGGCTTGATTATGAGGTTGAGAATTACCTTGCTGAAGCAGGAATGCTGGTGGGGTACATTTCCTAGAGTATGAATAATTTCTGACTGAAGCTGGACAATGCAGACAAGGAAAAGTAACATCACCATAACATTTGCCATTCTGCAAATTACCATTCTTTTCCAGTACTGTCATAGAATTCACTAGTCTACATAGTGTAATGCAACTAACACTGCAGCAGGTGATCTGAAATCTTCATTAAAAGCAGTTTATTTATCGTGTCAAATTCAGTAGTGTCATGGGACAATTGCTTTGGAAGCTGTAAAAGTTTGCCTGGAGGTACATGTACATGGAAAACAGCACATATATATATATATATATCTTCATTAATGATCCTCCCTGAAGGGCAATTATGCCTTTATATATTGATGTGAATATATGTACATAAACATATGCAAAAGCAAAATGGGCTGCAAATGTTACAAGTACATTGTTGACAGGTCATAATTTTCTCCGAAATCGGACCCAGTTAATAAATTGTTATTGAAGCTGACTAGGGAATGAAACAGCTGTTGGTGAGCTAATGAGACAGTCTATTGTAAATGCAAATAAATAGGTCCTTTTAATCTTTACAGTGCAGTAACAATGCTGATGAATGTATCATAAACAGCTGCTGATAAGATCAAGTTTTATGTATTATACAGAATATAATTCCTCACAGTGTTATTAGCAAGTCATGATATTCATAGTTTGATAAAACTGAAATAAAATGGAATGGAAATCTGATTCTCCACTGGTACTGACAACAACTACTGCATAAATAATAAGTACACTGTACTAGTGTCCTCTGTGGACCAATATGTTGTACCAGTCCTCCTACAGCTTCATGCCAACTTGTACATTGCGGATATAGCTTTCTAGTCCATCAAGTCAATTACACTTTCACAACAGAATGACCAGACTTTGGAATGTGTTGGAACGATATGGTACACACACAGCACTATCACTGAACCAAGTTCTTAAGTTTCAACCTTGAATGGTATTGGAGTGTAGGGGCATACCACACCTGCATAAATATAGTGTGACCCCGCTATAGCACGCTCCGTTATAACATGAATTCAGATATATCACGGTCGTGGTGTGGCTACCAAAATTTCATATACATGTATTTTTCTTGTACACGAAAAAAAAAATTCTTTCTTAAAAGTACGAAAAAAACAAAAAAAGTGTATTATCATTTTAGCGAAGAAATCGTGTATGAATAATACAAGACGATTGTGGCGTGGCTCCTGAAATTTTATAAGCATTTTTCTCATACACGAAAAAATAGTGTTTTCTTCTTAAAAGTACGAAAAATAACGTCTAAAGAGTTTATTCAGGAATCGCGCAGGGCTTTGCCAATGTCGAAAATTGCGATTTTTTTTTCCTTATTGGTGGCAAAATATACCATCTGGCGATTTCTTTTTTTGGCAACATTGTTGGCTGTTTAAACTTGTATATATATCCATTAGTTTGGAGTGGAGAAATTCAGAGGCCCCATGAAAGGAAGCTGCAAAGCTGATATAAAATGCACTGAAATTTATCTATTGTTACATAAACAAATTCTTTGTCCATATTGACAAACCATCTTAATAGTGCATTGCTATATCTTAATCTGCTTATGTTGACATCTAGCATGAGTACTGTATGTTTTGAGATAGCCGCTTTTTTTCAAATTTACATTTCGGGTAGCGGAGATCAACCGGACGAGGCATTATCTCATAATCTATCTTTCATCGGATTTTCGGCCGCTTGCTAGTAATTAATATATTTACATAGACCGATATTTGTATGTGGATGGTAATTAAAATTCCTCTTCTTTTCACTCAGAATTAAATCCTTCAGAACATTCACATTTTCTGTAGTAATCCCTGTCATCAGACCAGAACACCTCGGTCTTTATCGTTGATTGACCCTTTCTTTAAATTTCTGACGCATGCGTGGAAGGCAGCATCACTCCACCCACCACAAATGTAAAAAACAAAAAGAAAAAAAACCCAACAAGCTCTCATTTGTCTATTCAATAGGCAGAGGGAAACAGTAACTACAATTGACCATACGATGGCCAATTCATTTTTTAAAAAAATTTACCCAGATAAAGTAGTAGCTGAAATTTCAAAGAAAACATTACCTTTGAAGCACCGATTGTTATGAAAACATACTAAGCAAATGGGAAAAAACATCAGTCTCAATCATGCAATACAATTTTTTGATGTTGCCGCCACAATAAGAAATGGGCATTTCTTTGGTTCCCCAAAGCTGTCCTTTAGCGGTGACTTCAATAACGCATGCACCCTTCATCAAAAGGAAAGCCGACTACAATCTTCAGTAAAAACAAAGAACCTTTCTTCAAAGAAGTCAGTACCAAATTAAATAAAAGCAACGGAATCTGATGGATTGTTTCATTTTCCAACGTGGCTGGAACACTTTTACCGTGTCATGAAAGTTTCCTTTTTACAGGAAAAAAATTCATGCTTACGAACTCTACTGATGGCGCTTAAAACGCGCTTAAAACGCAAACTTTTACCGACTTGGGATATACTGAAAAGTAAATGTGCTTCATCATTCGTTACGTGATTGTGCTATTTTTTCCCACTAAACTGACAAAATTATTGAATATTTTAAATGTGTGTGTGTGCATAGTTTCAATGGAATTACTTGTATTGTGGATTCAATGTATGTGACGTGATTCACGGGTGAGTACACGGTACTGATACTTTATTCATTGTTATACATTAGACATGTATATATAAACAGTATACATGTATATGTACCAATGCCTGGTTCTCTGAATAAAGTAAAATATTATAAATACCTTCTCTGTTTTCACTATTTCTCATTTAATATGCATCGATTTAAGATGAGAACTGTGCCAATAAAGCATGTATTTTTGTGCCTGCATTTATTTCCTATACCCACCTAGCACAATTTTTCGGGTACATGCATCATTTTCTTCAGCTAACTGACCTGGTTGCTTATAACATAGTTCGATCTATAACATGGTCGGGTTCTATGGTTCCCAACTACCGTGTTATAGCAGGGTCACACTGTACATCTATGTATGTGTTGATTTCTGTTTGTAAAAATCTACGTCCCTGCTGCAGCCCCAAAAGACTCATTCCAAAACAATAAAAATATCAAGACCACTTGCAAAGTTCATTTACATGGCACAAAAATCTATTCATGTATGCATATAAATGGGCTACCAAAATTTCATTTGCATACATGTAGGTTGGGGTGGTGTAATAATTCTTGAAAAATATTTAAATGGACAATCCAGTGTTACGTGACAAGGGCTCGTACTCAGTAACAAAGAAAAGAGTGAAAGCCAACAAGCTTTGTATATTTTAACAAAATAATTTATTTCCCTAGAAAACAATGCAAAAATTGGTATATAGGACTTACAGTTTGTGAATATAATCCAAAATTTGATCCTAAGAATGAAAACACAAGTCCTATCACTAAATAGTTTTATTAGAATCCAGGTTCGAATCTCGACGACGTACAAATATGGAAGGTGATGACGTCAGATGTGGTCCAATGTACGAATATCAACAATTCCTCAATTGAATCACAGTTTTTGTTTCCGAATAATTCCAGAATAAATTTCCATGAATATCTTTCAGAATTTTTTATAAAAAAGTCAACTTGTTGAGTTTCCAGGAGAATAAATTAAATCCAAAAATCAGATGAAAAACAAACAATTTGGCAACAAATAAAAAGAAACACCTTGTTCCTTCAAGATGTTAAAATGACTCTCCCAGAAGAATATTAAGAATGCGTATTTAAACCCCAAAAACATCATTTCAAGTCTCGTGAGATGGATCATGTGGTCTCTTACTACAAGAAATCCATCACGTACGCCAGTGTAGCCCCACTTAAGAACCAATAATTAAATAGCATTGTTTACACATGGTGATCACGCAAGGAAAGTATGGCCCTGATACTGACCAGTCATTTTAACTGCCTGTTTACATTCTTGCCAGCCCAAGATGAACTAGGTTAACTAAAAATAATTCTCATGCAACACTTTTACGTCTTAAATAAACAACATTTGCTAAAAGAAGATGTCGAATTACTGAAAAAGAATTTTGAATCCTTTCAATAATCATTACAATAAAATGTAATGAAACAAAAATAAAATAAAAAAGAATTTTAAAACTAACACACAAGCAATTTAATTACATATATGTAACACCAGTGTCTAGTGAGCGTAGGAATGAATACTAACACCTGCATTACCTTCAAATCCATTATTGAATTTATATTTGAATTGTAGCAAATGCAGCATTGTGTAACAAATAATATTAAAAAAGGGGAAATTGCGGGCATATGGAATCTGAGTCCAGGCTTGTGAAATTTCAATCAGGGCTTGTGATTTTGTTTATGTCACCAGACTGGGCATGTGTCAAAAAATATTTTTCTTTGAGCTCTGATTGATGAGTTCTCACTTATTATAAACATGTGATTATCTTTTCATTTTCTGCTACCTTTGATCATAATTTAGTTGCCTCTCTTGTGATTTCTTGGAAGTTGCATAATTATACATGTATGTAAAATCTGTCAGATGATATGCTTTTTGCAGCTGGTAAATGCATTTGTTACTTATTTGACTAAATCATGTCATAAACAGCCATTAGATAGAAATTTAGAACACTTTAAAGAAACTAGATGATGCAGATGATATTGGTTTAGCTGTGGCAGATGACAGCACTCTAACCCCCTGTCTAATATGGACTCATCTGCAAATCTATGAATAGCATGGTGGTTTATGTGTCACTCTTTTTGAGCATGTATTGAATGAGTGGTGTAACTCATTATGTTGATATGAAATTGTTTGTGCATGAAATTAATTGTGTAATTTTATCTACATATCAAACCACATGAGAATTCACAGAGTTAAAGACACGGCTATCATTCGTGATGCTGGGCTGAATGAACTATACATAATAGTGATCTAAAATGTAACCTTTAAATTCAAGAATTATCCACCTAAGTAAATTGTACTCCAGGACCATTAGGATATAACTTATCATCTTGCCCAAAACATGCAAAAGAATTAGCTCTCAAGGGTATAGTCAGATCTATTTTAATGAAAATGTTTATACAGTTTGGGATGCCCATTCACAGGCTTTACAGGATGGAATTCAAAAATTCAAAAAGTGAGCACAAAACTGAAATACACGTAATTAGTCGCAAGTCTCTTGAATTCCAGAATTAAGATGGGGGTGGGAGGTGACTGTCCACCACTAAATTTGTAATTGTACAGTTGTTTTCTGCCACAGCCATTATATTATTGTCAGAAAAATACGTGGCGACTAACAATTTGTAGGTTTGCAACATTATCAGTTTTCTAAACAATCCCAGCAAGGACCTGTTATGTGAGAGCCATTTTTGTTGGCAGAAGGGGTTATCGCTCAAGACTTGTTCAACTGCATTTAAATTTAATAGAAGAAGAAAAAAATTCAGCCAAGACACGAGTTAGAACAGTAGAGGTGGGTGGGTGGGTGTATATGTAGGGAATGAGGAGCCGGCACTAACCTTGCAAAAACACCCTCCTGCGTCACTGTTTTTACTCTTGTTCTTTACTGCGTGGGTATACGACACCACTGACAGTGAAAGAAAAAAGAATGACATACGTTTCCTCCACGAAAACCCCATTTTCTACGCTGTCAACTAAAAAGTCATATGGTTGACGTGAATTAATGCAGGTAAACAATTCAGCGTGTAAACGATTAACTCCCTGAACTGAACACAGGATGTGTAAACGATAAAGAAATAGTTCAATTGGAAATATCCATTTTCTCCATTATCTCTTTATCAGGAACAGAAATAACTAGAGATTTCATTGAAAAAAAGTATACATTTCAAATAAAATATTCATGATTATAACAAATGTGAAATTCTGGCTATAAGTAAAAATAAGGGATGAATACAAGATTCAATGATACGTGGCAATCGCAACTTCGAGGTCAATTCTACGGATCAAACAATTTATCGTGCAGAAAAAGACGAGGTAGTCAGAATAGTAGCACAAGGAACCAGAACGAGGCTGGGATACCCAAACAAGGGATTTCCCAAAGGCATGTCAGCTAAAACCTTTCGATTTCTTGTCGACAAATCATCATTTCGAACTAAAATAAGTAATAACGTATTGATAATTCATAAGCCCCTTTCTTTACTTTTCAAGTATTAGATTTTGATTTCTAATCATGACGATAAGCATGTTAAAATTTCCATATTTCACATTATTGGCAGAAAGTATACAAATGACCATAGTCTAATACAGTATTTGTCTATTTTAGAACCTAAGTTTAGAATCAGTAGTGCTTGGTATTTATGAAACTGAGAGATCTTAGTTGTCGTTAGAATCTAACCTACTAAGAGCACTGGCGACAGTAAAATTAGTGAAAGAGAAATTGTTGATATTTTTTGTAAATGACCTTATAATCATGGCTTTATTGAAATTAATGTTGCAATTATTACATATAACTTCTCTAATGGTCACAGCAGCATTGGTCGAGTTATTACGATAATCACCTTCAGTTGAATAGATGATAAAAGACAACACACTTAACAAAACAAGAAAACATAAATTGAATAAAGTATTATTGAAATGAGAACCAGAAGGCGCTAAGATAGTTTGGAAAAATGAAATATTTAATAATTCATAACATACCTAATGGATCTGATGAAGAAATTTTTAATTAAAAAGCTCTTTCATAATTTCATTGCATAATTATAATTTATTGTAATTTCAGCCAGATGTCTTTTTGGCATCAGCAGGTTCTATTCCTCAAATGTCTCTCTGCTACAACACTTACAATCCAGGATCAAGGCTGATGGTCCCATAACAGTAGCAGAATACATGAAGCAAGTGCTTGTTAATCCTGCAATGGTATGGTATATTTAACATAATATTTAACATAAATGGAGAGTAGTAATGAACTGAGTTTTACCTTCTCTTCTACCAGATACTTGTGTATGTCTAATGTAGGCCAGATATGAGGTTCAAATATCGTATCTAGTGCCAAGTTTTATTAATCGAACACTGGATATTATCCATACTAGAGTACGACACAATATAAGTTCATTTAAAGCTGATCTTTACTGTGTTCAACTTGCTGACACTCCTTTTTGTTCATGCGGTGGGATTGAAACCACCATACATTTTTTGTTCTGTCCCAATTACAGTAGGCAATGAGCTGAGTTGATGAGAAATTTACTTTCAATGTCATATGCAACTATTAGCTTTACTGCTTTGGGAAAAGCATAGAATTTTGCAGCATGTATGCAAATATATTACCACTGTTGGAAGATTTGAATAACTTACTTAAATTGTGATTACTGTCATTGTGCCTCTCTCTCTCTCTCTCTCTCTCTCTCTCTCTCACCAATTATTTTTCATTATTATGTTGTCATGTTGAATATATTGCAATTCTTGTGTCATGTAGGGTGAGGGCTAATTTAAATTGTTAGAACTTGTGCCCAATCCCATTGTATCCTACTGTGACAATAAAATATGTTTAAAATAAAAATAAATAAATACAGTTGTTCAGATATGTACTGGTAACACAAAGTAGGAATGGCCAAAGGAAACATACTCAGGTAAAGTACAATGCCAATATATATTTGCAACTAAGATGCATCATATGAGTCGGAAGATCCCTAATAAGGTTTGAGAGGCCTCACTGCAGTTATCATTTAATCTAAAATTCTTCTTTATATCTTGATAGAATTTTAAACTTTCTGATTAATATATCTGTACTATGCATAATCTCTCTAGATCAATCTACCTCGCTTATTAGGTTCCTTCTATTCCAAGGTATTTTACAACCTCTTGAGGGCAGATATGGGATTTAGGGAAACTTGCCCACAGAAAGATGTTCCCTTTCACATAGTTGTAATCGATTCATAAAGAGTAGTACAACAAACCCTTGAGTTTCTAATATACATGTTTTAATGCTGTAAATATTTCTTTGGTTTAATGAAACTATTAATTCATTTTCACAGGGCTACTATATCAACAAGGATGTCTTTGGAACCAAAGGGGACTTTATCACATCCCCAGAAATCAGCCAGATGTTCGGAGAGGTGGGCATTTTTAATTAATGACTAAATCATTATACAGTGCCACATAAATGTAGGAAAGAGAAAGGACTTTAGAACATAAGAGATCATCTGTGCTAATAAAAATGAACTGTATTCCCCTACTTTCAAACTCTCTCATATTTTTCCAATTTATGGAAAGGAGAAAATTCTTTAAATCAGTGAAAATGAGAAACTTTGGGAAATGGAAAATGTTATTTTAACAATGCCACAAATGGACAATAATAGTTTTCAGCCAAAATGGGATGTATTTTCTTGAAATTAATATTATTAAGGAGAATTAATTATGCTTGCAAATCAATCATTCTTTTTTGTATTGCCTACTTAAGGTAGACCATAATGAAACACAAAATACCCATTATAGATCTACATCTGGGTTGTTGATATCTTCAATAAATAGATCTGCTATGAGGGAATTATGAGTATCTATATGTACAATAACTATCAATATGTAAAATAAGTATCTATATGTAAAATAAGTATCAATATGTACAATAAGTATCTATATGTACCATAAGTATCAATATGTAAATAATACTCAGGGACTAGGTTTCTTCCTTAGAATCTCATCCAGTGCCCTAGATGCTCATTAGCCGCTTCCAGACCCAAATTTTTACATGTGTGGCAGAACTTGTTACAAGCTCTTCACTAATTGGTAAAAGTAGTAACTGATACTATTGATCACAGTGTATGTATACAGAACTCTAGATAAGATGTTGACATATTTTATGTACATTGTTCACAGAGTATATACACAGAGATCTAGATAAGTTGTTCACAGAGTATATACACAGAGATCTAGATAAGCTGTTCACATTTTATGCACATTGTTTACAGTGTGTATACAGATCTCTAGATAAGCTGTTTACATATTTTATGCATATATATTCACTGACCATGTATAATGATTTTTAAATGTGTACATACTACAAAGTATGCAAAACATTTTAATTTGAAGTCTTTAGTTCAAATTTGGCATATTATTTCTCTTGTCATAATCAGAGTGCTCTTGTTACCACATATTCAGTCAAGGTAAACAAAGAGATCAGGACAAGTTCCAGATGTTCCATGCACATATTCAGTCAAGGTAAACAAAGAGATCAGGACAAGTTTCAGATGTTCCATGCACATTTGAAAATAATACTCAACCACATTGACAACTCTTCAGATAGAACCATATAATCGAGTGCACCTTGAATTCATCGTGGTTACAAAGTCATTTGTCGCATTTGGAAAGGCATGATTAATGTCGTAATTGTCAGGACTCAGTCTTGCATCATTAGTTTGTGTAATACAAAGTTCACAAAATAACCTATTGAAATTTAACTATCTGGAGTCGTGGTCAATCTATAGTTAAAATATTCATAAATTTAGCAATGTTATCACTAAAAAGAGAAAAGATTAGCTTTTCTTCATATACTTTCCCCAATCACATTACCTCACAAATCCAGCCCTACTAAAAGACAAAAAATGGCTTTTTCTGTCTTTATCATATAGACAAAGGGCAATAAGTCTTGCCCATTAACTCCCCTAGGCAGTGCCCGGTGTATCTAGTTTCTAGCTTCGCTGCTTTACTCATAACATTGCACAGTATTACCTCTGACAATCTCTTGCTCATTACCTCCCCACGGCATCGCCAATTGTGGCTAATTTTAGCTTCCCTGTTGTACTGACATCGTACAGTATTACCTCGGACAATCCAGGCCATTTTTGTGTTCAGATTGAACCATCCAATGTTCCTTATGGATCTCTTGTCTGGATTAATCATTCTGCTGCAGATTGTGTGCATTATTTTAACTATTTCTGACAGATTTGAGTTATTTTTTCACTTTTATGGACTTTATCTATTAACAACCACGTTCTACCAAGCTATCGTTGACCTCATGCAAGGTCATTAAGAGTTAGTGTGACTTTGACTATTTTTGTTTACTCTGATAGAAACGGAGATTGTATTAGTGAGTATATAATTTGATGCATTACTAATTTTATGCTTGGTTTTGCTATTTGGTCTTGTTTTGACAGTATTGTTAACTAGGCATTATGTATAGGTTCAGAGAATAGCTATAGGCATCTAAACATGACACTTTTCTCTTTTCCATTAGTAATGAGAGTGATTTAATGAGTTAGTAATATACTGCATTGCTAATTTATGCTTTTTTTTCTTTTCTTCTTTCATTTCAGTAGGAATGTCATCCAAGTGTTTAAAGTGCAAAAAGCTCAAAGCAAAGAGGGTAACCACGACTCCTGTATTGTATGCACAAAATGTACATCATTGATGCCATGCAGCATATGTAACACTTGGCCTTAGTGATCTGAAAGGCAGCTATAGGAAAAGAACGGCGGTCTAAATTGAGGAAGGAAAGCATTAACATCCTTAGCATTCATCCTAAGTCAGACTTTATTGTGAGTCTTGTGGGGGGTACGCTGGGGAAGCCCCCTCCCTTGAAAGTTTGTTGTGTGCAACTATTGGCCACAGTCACATCAGCAAACCATCATTCAAACAAATGTGTCTTGTGATACAGGAGACAACAACACAACTCCTGACATCAGGGCAAATTTTACCCCTTTTTTCCTCGCTTACTCCTGCACCTTTTTCGGACTCATTGGGGGAATATGACTTTTGCAGAGCTGCAAGCCAACCCAGACTGGGACCTGACTCTCAGTGAGTGTGAAGAAGCTCCATCAAATCAAACATATTCAGATCCAACCATGGAATGGACTGGATGCAGCTTTAAAGCCACAATCCAGGAAAAATTTTCGGTTGTTGGCAACTTCAGAATGCCCTGCACCCCCTACCACTACTCAAGACTCCAAATTTAAAGTGTCAGTAGATTTCAGCAAGGAGGAAGAGATGCAGTCATTCTAACCCCTTCGCCAATCAGCTAAAATTAAGGAGATCAGTGACCAGCTTTCCAGTAGAATTGGTGACCCAGGAAATTCTAGGGCTTTCTTCTCAGCAAACCACGTTCCAGCAACATTCTCCTCTCGCTGGTGTAAAACTCAGACAGCTTTCATAAATCAAGAACAGTTGCCATGCAAGATCCTGTTCACACACTCAAGCACAACTTGAACTTTAAATGCACAGAAACAAGTCATGGCACATGAAAACACTTCTTCCTTCCAGTGAAGGCCTGGAAACAGGATATCACCCCTCAAGCCCTTGCTTTGTGGCATACACTGATTTCTCAAAAGATCAGAGTAACTTTGTGAAGATTACCGCTCATGAGATTTGAGCCATCTCTGTGAGCCTCACATTCAGTTAAAACTTTTTGATCCAAGATATAATAGAAGCTGTTGGCTGGCATGCAAATTCAGCCTTCTCAAGCTTTAATCTAAGAGATTTAGCTTCTCAGAGGCAAACCTTGAATCTGATAGGTCTGATGGCCACAGCACAAATGGTCACCAGACCCAATTAAAACAATCAACACAGCCTATCAGTTTCGCTGGATTTGCCAGTGAAATTTTTTAGGTAAGAAAATTTCAATATTTATCTTTTTAACTATATGTAAGGGTCACAGTCAAGTGACCCTAGGCTGTGTTGCTTATGTAATTAGGAGAATGGGTTATTGTTCACATTGGGAATCTAGCCATCATTCTTTAGAAGGATACCCGAGGAAGAGGTCAGATGCTCAGCATTCTCTCTTCCTATTACCTATTCTCCTTACGTAATGTGATTGGGGAATGTATTTGAAGGAGAAAGCAAATTTTTCAGTGAATTATGTTTCACCTAGAATACTTACCCAATCACATCACTTAAAAACCCTCCCAACCTCCCTGCCAATTGAGCATCCTCGTTAGTGTATCGCTCAGCTAAAACCAACAACACCTGATGGTGCCAAAGGAAGGTACTTGGTTGGAGTTACTGCCCTTTGTCTACATGAGATAGATAGAAAAAGACATTTTTCGTCTTTTAGTAGGACTGGATTCACAGCGTAGCAGTCTAATATTCCTAACATAATGTGATTGGGTAAGTTACTCAGAAAAACATAATTTACTGAAAAATTTGCTATCTCTTAAGTGTGCATACAAAATGCCTGCTTATGATGTGTTGTATGAATGTATTATTAGCTGTTGAAACAGAGTCTGTTTGTTTTCAGCTGGTGGGAATCTGGTTTGTTAATGAATGGATGCAGATTGGATCCCCATCTTCACTTCAGGTGGTGGAGCTGGGACCTGGTAGGGGAACAATGGCAGATGACATGCTTAGGGTAAATTCTTGTTGCTTTACTTAGTATACGTTATCTCCCTTTTCAAGCTCTTCACTTAGTATGTATTATCTTCTGTTGTATGCTTTTATTGCATATATAATGTATATTATTTTCCTTTGCATGATCTTGTTGCTCACCTAGTGTATATTATCTCCCACTGCTTGCGCTTACTGCATAACTAGTGTATATTATCTCCTTTGGCATGCTCTTGTTGTTTACACCTCTCCCTCGATAATTTGTGCACAGTGGGGTTCAGAAACATAGACCACACTATAAGCAAGGGCATGAGTTACCAAGGGTTCTCCAAACAATCCACTAGACAGCCAGAAAACTGCGGGGTTGGAGGGTGGAGGTGGGAGCTGGGCTGTTTATTGCCTGAATCCTTGTTTTATAATCGTATCAAGATTAATTGTCAATAAAGCGCTTTTTCTGATGAAGTTGTTTATTATTCTGTATAAATTAAATTTATTTTCAAAATGTCCAGCATCTGAAAGATCGTTAACATTATTCCAACTGATTTCAACAACTATCTGATTCCCTGAGTGGTATATAATATGGTGTATAATACTGAAGAGTGTAGCAGGGGACCAGACTAACTGTTGATACACCACCAAACAAGATTCCTTTTTTCAAAAATTAGCCACAATTATTGTGTGAGATAATCATCTACATCGAAACTCAATTTTTGTATTGTTCAGTTAGTAAAATATTGATGCTGTAATTTCATTGCAAGTAATAGTGCAACTTCTTATCATCCTTGAGGATATCTCCAAGCCCCAATTCAGGAATTCTCTGAGACACATTTCCCCCACAATGGTAAGTATCTGTGAAACAAAGCTGTTTATTTTACAAAGTATTCATTTCACTTAGTTGCCTTGCTATCTCTGATCACAGTTATGATTGAATAGGTTAATTTAAGGTAGTTTAATTATATTATGTACACAATAATATTTATAACAGTATTTGATCAACTGAAATGAGTTCACTTGACATGCAACCGAGGCTGCTAGATTTTATGCATGTAGGATTTGCATGACTTTTAACTTTTCTTTTATTCCACCTCCTTTATTTGATTCAAAAGATGTAATTAGCGTCACCATACAGAGGAGGCCAGCTTTTAATTCAGTGCAACAGTACAAGAAATACTTCCGCTTGTCAGATATCGAAACACGGTTGGCACTTAATTAGCCAAGAAAAAAAGAGGACTCTGATTTGGGACCTAAAACACTGGGCAAATGATTTAGTTTTAAATAAGTTGGTGTGTTTCCCTGCACTTTTTTCATTATGCACTAACATGTCAACAAACTGGTGATGAGGTTACCACGGTATGTACAACTGTACACAGTCAATCCATATTTAACTTGAGAGGTGGCAAAGTAAAGAGAAGTACTTCATGTACTTCAGGTGTCATTCCAAAATGATTTATACTTAACCTAAGGTCTGGTCTGCCTGTAAAAGATTTCCAATTAAAAATCTAGACAATCATCTGAACACATTGCATGTTTTAAATTTGGGAAAAGAAGGTCTCATCAAAACCTCCACGTCAATGCATGCAGATAATACAATTTTTTTGACACAATACATGGGTTTCTCTAGAATGCTGAGACAGTCATTCTTCATCGTTAGGAATACAGTTTTAAGTGAACAGTGCAAAATTAGACCAGGAGAGAAAATAAAAGAGATTAAAGTCAGAATGTGACAATAACAAATATTGTGCTGTCAATTTTTGTGAATTAAAACAATTTGCAAAATAAAACAGTTTGCTAAACAATTGCAGCCATGTTGTAAAGTTATGTTATTTTTCATAACTAGGTGTTCTCAAAGTTCCCTCAGATGAAGGAGAGTGTTACACTCCATCTTGTAGAAGTAAGTCCCACCTTGGCAGATATTCAGCAGAGAAAGCTTACAGGGACCGCAGGTAGTGGCAGCATCTCCAGTGATACCATCTCTGGCCCTTTTGGTTCAGTTGAGCCTCACTGCTACAAATCCTGCAAATCCAAATATGGACCTGAAGTTTTCTGGTACAGATCCCTCTCTGATGTACCCAGGGAAAAGGTGTCAGGTTTCATTGCACATGAATTTTTGGATGCTCTCCCAATACATAAGTTTCAGGTGAGTATTTTTGCCAGATATTATTTTTTTTTTATTCCACTCAGCAACAGTGGTTAAGGACATGCAGCATTTCCTTTGTCCATCCATCTGTCCAAGATACTGATGTTTTGCATTTAGGTTATTTTGACACTGTATGGGGCATCCATTAAGATGTTGTTTTATCATGTCGGGATTTACAAATAGCCAGACATTGGTATTACTTACTGGTGACAGTGGGCATGATGGTGTCATGGTCAACATGCAAATTGCTCATCAAAGTTTTTGAGAGTGATACATAAGGAGGTACATCAGAGCCCAGTTCACAAGTGAGACAACCCTTAATGTCTTAGCTATGGACAGCTTTTCAATCATATTTAACTTCTACTGCAGATATATTTCAGCAGAGATGGTAAATTTTATAAACTATCAGCTTGTCAAGTACAGACAGACTGGAAAATTTAACTAGACTCAAGGAGATTTGAG
Organism: Megalonaias nervosa; assembly: GCA_016617855.1. Lineage (NCBI taxonomy): Eukaryota > Metazoa > Mollusca > Bivalvia > Unionida > Unionidae > Megalonaias > Megalonaias nervosa. The sequence goes on along the minus strand of JAECUM010000815.1, from coordinate 25,283 downwards.
TTTGCACCAAAATATGACAACATAATTAAAACAACAAAGTTTATAAAAGCTTTAACTATGTGATGGATGCATTCTTGAAACAGTTTATTTTGGTTTTTTATATCATTTGTGGCACATTAAAAGCTGATGACAATAATTAAAGTTATCAATAGTACATGTATATAGGCATGCCAAGTAGATGAGAAAAAGGAAGGGATTGAATTGATGACTGGGTAATAGATAGAAAGAATAGCAAAAAAGATAAAAAGATATGTTAACAAACTCATCTCTTTGAGTGACATCAACCATGTTGAAAACTTTTCTTGGAAATGTGAGTGATTTTGTAATGATTTATTTAATTATTTACACACCTGAATGATTTGAGAACATTTACTTTTATCAAAGTAATTATTTGCCAAAAAGCATAGATGTATCGGTCTCCAGTAATTACCGTGCAAACAGTAGTTGATAGTTCTTTTACAGGAAGCCATATGGTTAATCATTAGTGATGAGTTCTGTTTATTTCCAAACAAACCTGTAAGGGAAATTTTATGAGTTATGACATTAACAATAATCACCAGATTATCTTGAAATCAGTGTTATCCATACCTCAAACCAATCTTAGTTGTTTCCAAACAATCTTCCACAAACCAGCTTTTGAGAGATTCAGCTAAGCTTGATCTAGACCATAGTAAAAGTCATACAGGTCATGAATGTGAATTTATTCATCTTAAATATAAATTGTTGTTTTCAAATTTAATACTTATTTTGTTTAACCAAAGTCTTTTTGATCCTGATTATTGAATGCTCTGCATCTTAACTGTCATTAAGAAACTTCCAGATGAGAATTATCATTTGCTGTTGGCTTTTACAAAGGTGGTCAGGAACTAAATTGTATGAAGAAAATAGCATGTCCAGTCTAATCCTCACAATATAGGGTTGTACGAATTTGTTTATCAACATATGTAACTCTTGTTGTGACATTGCAGCATGCGACATTCAATCTGGATTGTACTGGATCACACATTTAGCTTGATCTCATCCAAAAATGTCCATATACTTTAACATTGATTTTGCCATATTTACTTCTCGTGGGATGTAAATAATGACCTTCCAAAGGAATATGGAGGTATGAGGATCCAAATAAAGTGAATAATTGAAATTTAAAGGTATGTAGGAATAAATTTGAAAAAATTGTAACCATTTCTAAAATAATCCATGTTGAATGCCTACATGACCTTTATTACTTTTACTATAGAAGGTTGGCCAGGCAGTCTCATTAGCCAGCATAGTGATGATCAAAGAACCTACTTGCTTAATTCCTGTGGTACTAATAAGACTTGAAAGTCAACAAATCCCATATACTTGCAGATATTACAATTAAAATGTAACCATTAGCATGTCAAAAGATCATTATTATATTTTTGACAAATCTTGCTTTAGTAGAAAGCATTCATATTGTATCAGCATGAGAAAATGTGAGACTGACCTTGACATTGACCTTGACATGTGACAGACCCTGACAGTTCATCATGTGAAATGAATAAATCATGAATTAAACTGCAGACATTTATGTAATAGAAGCATGTGATACATATAAATTCTATATGAAGGTGTTGATGTATGTACTGTGGTGAAATTGCAGGCTATACAACTTGTGGAGCATAAAGCATTATAAACTGAAAATGTCCTCTTTCTCTCTTTTTTTTCCCCTCAATTTTGCTAGACTTGTTTGCAGATGAGTACCTTAAGTTTCTCCAAGCTGAATTTGACCTTATTCCAGAATTGGGCAAGTGCATTTGTCCAGCACTCTTTTTTTGTTTGTTTATGATATTGTGAAAATTAACAAATGGCTTTGAAATAAAATAGTCATTGTATAGATTTAATAGAGCTTAAGAAATTTCAGAGCAATGTTTCATCATTTCAGACTTACTTTTTTATTAATGAGACACAATTTCATTTACAAGGCATGTTTATCTTTTAAAATTGGGAAATATGTAAAATTTATTAGCTACAATGAGGTGCAACAGAGGTGTACCCCCCCCCACTAATTTTAAAAACAGAAGGCATCAAGGATATGAAAAAATGCACAAAACTTAGTCATTTTATCCATTGATTTTATAATAATTTCTAACTTGATTGTCACCAGGAGGTCCCAAACAATGTCAACTTGGTTGTGTTTCAACTCAAACAGGAGTTTCTTTAGCAACATGGTCACCATATTTGCATGGGCCAGCCCATGTTTACAAACAGCAGGTGTATTTGATAATCTCAATAATTCCGTAAATTTTGGAGTTACATCTCTTGGAATATGTGTATACAAGAGTTCTTCTTTTTTATTTGTTCAATTTGTTTTAGAGTTATTTAACTAGGCATTGCAAATATTGAACACAGGTGACACAGTTTTACTGAAATGGACTGTTCTAGAAACCTGAAGAGGACAGTGAGCCATCTCTCTGCTTGTACATCAGGAGCTTCCATTATAAATCAATGAATAAAGTGACTAAGTTTTTTGCATTTTTTAAATCCTCATTGCTTTTTGTTTTTAAGTTGTAGGGGGTACAAACAAACAGGATTGTGTGAGAATATTATAGAATAATAATTTTATGTATGTATTAAGGGAAACTGTTTGTGAATCATAAACTTTATTAGTTTTCTATTGGACATCATTGCACTTAATAAAATGTAAACTAAAGTTGCACATTCTTCTTAGTATTACTTTCGATAATATATTAAGCTACCTTATATACTCACTTAAAAGTCAGGTCAAACTGCAAACTGCACTGATCCAGATCTGCCATGATACACCAGTAGATTGGAGTCTATGCAGTTTGTTAGGACTATTAAGAGGAACAAAAAACATAGACTCTGATCTGCAGTGCATTATGAACTGGCAGATGTGGATTAATGTTGTTTACAGTTGGACTTGACTTACAAGTGACTATATATTACTTGATTGAACCTTGCATTCCTGTATCACAGACTGGGACTGCTTAGATGGTAGAGCACTTATGTAATATCCCTGTTGAGAGCTATCATACAGCAGTACTTATGTTTCTTTCACCATGCAGTTTGTTTGCAGAGATGGAATAATATAGCTCCTGGTCCAGTTTGCCTATAGCTTTATGTTCACTCTGAATATTTATTATTATACTTTTTGGTATAGTATTTTGTACCCCATTCTTACGAGTCTTACTTCATGGCAAGTTTTATCTTTTTAAAAAAACTCATCATTGTAAACCTACTTCTTTGGCTTGCTGTTGGCTTCATGAAGCTGACAATAGGATCTTCACATCTGCAAAATCTAATGGCAAAGAATACATCCTTTAAGAAAATTAGGTTGATAAATGGAAACAAATCTGCAAAATTGAAATGCTGAAACTATGATATTAATAGTTCCAAAAATGACTAGGCTTGTAGTATCTTGGTGAAAAGGAACTCAGGTTTTATACATTTAGGTTTTAAATTATGTTCATTTTAGAAAACCGAACATGGTTGGAGGGAGGTTCTGGTGGACTTTGACCTCAATAAGGGCTCTCTCAGTTTTGTTCTATCCCCAACGCCCACAGCAGCAACTGTGGCCTACCTAAAGGTAAGATGTATTATACAATTCAACTGTGTTTTTATCCTTCAGATTTAACCATCATTTAGAGCAGCAGTGACCAGACCCATCAGAAAACAAGTTGCTCAGTTAATTACGGAAACTAAGATACACAGATACTCTTGGAAATAAATTTCCCATTTTTAAATAAACTGTCTTCACTGTACACACACGCATGCGCACGCACACACACACACACACACACACACACACACACACACACACACACACACACACACACACACACACACACACACACACACACACACACACACTGTGTCTCATTATACAGGGTGACCCCACTATAACACAGTGATTAGGGCTGTCTTCACTGTACACACACGCATGCGCGCGCGCACACACACACACACACACACACACACACACACACACACACACACACACACACACACACACACACACACACACACACACACACACTGTGTCTCATTATACAGGGTGACCCCACTATAACACAGTGATTAGGGTCCATAGAACCTGACCATGTTATATACCCAGAAGTGTTATAACCAGTGAGGTCATTTAGCTAAAGTAAATGATACATGCACCAAAAAAATGGCTGGGGTTTGTGTGTTTGTATTAAAGTGGGTGCAAACATATGTGCTTCATTGGCACAGTTACTTTATTAAATAAATGAATATTAATGAGAAATACAGATTGCATATATAACATTTTACTTTATTTAGAGAACCTCACATTTGTACATATACTTGTATACTGTTTATAAATACATGTCTAATGTACAGCATGAATAGAGTATCAACACTGTGTACATGTACTCACCGCTGATCTTATCAACATGCAGTGAATCCACAATGCATGTAATTCCATTGAAAGTATGCTGACAGATTTTAAAAATATTCAGTAATTTTGTTATAGATCATTATGTTTCTGAATAAATTAGGGGAAAAAAAAGCAAAATTATGTCACAAAAGATGAAGCACATTTACTGTTCAGTATGTCACAAGGTCAATAAATGGTATCTGTGTAAATTTCATACTGCTAAATTTCCTTATTTGTGAATCCTAATACGTTATTGCTTTTTGAAAAACCGATTGATTTTCTGCCACTTTCAGTTACTGTCAGGTTTGCTTTTGGCAATTATCAATCATATTCTTCAACTGAAGAGTTTGAACATAGTATCTTGTGGCTCCATCCTTCGTAAGGCAAACTCTAAGCTTTGTACTGCTTCTCTAGCTAATTGTGACTGTTTAACACCGGACTTAATCCTGTCCAGGCCTTCAATCTTCTCTTTAACAGTAAAAGCTTTATATTTCCATGTCCATTATCCATTGTCAGTGTGTCCACTAATCAACACTTTTACACTTGAATGACTACAGTAAGAATAATTGTCAGTAAACAATGGAGTCATCTTAATAGGGAATGGATGACAGTGTTCACCGAATAACTGATTGCATCTAACAACACCACCAAGCAATGCACACATGTTGGCGGTTTTTGTTTGTTTGATGTTTTGTAATCATTGCCCATTAATTTGAACAAGTTTTAGTTGTGCAATTAATATGACGATTAGCGATGTACTTAATTTGATTTATAAATTCAGGTGAGAATCTTTTATCAACCACTGCAATGTTTGGTGCTTGGTTGTGTATGCCATTTAAAGAACAAACATATGTCAGATATTTTTTGTGCAATGATTGTATACAGAATGCGTTGAAGACAAACACAGTAAAAATGGCTTTATTGTTCATGGAACAGTAACGCATATGAGCTGACATCTTTCAACAATAAACTAAAATAAAATTTCTCAAAAGGCCCAGCAGTTGGTTCAGTTACTTGTATTTTGGGTGTTTATTTTGGCACAAAATGTTAAGAAATTGGTGAAATTTAAATTTTCATGAGTCATTCCACAATCATTTTATATTCAAATTCATATGTGATCTCTTCCCCAAAAATGATAATAAACTTGTTACACATTAGTTTTCATACTTTTACAAAGAAAAATATTTTTTCATGTATCAGAAAAAAAACATGTATACGAAATTTTCGGAATCATGCCACAATCCTATTATCTCTGACTCTAAATTCATGTTATAATGGAGCATGCTATAGCGAGGTCACACTGTGATTCTTGATACAGCACAGTACTACATTTGGCACCCTGACCAAAATGGGTTGAATGAAAACAGGGTAGAACTCAGTCATACATCTTCATTTCCTTTTAAAAAAAAAGCACCATTATTTAACGAAGTTTGATAGGGCCCGCTATGCTACTGTTTGGTATATCACAGTTTTCTCTGTATATCTCAGTTCCATATGTCTCACATTTCTAAGTATAATGTGGTTTGGTACATTATGTGATCAGTGGTTATGGACCACAACTACCATGTTATAACAAGGGAGAGCTGTATAATATATTCTGATTGCATGTGCATGTATTGATGAATGCAAGCGATCTTAGAATCACCTTCACTTTAAGGAAGCTTACTGAAGTATTAGTATCGAATTTCATTAGGATTAAATGTCAAAGTCAATAACACTGTCCAGGTATTGAATTTTTTTTATATGTGTTTGAGCAATATTTAACCTTTTTAGATGTCAGAGACAGATGAACGCAACCACATAGAGGTGAGCCCTGAAGCTGGCTTAGTAGTGCAGGAACTGGCTGATAGGATACAGTCAGAAGGGGGATTTGCATTAATTGCTGACTATGGCCACAATGGAGACAAAACAGACACATTCAGGGTATGTAGTCATTGAAACAAGACTGGGATAGTTTGCAAGCAGCACAGAATACATTGTTCAGTCAAGTACAAAAAGCACACGTGGACCACTATGGCCACAATGGAGATAAAACAGACATATTCAATATGGGAAGTAATCAAAACATGAGTGGGATAGTTTGCAAACAGCACAAAATATATTGTCCAGTCAGTTGAAAAACAGCACACAGGGACCATTCCAAAGTTTTGCATGATTGGTTGTATTCCAGAATTTAATTTATGCTGTAGTTGATTACTGATCTGATGCATGACAACAGTATTAAATAAGAACATTGAGCTGAATTTGGGTTTTACAAAATTTTGGGATAGATTTTGAATCTACATGCTAATTTATAAATCAAATGGCTGTAAAAGAGAAATGATCCTGGATAGTTGTCTTTGAAATCAGAAATCTATTTGATGTTCAGCATAAACTGTGTCATCTTTATAAAATGTAGAAATGGCCATTTTCATACAAATTAGGATGAGATCTATTCTCAACATCCCATGTTATATATACTTAAATTGTTATATTCATTTTGAGACTGCATCAGATTGTTTTTTTTATATTTTGACCCTGGGTGTAGGGCATGGGTACACTCACAGGAATGGTGAGGTACAGCTGATCACATGATAGCCTGTAATTGAATGAGATACATGTAGTTCTTTAAACAAGTTACTGCATATACAATTCTAGTATAATATTGAATAGAAAATTTAAAGACTATTTCCAAGCCATTCTAATCTGATCAATCATGCACCCATGCCTAAATGTGTAGTGTAAGCCATATTGCTTGCAGTATGAGTAAGGATATATAAGTGTTATCTATATATAGTGTAAGCCATATTGCTTGCAGTATGAGTAAGGATATATAAATGCTATCTATATATAGTTTAAGCCATATTAATTGCAGTATGAGTAAGGATATATAAATGTTATCTATATATAGTGTAAGCCATATTGCTTGCAGTATGAGTAAAGATATATAAATGTTATCCATATATAATGTGAACCATATTGTGTGCAGTATGGTTAAGGATATATGTGTTATCCATATATAGTACAAGCCATATTGCTTGCAGTATGAGTAAGGATATATAGGTGTTATCGATGTATAGTGTGAGCCATATTGCTTCAGAATGGTAAGGATATATAAGTGTAAGCCATATTGCTTGCAGTATGGGTAAAGATAATCATTTTCCATCTACACATAACAAATACTGTTGGCAGGTGTGAGATAAAAAGCTTAGAATACTGACTTTTGATAAAATATTCTGGAATCATATTTTGCAATTGTTGCTTTTGTTTTGAGGTTATACATGACAGTTTGTCCACATGACATTTGTTGCTGGATAAGCCATTATTCAACCTCTAAACAAAGACATCGATTGTTTTATTATACCAAACAAAATTGAAATTTCCCATAGTTAAAAAATGGTAAAAGTTGAGTAATTATAGTCTAAGTGGTGAGATTTTCTTTATACATGGTAATATAATGGTAACATGATGGTAATATGGCATAACATCACAGGCATGTGATGGTATTATGGCATAAGATCACAGGCATGTGAGGGTAATATGCCACAACTTCATGGTCATGTATGTTGGCAATATACAATAAAATCATGGCATGTGAGAGTAATATGGCGTAACATCATGGGCATGTGAAGGTAATATAGCATAACGTCACAGGCATGTGAGGATAGTATGGCATAACATCACAGGCATGTGAGGACAATATTGGATAACATCATGGGTATGTGAGGGTAATATGGCATAACATCACAGGCATATGATGCTTATTTGAGACAACATCATGGTCGTGTGATGGTTAGATAACATTACTGTGAGGATAATATAAAGACATTTGAAGAGAGAAAATTTTTGGAGGGGACATAAAGTAATGTTAAATGTCATGTTTGAATTTCAACCAATGACCAGTGGGATTATAAAACTTGGGTTTAATACAATAACATGTTTTTATATGGTGTTTTATATAATATGTGCATATGCAATATTTTTATCTTGGCATTTCTGAGCTTACTGGAATGGTAATGTGGCCATTGTCTCAGGAGTGTATCTTGTGTATCAGCTGATTATAACTTTTTTCCTTGCACTGCCTTTCATTTAGCCTGATCATCTGCTCATTTTGTTCTCCGTTTATTTGACTGGAACACCAAACATCTCACTTTTAAACCTGTTAATAGTGGTCACACTTGGTAAATGTAAAACTTGTCCTTTTACATAGGTTACTTCTATATGCAGGTTCACTTTTCAAACTTTCTTTAAAAATAAATATCATGTACTAAATGACAATTATTATTATTTTTTATTATTACAAATTAATTTTTTTATATTAAAAAAAATCACTAATTCTGTTTATATTGTGCATCATGACAAAACACCAAATTCACTACTACTGTAATTGGCGTCTAATTGTTTGGCAAGCTTGTATAATCAAGGCTTGGAACAGCTCTTCATACATCAGATAGTATCTGGGTTTGTCAATTGCTCAGTTTGCAGCAATAAAAAAAGTTGGCTTACGCTAGAGGCTGTCTTGAATAGGGAATGAAATGAAGCTTAATATGGCTACTGCTATTAACACATGAACCAGAACTTTACCTGCCTTTACAGACATATTTTGTAAATATTTAGTTACCTCTTAACCTAATGAAATGAGACAGATTTGTATGTCTCCTCAAAGATGAACTGTTCACATCAGATATAGCTTTAATTAATGGGCATATTATCAAAAGAAAACAAAGATTAAAATAATACCTGTCACACTTATTTCTGCTGCAGCTATAGCATTAATTATCTCACCATCTAACTACTGAATTTCTTTTGACCCTATCCATTTTGACAAATCTGTCTCGCTTTAAAATTTGAAACCTTTGACTTAACCTGAAATTGTATCTGGAGTACATGAATATTTACACATCATTTCACATGCTGTTCCTTTATTTACAATACTTTCCTCAAACTAAAGGCTTAATATGCAAGTATAGAGCAGTCACTGTTAATATGTTCCAGTGTCCACTTAAAGCAGGAAAAAAAACCCCATTACTTTGGTTAGGAAACACCTGGCTACTAAAAGCATAAAGCAAGTGACCATTATAAACATGATTTTTATATAGGAAATTTTCTGGGGAAAATCACAGGTGACTACTATATAAATGTGATTTGTAGTACAGGTTTGACTGTATATTCAGAGTTTCAGTTTGTTGAATAAAACGTTTTCCACATTGATGTTCTCTTGCTAGGTGAATATTTTTTGCGGAATGCTTAGAAGATTTAGGTTCAGGTAGATACCTGTTTTCAAAGGTATTAAGTTCCTTTGATCTCACATGTTTTTTTAAAAATAATATGGCTTTAAAATTCAGTATGGTTTAATAGTTGCCATGAATAAATATTTTTAAAAAATGTTCTTATGTATCTAAGAGGACTTTTTTCTGACCTCATCTTCAACTATCATATTGACTTGCTTATATGTCGAGTCCATCTGCAAACTGCATAGCCCTAGATCTGCTATTGCATAATGTGCAAGCAGATCTGGGTTTATACAGTTTATAAAGACCAATCAGTACAACAAATAATTTTGACCCTAATCTGGGTTTATACAGTTTGTAAAGACCAATCAGTACAACAAATAATTTTGACCCTAATCTGGGTTTATACAGTTTGTAAAGGGTCTATGTTGTTTGTAGCTGGACTTGACTTGCAAGCATGTATTATATATTCATTTAGTTCATTAACTTGAATGTACACTTGGACTCAGATGTTGATTCTGTTATAAACACTGAATGGTGAAATTTTTCTCATCATAAACTTGTTTCTTTCAACACATTTCCTTATAATAATGTGCTTTGACTATGCAGAATTTGTAGTGGAAGTGAGCTAATTCATTATCAAATCTCAGATATATGAGTCTGAAGTCATGCACTTGTGATAATGAGTTTAATGAATGAAGAATCTGTATCAAAGAAACGTTTATTATTTCCCTGCAGGGATTCAAGAGCCTGTATCACATAAACATTGGTTATTGACCAGCATAGATTCAGGAGTCTGTATCAAGGAAACGTTTATTATGTCTCTGTAGGGATTCAAGAGTCTGTATCAAAGAAACGTTTATTATTTCCCTGCAGGGATTCAAGAGTCTGTATCAAAGAAACATTTATTTTCCTGTAGGGATTCAAGAACCACAAACTTCATGATGTACTGGTTGAGCCAGGATCAGCTGACCTGACTGCTGATGTTGATTTTTCCTACCTCACTAAAATGGCAGGAAAGAATGGTAATTTTTCTTAGGAACAGACGATTTAATTTTTTTTAGGGGGTGGGATGGTGAGATGTATTTTGAAAGAAATATCCATTCCCCAAATTGCATGAAGAAAAATACTCATATTCTGATTTACAGAAAAAGAACTTATTCTGACCATCATATTATTTGAAAATTTTTGTTTACCTTGAAATAAAAGAAAAAAAATATATCCTGGCTAGGAAAGAAATTCCAGCCCACGCCAACACCACAGACATGCACACAAATGAAAATGGTCATTCCCTTATATATACATACAAATAGTGATGTCCTCATATGATATGGTCAGTCCCTTATAAATGCATAGAAATAGTGATGTCCTTATATCATGTGGTCAGTCCCTTATAAATGCATATAAATACAGATGTCCTCATAATATGGTCAGTCCCTGATAAATCCAAAGAAATAGTGCTCTTCATATAATGTGTGTCTTTATCAGTGTTTTGATAAATATAAAGAGGGAATTTAAAAACACATCAGAAAACAGATTATTGTTCTTCTTTGTTTATATAAATATTAACAATTCACTTTTCTCTTTAAAATGAATTAATTTAAGTTTTTGTCAAACCATGGGAGAATCTGTTTATAATTGAAATAATATGTAAATTTCTACCATGCATTTGGGTGAAAACACCAGTTTTTACTAAATGACTTTTTATGATGCATAGTTTGCCCTAACTGAAAAATGATGCTGATCTGACATCCAATATGATGTTACCATGGCAGTATCTTGAAAATCTTGTTATTGCTACTCGTCCTGAAAAGGCAATAATGTCAATGTAGGGTTTTCAGTAAAAGATTTCTTATGAAATGTTGCATTGGTTGAAAATGGAAATGGTACTCATCAGAAATTAAATATAATTGAGATGTTGAAAATTTTATTATTGCTACTTCTGAAAGGATAGTCATGGCTTTGCTGAAAGATTTCTTTTCATGTCAAGTTGTACCTAAATAAAAATGCTACTGTCTTGATATCCAATATCGCCACAATGGTGGCCATCTTGAAACTCTTGTTATTGCTGATCTTCATAAACAGATGGTCATATTGATATGGGTTTGCACAAAAAACCTTACAGAGTCTAGCTGGGGTTTTCACTAAAAGAATTCATATGATGTCTAGTTAATCTTAAATGCAAATGGTGCCAGTCTGACACACAATATGGACATTATGGTGTCTATCTGAAAAATCTTCTTGTTGCTACTTCATCTAAACAGGTGTCCATAGCAACATGTTTGTTCTTTTTTTAAAACTAAAATGTGTATGGTATCTAGTTGGTCATAAATAAAAAGGATGCTAATGTGACCTGCAAACATTTGGCAAATAACAGCTACATCTCATGACTGGATGGCTATAAATAAATAAGAAACCTTCTTGCATTATGTAGTTGTTTCTGTATTATTGATTCTGATCCAACTTCCAAAATGGCTTCCATGATAGCCATCTTGAAAATCTATATGTAGCTACTGCTTATAAATGGATTGTCACATTGACGTGGGTTTTTACCTAAAATGAAAATTTATTAAACTTAAGTTTATGCACAACTTGATGATCTTGAGTTATTATAGGTACACATTGCGGGTATTGCAGTGGGGTTTGTCTGATAATGACCATTGAGGGAGGAATTGGTGGTGTGGTAGGATGATGTAATGTCAAATTATAAGGCTTAATCAGTGGCTAACACTGGGATAGGGGTGTTGTACATGTACCTTGAAATTGAGAGGCAGACAGAGAATTGTGCAAGAGACTGTTATTAGCCTCTTACTTGCTGTCTTCATGGGGCTTGTTGGGGTATCACTGGGGGGGGGCAGGGCATGAGCAGAACTATTCCTATTGGTTGGCATTGGCAGCAGAATTCAAAGAGCCAACCAACTTAGATAATCTTACGTAACATTGCATGATCATATAGAGCACCATGTGATTAGTCACTTGTCTGATTTTTCAAATGTACAGACAATGAATGTAGAGTTTCAGTTCTCTGGCTTTTCAAAGGTACCAGACAATGGATTTTGAGTCTCCGCATAAAACTTTTCTTATCGATTTGTGCTGGCCCGTCACCACCCCAGTCACCACCCATTAATGAATACATCGTGGGTTGTGCCCTTATGTTGTTCATGTGCATGGGGCTATTTTTTCCCAATCGATGGCATTTTTTCCCCAATCGGATACTCATAAACTATACTGATAATGTAAAGGTCATGCCCATTCCATACATTTCTTTTACAGTTTTAAATAGGAAAAATATAAGAATATTTTTTCATGCTGGGATCAGCCTAGCTCTATTCCACGAATCTGGGATCAACCCAGAATACACTCTTATGCGGGGATCAGCCTAGCATAAATTTAGTTAAGATGGGATCAGCCCAGAATTCATTAGCATGCTGGGATCAGTCTAGCACATAGTCTACTTAAGCTGGGATCAGTCCAGAATACACTTGAATGCTGGGATCAGCCTAACACTGATTTTACTTGAGCTGGGATCAGCCTAGCACAGCTCACGGAAGCTGGGATCAGCCCAGATTACACTTTAATGCTGGGATCAGTCTAGCACAAATTATCCCGGAGCTGGGATCAGCCCAGAATACACAATAATGCTGGGATCAGCCTAGCATAGATTTACTTGAAGATGGGATCAGCCCAGAATATACTCAAATGCTGGGATCAGCCTAGCACAGATTTTACTTGAGCTGGGATCAGCCCCGAGTACACTGTAATGCTGGGATCAACCTAGCACAGATTGGGAATCAGTCTTTTACATTGAGATGGAATTAGCCTAGCACCAATTCTACTAAAGCTTTGATCAGCCCATAGTACACTGTAGTGCTGGGATCAGCCTAGCACTGATTAGGAATCAGTCTTTTATATTGAGCTGGGATCTGCCTAGCACCAACTCTGCTTGAGCTGGGATCAGCCCAGAATACACTGTAATGCTGGGATCAGCCTAGCACTGATTGGGGATAAGTCTTTTACATTCAGATTCTAGCTGATGAGTAGCCCCCACAGAGAGAGCCAAATATTTTTAAAATATTTGCATTAAGTATTGATGTTAATTTACTTGTGAATTTGATGTTTTAGAATATTGGTAATAATGAATAGGGGGCCCTGAGTGGCCGAGTGGTCTAAAGCGCTGATCGTTACGGATCACTGCCATCTCACCTCTGTCTGCGTGAGTTCGAGTACAGGCTGGGCTAACGTGGGTATGTGAGAAAGCCTGCCAGTAGCTTCTCATGGGTCAGTGGTTCTTCCCGGGGTTTTCCAGGGTTCTTCCTCCACCATTAATACTGGCTGCCATGTATAGCCTATCTTGAGCTGAAAAATGGCGTTAAACCCTATAACAACAACAACAACAACAACATAATGAATAGTGCATGTTTGAGACAAAGGGAGAGAGTTAGTGAGAGAGACAAATGCATGTACTCATGTGTCCTATATTTCTTACAATGCATGTATTAAATCATTTCTTGTACAATTCAGTATTGTTTGGTTGTGCATAAAATGATAATTTATTAAATTTAAGTTTATGCACAACTTGATGATCTTGAGTTATTATAGGTACACATTGCCAGTGTTGCAATGGGGTTTGTCTGATAATGACCATTGAGAGAGGAATTGGTGGTGTGGTAGGATGATGTAATGTCAAATTATAAGGCTTAATCAGTGGCTAACACTGGGATAGGGGTGTTGTACATGTACCTTGAAATTGAGAGGCAGACAGGGAATTGTGCAAGAGACTGTTTATTAGCCTCTTACTTGCTGTCTTCATGGGGCTTGTTGGGGGATCACTGGGGGGGGGGGGCAGGGCATGAGCAGAACTATTCCTATTGGTTGGCATTGGCAGCAGAATTCAAAGAGCCAACCAACTTAGATAATCTTACATAACATTGCATGATCATATAGAGCACCATGTGATTAGTCACTTGTCTGATTTTTCAAATGTACAGACAATGAATGTAGAGTTTCAGTTCTCTGGCTTTTCAAAGGTACCAGACAATGGATTTTGAGTCTCCGCATCAAACTTTTCTTATTGATTTATGCTGGCTCGCCACCACCCCAGTCACCACCCATTAATGAATACATCATGGGTTGTGCCCTTATGTTGTTCATATGCATGGGGCTACCATGGGATAAGATATTTTTTCCCCAATCGATGGCATTTTTTCCCCAATCGGATACCCATAAGCTATACTGATAATGTAAAGGTCATGCCCATCCAGTACATTTCTTTTACAGTTTTAAATAGGTAAAATATAAAAATATTTTGTCATGCTGGGATCAGCCTAGCTCTATTCCACGAATCTGGAATCAACCCAGAATACACTCTTATGCGGGGATCAGCCTAGCATAAATTTAGTTAAGATGGGATCAGTCCAGAATTCATTAGCATGCTGGGATCAGCCTAGCACATAGTCTACTTAAGCTGGGATCAGCCCAGAATACACTTGAATGCTGGGATCAGCCTAGCACTGATTTTACTTGAGCTGGGATCAGCCTAGCACAGACCACGGAAGCTGGGATCAGCCCAGATTACACTTTAATGCTGGGATCAGCCTAGAACCAATTATCCTGGAGCTGGGATCAGCCCAGAATAACAATAATGCTGGGATCAGCCTAGCATAGATTTACTTGAAGATGGGATCAGCCCAGAATATACTCGAATGCTGGGATCAGCCTAGCACAGATTTTACTTGAGCTGGGATCAGCCCAGAGTACACTGTAATGCTGGGATCAGCCTAGCACAGATTGGGAATCAGCCTTTTACATTGAGCTGGGATCAGCCTAGCACCAATTCTACTAAAGCTGGGTTCAGCCCAGAGTACACTGTAATGCTGGGATCAGCCTAGCACCGATTAGGAATCAGTCTTTTATCTTGAGCTGGGATCTGCCTAGCACTAATTCTACTTGAGCTGGGATCAGCCCAGAATACACTGTAATGCTGGGATCAGCCTAGCACTGATTGGGGACAAGTCTTTTACATTCAGATTCTAGCCGATGAGTAGCCCCCACAGAGAGAGCCAAATATTTTTAAAATATTTACATTAAGTATTGATGTTAATTTACTTGTGAATTTGATGTTTTAGAATATTGGTACTAATGAATAGTGCATGTTTGAGACAAAGGGAGAGAGTTAGTGAGAGAGTTGCACAAATGATGATATTGACATGGGGTTTTCACTAAAATACTTCTTGCAATGTTTCATTGGTTCTGAGTGAAAATGGTACATATCTGACCTTCAAAATATATGCACTTTTGAGTGAAGAGTTTTGAAAACCAGACTTACTCATAATTGACCGTGGGGTTAAGTCAGACGTTATTGTCTTAATTTTTGTACTTCATTCAGTTAATGAGCACATTGGCTTATTCATACAAAACTTAAGGTGAATTTCACAAGACTTCACCTTGAGTTAAATTCCAATAAATAAGTATATAGTCAGCAATATGATGTTTATGTTTTATTCAAAGGTTTTGACTTGGGTTTTTAGCTGTACTAATTCATAAGCATCATAACACAAACAACTGCAAACTGCACAAACCCAGATCTGCCATTGCATAATGTGCAGGCATATCTGGGTACATGCAGTTTGTTAGGAGTAATCAGTAGAACTAACATAGACCCTGATCTGCAAGTGCATTGTGTTATGGCAAATTAGGAACTTATTGTTTGCAGTTTGATGACTTATAGGCAGATATATACTTTTTTTTTTTTTATCCAACTCATTCTGTGGATATATATAAAGAATACATTGAATGATACTACTTAAGGGCTGTTCCAGTAAAACATATATCCCCCCCTCCCCGGGGACGGCACTTCCAAAAAACTTCTGTAGGAGGTTGTGTTTCAAACTATTTTGATTCTGACAGTGGAAGGTTGATTAGGAAAATCACTTCTGTTGTGGGTTGTGTTAACAAAATGAGAAATCGCTGGTGGGGTTGTCAGAAAAAATAGCGAATATATATTTAAAATCGCATCTAACCCCCTCCTAGCTGTCTAACGTGAATAAAACATTGGGTCGGAAAATGATGCAGTACTCACGAGTGCACCTAATTTGTACGAATTCGCGTACTTTTAAAGCAGTAATACACGTTCCCCAAATTACGTCAACGTCGCGGATATAAAACGTGCTTTGCGCAGTATGCAATTTTTATTCAACTTTTAACTTTAAAAGTGCATTTCGCGACGTAATTCGCGCTGCCAGTAGCGGTGTAGCAGCTCTTGATGCGACATCCAGATTCAGGAAGTCAAACGTTAAAATAGCTGGATACTTCGGTTCGACACGAATAGCTGTTAAACTAAATTTGATTGGTTCATTGGGCCCTGGAACAAGCATTTATGGGAGTTTTAACCTTACTTTTATCATGGAAGTTTTACAAATGCCTGTTTCAAATAAGGGCCACACAGGAAACCAAAATGGCTGAATCACAACAGGGTTTGTCGTCAGACGATGTTTTCAGTCGGCAAATACTGGCTGGTGATAGCTATGATGACAATGAATTTCACGTATATCAGTCTGTTGGACATTGGGAAAATGTCACTGGAAATACCAGTGTGTGATTTTGGACCCAAAATTGATGTTGAGTGCGAGTCCGATGTACATGTTGGATGGACAGGATGCCGTTTATATTTATTCAAGATATTCATGTCTGAACAAGCAGACTATGGGAATGTTGGACTTAAAACCCTAATACAGCATTATGGAAGAGAAAAAATCTGGCATAAGAGGCAGCAAAGCACTGATTCATGGAAGTGAATCTTTGGCAGAGTTCATGTTAGTGAAAACTTTTCTTTTTGGAACAGATATCGAAGAGAATACCCATGGCCATGGGGCCATACATGTGAGATGTTGAAAATTGCACAACCATAAAGAACAGTAACTTGTTTAGGCTAGTTATGCATATGCACTTCAGACAGCAGGCAATGAAAGGGAGTTCTCAGCACAGAATAATATTCGTACACAGAGGAGGAGGATCATATTCAGAAACAATCAACATATTAATGCTCATAGAGAACATCAGAGAATCCCCATACAACATAATTGTGTGTAGATCTCTAGTTGGCAGAACCACTACGGCAACAAAAGAATAACGAGACTAACTTTCCTATCATTCAGATGTATTACCAAATGAAGTACATGCTCTCTGTGTGCAAAAATTAAATGACATTAAGCATAAGAAACTGACTGAACTGTGTAAACTCAAAACAAGATGGATAAAATTTGTCCTGTTTGTGTTTGGTTATTCCTATGTATATTTTGAGGATGTTGATATTTTCTGCAGACCTTTTGGCACTTAGTTCCAAGCCATCATTTGGTATTTGTATTACAAATTGGATTACTATTATCTAGTACACAACATTTTGAAGCAGTGTCATTAACTAATGATGAAATTGATGAAAAAATACATGATGTCATTCTGATATATGGATTCTTTACTACACTACTAATCTGTTTCATCCTGATTCTTTTTTACCATCTCCTTTAGTTTTACTGGTACCAATACTTTTAATAAAAATTGTGTAACTTCTATTTTCTTACAGTCTAAATATTTGTTATCATGTATTAAAGGTGTGATAAAGGTAAAATGTGCATAGTTTTGTTGTAAAATCTAAAACTATTAATTAGCAAGAGACTAAAGTATAAAGTGGGTCAACTTCATGTGTGCAAAAATTATTGTCATCAGAGGTCTCGCTAGGATTTTAAAACTAGGAGTCCAGGACTCATAATTTGGTAAAAATAGGAGTCCCACCAGCAAAAGTTGCAATCCCCACTAAGCCAGGCATCACATACTTTCTTCTTACACTTGGCTACTGTCGCATCCGAACTATCAGTTCTAGCAACTTTAGCACATTTCTGAATCTCTTTGAAATCTTCTTCATTTTTCCGTTTAACCCCAAAATACTTGTCTAAATTTGCAAACGGCATTTTGTCCAAGTCTCTTGATTTCGAGTTCGCAGGCAGTATTTATACGGCAACAATCGGAAATGAAATCAATAACAGTGATCGCATTGGGCTTCACCAGTGTCGCAAATTGTGGTTTTGTTTTCCTTATTGGCGACAAAATATAACATCTGGCGATATTTTTGGCGACAACATTTTTGGCTGACAAAAACGGTATATGCAGTCTTGGGTTTGGAGTGGAGAAATTCAAAGGCACCATGACAGGAAGCCGCAAACTTGGATATAAAAATGCACTGGAATCTATTGTTACATAAACAAATCCTTATTTCATATTGACAAACCACCCTAACAATGCATTGTTATATCATAATCCACTTATGCTGATATCTGGCCTTGACACTGTATGCTGTAATATAATCAAACTAGCCATGCAACTGACTAGCTACAATCGACCACCTCTGAGGGCGGGAACGTGAAATGACTACAGTCTACCACATGACGGCAGTTAAAAAAAAAGACAAAAAACAAAAAAAAAAAGTTTTACTGCAACTTCAGTGAACACTGATTACCTCTGAAGCACCGATATATACTCAGGAAATTTAAAAAAAAAAAAATTGTCTCAATGTTCTACAATTATTTGATGTTGCCGCAGCAATAACAAACAGGTATTTGTTTGGGCCTTCAAAGGGAGCCTTTAGCGGCGCCTTCAATAACACACGCACCTTCATCAAAGCAAGCCGGTGACCTTTGATCAAAGAAGTTGGCAACAAACTAAAATAAAAGCATTGCTTCAGTTTTCATAGTGATTAAAACATATTTATTCTGCCGCAAAACTTTCCTGTTTGCAACAAAAAAGTGCGTACGGAGGACTACTGTGTGGGTGATTTTCTGCGTCCCAAATCAAAAATTGGCGTCCAAATACGCGTAATTAAGCGTTTCCGAGATCTCTGGCCATATTACAGAGTGTTGTTAGAAACAACAGAATAGTTGTACAAGATGTATTTTGCAAAGTTGTAGAACCAGCACTCGTATTGTAACCACATATTCCATTTAAATAATACTTTCATTATTTCTGCGTATTCCTATCAGTTTTTCCCAAGTGGTATCAATTTCCTGATCTGATGTTGTTCGTTTCTTGTGCAATTTTTACACATCAAGAATTCTCAGTATCATTAAAAAACATTGTAATCTGCACCAAATTGAGTTGTTTGGGAAGAAATTCATTTTTTAACCCAAAAATCACTGAACCTATGAGTTCTGGCATTAAAGTCTCACATTAAATAACATTTAAAGTAGCCATGATAGTAATTTAGGATGCAACTGTTCTAATTTCACCTTTGGTATATTCAGATCTTGAATGTGATGGAGGAACATGGTTCCAAAATAAACACATCAATTTTAGAACCTATTCATTGACTATGAATCAAGTATATAATCCGAGTCCAACTGAATTGTTAGAAAAATTTTAATTCTTTTGACAACATCGTAATTAGCTGTAAAATACGGAGTAAGCCTATGGTCTTTCTGCCATCCCAACCAAGACCCCACCACAACCATGCGACCATGCCCAATGACATCACAGTAATAATCGCTATACAACTAGAGATGACATTTCTTTGAGTATTTTGATTTCAGTAGAGCCTTAACAGAGTGGAACAGTAAGAAAGAGTGACAGATATTTAAGTGTTAAAGAGATATTTAACAATGGCTATTCCTCCTGCCACCACTTCCTCATTGGAGATCACACACACACACACACACACACACACACAACTTTGATTAAATCCTGAAATCCTGGCAGCATCCTTGCAGGGTTGATAACTTGACCATTTTATTTGATTTTATTGGTCTCTGGTTATCCAATGGTATTTCTGTTACTTGAACATTATCTTACAGTGTGTCCAGTCAGCATGGTCGAAAAAGACTAACAACCATTGAGAATTGTTGAAGGACTAGCATTACTACAGATATGAAAGAACGAGAACCATACTATAAATCAGTGAAGATAAAATAGAGTATACATGGTTTGATTGTCCCTGATTGGTTGATAATGAAAGATTTTAGTAAAAAGAATCTTTTGAGAGCTTGTCCTACATGTAACTGATAAAAGTCAGGGACATTGTTTTATTAACATAATTTCTGTCACTTTACAGACCTGAGTTTGGAAGACTCGTTACTGAAATCAGCAGCTGACTCTTCTGTGTAGTATTGAAAGCACACATTTCAAATTTGTGTCAATCCAGAAAATGGCGCAGCTGTTATGGTTTTCTTTTCTCAAAAGCTGTCTTCATAGATGTGTCTATACTAATACAGATGTGATCATGTGATCATGAGCACTCAAAATTTTAAGTTATTGAATTTTAATATCATGGTGTTTGCACAGGTTTACAGTGGGAACTGAATTAGTACAGCGAGTCTTGAACTTTGAGTTTTATGTAGAAACATGGAATCCAAGCAGAATACATCCAGAACTGTAGAGGTTTTCTATCTTGGATTTAGTCTCCCCGTTGCATTTCACATTGATATGCATATTCACAAACAGTATAGTGGTAGGAAAAGTAAGTGACAAATTTAGATACATATCATAAACATGAGAAACAGTATGTGAGGGGACAAGATCATAAGAACAGGCTGGAATGGAGAAGTATAATAACAACAATAATGAGTAGAAGTGTGCCTATTTTTGATGTGTGCAACATTATTTTGTCAGTTTCAGTAAGAAATTACATCAAAGGGAAGACAATAAAGGGTGTACAGTTAACTAAACCACATGAATTTAGCTACTCAAATCGATTTTAACCTTCTGGTTATATCTGTTTCGGTCTGTTTCTGTCCATTCTGGTGATTATGTCCACTGAATCAGTATGATTGGAAAAAAATTTGGCAAATTTAAAGATTGAAAAATCTTTTGGCAGATTATGATTATACACTGTACTTCTGCCTGAGAGATGTGAATAATTTCATTTCTTGGTTTGTTGATTCTGGTTGTTGCTCAGTTCAAATGCATCATTGAAAAACACTGATGCATTCTCATACTTTTGTTACAAATATTTATTACAGATGCACATCTCCAGATATCGGTGAATATAGCTTGAATAAGTTATAACAGTTCTGGTTGGAACAATGGACATTGCTAGAGAAACTTTAAGTGAGCTAAAATGTAAACTTTTTGGCAGCGTGTGATGCAGGATTGCTCAAGACTTCTCCATCTCGTATGTTTACCATGAAAAATCCATTTGTACCAACTGATGATGACTTTTAGGTAACGGTCAGAAAGGCATAATTGACAATATTCAAAGGTCTACAAAAATTACTAGAGTCAAAGTTTATAAACTCATACAGCTATGGCAAAAATGATGGACTAGTACCTTTGCTGCTGTTGCCACAGTTGATTAGTTGGTTGATTCAGTTTGGATTTTTGGGGGTGGGTGGGGGTGGGTTAACAGTATATTAGGTGGAGGAAGAACACATTGGAGGCAAGTAATCACATGACAAGCATCTTGTACCACTCTGCCTTGGAAGCCCCTCAGATCTGTATCACAAGACAATCATCTTATACCATATGTATAAGTCTCGTATGAAAGACTAGAAGTGGGAGATAGAACCTGTGACAACTGAATTAAAAGTGCAGAATGTTACTGCTAGACCATCAGTGATGATGATGATGATGCTGTTGACAATACATTTAACTGCAATGACACTGATTTTATGAATACTCTGGGAAAAAATTATTCCTCGACTTTCATCCATTTTTAGAAATATAATTTATGATATAAAAATGTTTGACTTGCTATGTTTCTTTTTTTTTTAAAAAAAAAAAAAACTTTATATTAGTCTTGCAACAAGGCATAAAAATAAGACGTCGGTAACTGAAATATATGTTCTTAGTGGTTGTCCATAAAGGACGTCCGCAGATAATACCTGTTTTCCTAACCCCCCGTCTCCCCTTGTCCGCTTTTGTTCGCATGTGGCTGCGGACGTCCCCATCTAGCAGGGTTGATATGTGGGCCATGCAATCAACCTCAGGAACTGGGGGCCAGACCTATGTATTAATGCCAACCCATTCATATATATTCTGTGGCACGAATCGTACAAATTGAAATTAACAAATAATTTATACTTAGGTATCACCCATAAAGGACGTCCGCAAAACATACTGGAATACACGCGGTAGCCATAAAGCAGCTGTTCAACACAGAATATCAAAACAAAAAAATACTAGCGTGCGGACATCTGCAAGGTCCTTTAAACCCCCTTCCCCCTTGTCTGCACTTGAACAACCCCCCTCCCCCCATCTTTGCGGACGTCCTTTATGGATGATCCCTTACAAGAAATGATATAGTGTAAAAGTTGGCAGAAATAATGCGACATCACTTTCACAGGCATTAATGATTTTTTCTGACAAATCATTTATTATACGTTTACCAAAACATTTATTGAAACAAATAATAACGGAATCATAGCATCTGACCACGCATTTAAAGCAATACAAGATTTAAGTATTATTCTAATCAAAAGCAGCATGGCTGAGAACAAAGAAAAATAGCAAAACATAGTGATCACTTTAGTAAACACACAGTTTAGTAAGGATACAAATTCATGATTTCTGTATTAGAATAGAAATCCCTAATATAAAATCTATATTCATGGACATTAAATTAGTAGTTATTAAGGGACTGATCAATGACATCGACAAATAATAAGCCACCAAGAAAATTTGTGATTTCACAGTATCAGAGACATACATGGCTGACAGACAAACAAACGAAAGGACAAAAGATTGATTATAATGAATTAATACAAATAAAAATATGCAGTAGATTATATGATCTATAAGAATTCAGTAGATTACCTCCGGCCAGCTGTCATTTAAATCGCTTCTGTCCCCAACCCAATATTAAATCGCTTCTACTACCCACTAACCCATAGCCAGAAATTATGTTAAAAAAATATGCTTCTCTAGGGGGCAGTGTTTTTCGATTAAAACATATCTGACGGTGGATCATAATTTTTTTAAATTGCTTCTGTTGAGGGTTGGTTGATTTTGAAAGTGCCTTTCCCCCGGGGGGTATATGTTTTAATGGAACAGCCCTTACCATGAAAATGTGGTCTTTAATTGTAATTGTCTGAATTTTGCTTGATCATCACTGGTTGAATTGTGTCACATAATTGTAGATTTTGGCTAGTAAGAATCAAAATTTGAGTGTGATTTCACATTATATTTTTATTCTTGTATTTCCACACACTGTTGAGACAATTTTCATCATCCGTATCAAGTTCCCTCACTTATAATATGGGTCAGTTTTAAGACTCCCAGGGTAGTACTGTTCATGAAAAGACTAGCTGAGAAAATTAGGTGTTTGCTGAATATAGTAGGTACTTTGCAATCCCTCCTTAACAGTAGAGCATGGGATGGAGTTCTTTTGGCTGTATATTAGAGAGGCAGTTTTTGAAGACAAATAAGAATAGATAGGAGAATCAGAGCCTGGCTTGATATGAGAGATGACTGCTTATTAGAAGTAACTGTTAATAGAGGTTGTACTATATTTGTTTGCTGGAGGGAGCCGTAACATAGATTGAATTGTGGATGATGTTGTGAGCACTTGTATGTCATTCATAGACATTCATGGTAACACTTTGTAGTCAATACATATGATTAGACTAATTTGGCATTTGATGCATATTTGCATGGCTACACCATACACTAGTTGTCTTGGCTGCTTAAGCAAATAGTAAATCATAGGTAGCACTTTGGCAGTGGCAATGGTTGGGTCATCAGCATTACAAGTTAAAAATAATACTGGCAGTTACAATGGTTCAGTCATCAGCATTATGTGTTCAAGCTATAAATAGTAATTTGGCAGTGGCAATGGTTGGGTCATCATCATTATTTGTTCAAGTTAAAAATAGTGCCTTGGCAGTGGCAATTGTGTCATCAGCATTACATGTTCAAGTTATTAATAGCACTGGCAGTGGCGATGGTACAGTCATCAGCATTATGTGTTCAAACTATAAATAATACTTTGGCAGTGGCAATGGTTCAATCATCAGCTTTGTTGTGTGTTCAAGTTACAATTAGCACATTGGCAGTTGCAATGATTTGGGTCATTAGCATTATGTGTTCAAGTTGTAAATTGTCAAGTTAGATAAAGTTGGGGTGTGTTGTAACTGTACAGGTGTGTTCAAGTTGTAAATTGTCAAGTTAGATAAAGTTGGGGTGTGTTGTAACTGTACAGGTGTGTTCAAGTTGTAAATTGTCAAGTTAGATAAAGTTGGGGTGTGTTGTAACTGTACAGGTGTGTTCAAGTTGTAAATTGTCAAGTTAGATAAAGTTGGGGTGTGTTGTAACTGTACAGGTGTGTTCAAGTTGTAAATTGTCAAGTTAGATAAAGTTGGGGTGTGTTGTAACTGTACAGGTGTGTTCAAGTTGTAAATTGTCAAGTTAGATAAAGTTGGGGTGTGTTGTAACTGTACAGGTGCAAGACCACATTCTTCTGAACCTTGTTTAACTATCAGTTTTGTTAGATGTGGACAGCAGTTTCTTGGAAGTCATTTGATATACATATCAGTTTATTGGCATCTAATTTTATTTAACAACTTTACTGGAGTTACAAGATTAAAGTATATTTTGATATATGATGCATATTTTTGATTTCATCTACTAGTTTTTGCATTGCCTGCAAAATGAGAATATATATATATATATATATATATATATATATATATATATATATATATATATATATATAT
>JAECUM010000814.1:0-35376 GCA_016617855.1 Megalonaias nervosa | reverse complement strand
TTATCTGTTGAAAATTCCTGCAGGTTATTATTTGAGTGGTCAACATTTGGTGAACACCATAGCTGAGAGGTTCAATTTCATGTTTAGTAAAGCTTTGGAGAGAGCCAAAAAAAGTGTCACCATCGAGTACCACAAAATATCTCGTCGCCTACTGATGAAATTTTCTGAGGACAAAGTATTGGCCATTACGTTTTGTCCTGAATTGTATGACATTTTGGGTGGAGACCCTAAGTTAATCAAGATTGCAAACGAAATACCAGCCGTGACTAGTAACGTGGATTTTGCGAAATATTTTCGATTCCCTGTAGAAATGAACCTAGGACTGAATTTGATTTTTGTGTACTCCGATGTGGTGGAGTACAACGTAGTGGGACACACCTCCGTACCGTTACTGCGTGTCATTCCCTTCAAAGTGGATTCTGCCACGAAGGCTGACGAGGAAGGTGGAAACACCTATCACGTTCACCGTGAATTTGTAAATCCTCACTATTTGTCCGTCAGTAAGCCGTATTTTGACACTGTCAACATTACTATAAAAGGAGATCTGGGGCAAAATATTCCATTCACCAAAGGGAAAGTCACAGTGAAACTCCATTTTCGAAAACGATTACTCTAACTTTTGTCAGTCATGTATCCTGTGTACCAAGGAGTTGCTCGACAGCGAGGACATGGTTTAGGTGATATGCTCAAATCGGCCTTTCGTACAGTGGTTCCCATTTTGAAACCGATGGTGACACGAGGATTGCACACCTTAAAAGATACCGCGTTGACGCAAGGTAAAGAATTTCTCCAAAATGTCATCATTGACAAACAAAGCCCCAAAGAAGCTTTCTTGAGAGCAGGCAAAAATGTTTTGCTTCAAACGGGCAAAGACCTTTTGGGTCGGCGAGAAACTCCTATAAATGCCCTGGGCAATGCTGAGTTAGGCATTCCTGCTTCCCTGAGGCCACAGCAAGGACAAGGCAGAAAAGACGACGAAAACACCCTTTCAGAGGACTTCACGCCCCTAGAGCTAGAAAGACAAAGAAAAGAAAAACCGTCCGAGAGTTAGACGTTTTTGATTATTAAAAAAAGGAAAATGATGCACCGAGAGTCTTGTGCTTGTTCCAAGTCGGAACTGGATCTGTTTGCCATGCCACCCACCATGATGACGATGCAAGAATCCCAATGGGTGGAATTTCATCCCGTCTCCTCTTTGGTGGATTCCGCTCCCATCGAGTTTGAAATCAAAGGACAGCCCGAAGATTACATCGATCTGAATAATAGTTACTTGTATCTAAAGCTGAAAGTGATCAAAACCGACAACGTCATTCCGGGAGTCAATGACGCAGTAGCTCCCGTCAACAATTTCATGCATTCCTTGTTCAGCGAAGTGGATTTGTACTTGAATAACAAACTGATCAGCAGTAGCACGGATACTTACCCTTACCGAGCGTACCTAGAAAATCTCTTGACGTACGGAAAAGAGGTCAAGAACACTCATCTGGATGCTTGCGTGGTATGGAAACCTGACACTGCAGGTGAGAACACGTTTAACGACAGAGCCCTGACAGCCGATGACGATCCTCACAATGTGGGTTTTAACGATCGTCGAAGGAAAATCCTGTAAGGTCGTAGTTTAGAACTGATGGATCGTTTGCATTTGGACATGTGGTTGCAAGAGAAGTATTTGCTGAAGGGAGTGGATATTCGCCTGAGACTCAATCGCAGCAGTGTCGCTTTCCATTTGATGGCTCAAGCCAACGAGTACAAAACCATCATCCAAGAAGCCAGACTTTACGTGCGACGTGTAGAAGTGTTACCTAAAGCGGGAAACGACATCAGTCAAACATTGAGCAGATCGACCGCCAAATATCCGATACAGTTACCCAAACGTTTAATCGTTGGTATCGTCAGTAATGCAGCCTTCAACGGAGCCCACGATCAAAATCCTTTCCAGTTTAAGCACTATAGAGTGTCCAAAATTGAAGTCAGTCGCGATGGCAAGACTTTGTGTACCAGACCCTTCGAACCTAACTTTGCCCAGAAGAATTATTTGAGATCGTACTTGTCCCTGTACGAAGCTACGGGGCAACTAGGAACCAACACCAGTCACGGTATTTCGTACGAAGATTATGTCGGAGGTTACACTTTGTGGGCCTTTGATTTCACTCCAGACCAAGGCAGCGACGAGGGACATTTCCACCCTATAAAATCCGGTCAACTGCGTGTGGAACTTCAGTTTGCAAACGCTCTCACTGAGACGGTGAACGTCATCCTGTATGCTGAATTCGATAATACCATAGAAATCAACAGTTTGAGAGAAGTCATTCTAGACTATTAGACACAATGGAAGACTCCTATCCCTCTTTAAACAATGGAGAATCTTTGGACATGGAATGGGAGGATAGCGTGAAAACAGAACCCCAAGACGAAGTCAAAGAGGACGAGGTAGTCAAGTCCAGATGGCCAGAACAAGAACAACATTTAGTGTCCTGTTTTGCTAAACACCTAGCGAATACAATTACGGAATTGTCCAAGAAATATTGTTATGGATGTCAAAACGATCATCCCAGTCAAATTCAACACGATAAATGTATGATGATGAGTCAAGAAAAAATTGGACGAGTATCTGGACGACGCTTGGAGTCTCATCTCAGAAGAAACCGTGTTGCATGAGTGGTATAAAGGCTTGCGTGATCATTCCTGTCCTCCACTGACTACTCTAGAGATCTATCGCATCGAAGCTCTCTTAGCCCAGAGTGCGGAGACAAGGCAAAGAAACGGATACTTGACAGATCGTTTCAAACAAAAAGTCAGAATTGAATTGATGACTTATCATTACCTGTGAAAAAAACAAAAACAACACAACAGAAAATGGATACTTGGGAACTTTATTACCTTTTGAACAATAGTTCGTATACTGCTTCTTGGAATCCTGTCGTGTGCGCTAAAGATGAACTACCTCATCGCAAACCTCAAGACCATCAAGCTTATGTCATCAACACGGACGAAAGTCATCTTCCAGGCACTCACTGGGTTGCCGTCTACTTCCCTCAAGAGAATTGTGTGGAATATTTTGATTCGTATGGATTACCCCCTTTGGAAGACGATATCATTGACTTTATGAGAAGAAATGCCCAGACGACACGATACAATAATGTGAAATTACAAGGCACAGATTCCATGGTGTGTGGACAATATTGTGTATATTTTCTTCATCAACGCAGTCTTGGATATCCTTTAGAACATTTAGTGACTTATTTTGATCGTCACTCTTCTAGAAACGATGAGAAAATAGATCGATGGTTTTGTGACCATTATAGTTATCTTTTGTCTTTAGCTAGGAAACGTAGTGTACATCAATGGCCTCATGACTTCCATCAATGGAAATCTCACATGATTTCACAACGTTGTCAACCTTGTCAAAAATAATTTGTTTGATGTTACTTGTTACTTGTGACTTATGACTTGTTACTTGTTACTTGAATAAAAAATGTTGTGTTTTGAAAAAAATGTGTCTGTCGTTTGTTTTAAAAAAAAACACTGTGAATATATGCTCTTTGACTTCTTTCTATCCCTCATCATGACATTCGCTATCATAGCATTCCGACACTAAAACCAAGTAGGGATGTTTTCTATCGCGTCCGCGTTTGAACCATATAAAGCGGGTGGGTCTCCAGTCTGACCATTCACTGTTGACTCGTCAACTTATGAAGATGCCTTCCAGACTAGCCCAGCTGAACGAAGCTTACGTCAATTTACATCGTGTCAGGCTAAACCTGATACCGAAGCCTGAAGAAATAGAGAATGTTAGGATGCTCTCCACAGTCCAAGGTCTGATAGAAGAGATGTTTAGAGAGGAAATTAAAAAAGAACAAGAAGAATGGACTGAGAAATACAGACTTCAGAAGAAGCAGAGAGAAGAACAACAACAGCAGCAGCAGCAGCTGCAGCAGCAGCAAGAACCAGACAGAGGTTTTGTGGACTGTCGAGTAGACACCAAAGAATTCTCTTTCTCTTTTCGCAGAAGCAGACCGTATCCAATAGGAAAGCCTACTGCCAGACGGGGACGCAATCTTAGACAGTAAAAAAGATTGCCATTACTTCCGTGAACAAAAAAAACAGCCCTTTTCAGGGCTACCCAATACTCTCGAAAAGACATACTCATTCAATTTGCCAAAATTTGTCATTAGAAAATAGAAGTGTGTCTATAAGCACTTCGTTTCTTTTGTCAGTAAAACAAAATATTTGTGTGTTTGTATGTTTACAAAAAAATAGAAGTGTGCCTATAAGCACTTCGTTTCTCTGTCTTGTCCAATCGTGTCTGCCTGTGTTTGTAAGTAAAAAGTAAAAAAGTCAACGTGAGTGCTTCTTTTAAGTCCGCGTGTTACATGTGATGGTAAATTTGAGTGCTAGGGAATGTTTACTTTCACGTCCGTGCTTCAAGTATATAAATTGGTGCGATCGTCAGTCTGGTTACCCACGTTGACGTAGCAGCTGCAACAACATGAGTAGACTAACAAAACTAATAGAACTCCAGATGCACCTGGAGCATGCCAGGCGTCTCCTGGATGAACTGACTATGGAGGCGCTTGCAGAAAGTGACAGACTTAAGGAAGAGGAGGAAAAAAAGAAGAAAGAAGAGGAGAAGGAAAAGAAGCGAGGGATACTACCTCACCTATTCCTTAGGCCTCAATGTGAGGTCAAACCTGAGGTGAGGACAACAACGCCTCCACAACCAGTAGCAGTACGGCAAACTGTACCAAGAGTCACTGTCCTCCAAACAGAAAACTGGGAGGAGGAATTGGAAAGACAGAGGCAAGAGTGGGAGCCTCGACGTCAGCATCCCAGGGTGCTGAATAGAAGAAGAAGAAGGGAACAAGTGTTCACTATCCCTCAAACTGAGGAGTGGGATAGTGAAGCCAATCAACCTCCCTCTGCGCTCCCAACCACACGCATCAATTGGGAGCAGGACTGGAGCCGGCGATGCGTGTGTGGTGCCCGCCCTGGGAGATGTCACCATTAGCCAGGTGCATTTGCAGTTCTAAAAAACAGCCCTTTTCAGGGCTAACCAGATCTCTAGAAAAGAGAACCTATTCAATTTGCCAATTAGTGTGAATGTAGTGTAGTGTGAATATAAACACTCACTCTTTACTGATGTGTGTGTGTGTGTGTGTGTATGTGTGTGTGTGTGTGTGTGTGTGTGTGTGTGTGTGTGTGTGTGTGTGTGTGTGTGTGTGTGTGTGTGTGTGTGTGTGTGTGTGTGTGTGTGTGTGTGTGTGTGTGTGTTTGCATGCGCGTTCGTTGGTGTGAATAGTATATGGGTGTGTGTTTTTTTTCTCTTCCTTCGTTGGTGTGATAGTATAATGTGTGTTTTATGCTTGCTCGTTCGTTGGTGTGGATAGTATATAATATGTTTTTTCTCATCCCGATTGTGTGGATGGTATGTTTGTGTGTTTTATGCTTGCTCGTTCGTTGGTGAGGATAGTATATTGTGTGTTTTATGCTTGCTCGTTCGTTGGTGAGGATAGTATATAATATGTTTTTTTCTCATCCCGATTGTGTGGATGGTATGTTTGTGTGTTTTATGCATGCTCGTTCGTTGGTGAGGATAGTATAGTGTGTGTTTTATGCTTGCTCGTTCGTTGGTGAGGATAGTATAGTGTGTGTTTTATGCTTGCTCGTTCGTTGGTGAGGATAGTATATAATATGTTTTTTTCTCATCCTGATTGTGTGGATGGTATGTTTGTGTGTTTTATGCTTGCTCGTTCGTTGGTGAGGATAGTATATTGTGTGTTTTATGCTTGCTCGTTCGTTGGTGAGGATAGTATAGTGTGTGTTTTATGCTTGCTCGTTCGTTGGTGTGGATAGTATATAATATGTTTTTTTCTCATCCCGATTGTGTGGATGGTATGTTTGTGTGTTTTATGCATGCTCGTTCGTTGGTGAGGATAGTATATTGTGTGTTTTATGCTTGCTCGTTCGTTGGTGAGGATAGTATAGTGTGTGTGTGTTTTATGCTTGCTCGTTCGTTGGTGAGGATAGTATATCATATGTGAAGTGAGTGTAAGGCATGTTTTCCTTCACGTCCGTGCTTGAAGTATATGAAAGCATAGCGTTCGTCATTCGCGCCATTCTACACAGAATAAAAAGGAACAGAAAAATGGATTTAATCAACAAGTTAAGAGATAGTTGGTGCTGGATGGTAGATGCAGTCTATGTAGTGGAAAAACTTCAAAAGGAGTGGAGGTTTGAAGTCAACCTAGACTTTATGGCGAGACTCAAAGCAGCAAGTTATCATTTGCAAATGATAATAATGGAAGAAGCG
The DNA here is from genome assembly GCA_016617855.1 of Megalonaias nervosa. NCBI lineage: Eukaryota > Metazoa > Mollusca > Bivalvia > Unionida > Unionidae > Megalonaias > Megalonaias nervosa. The sequence goes on along the minus strand of JAECUM010000814.1, from coordinate 29,066 downwards.
GATAAGTTGAGAGGTTTCAACTATCCAAAATATGTGAGAGTAGGAACCTTGAAGGAGATTTTGGATATTGTAGTTGAATTGGAATCTTTTTTGGAAGGTATCTTCTCTTTAACAGAATGGCCTTTTGTCAAAAAAGGCTTAGACAATATCAAGAAAGCGGAAGACCTAATGAGAAAAGTACTGGAAGAAGAAGTAAAGAAGATCAAGGAAACGTGGAAGAAAGAAAGAAAGGACAAAGAAAACCAAAAAAAGAAAGAAGAGTTTGAGAAACTAAATCAGAACTGGATGAAAATCCAACAAAAATTCAGAGCTCTCGGACATCCTGACTGGATGCCCGAAGAAGAAAAGAAGAAAGGAATTATTCAAAAAGTCAGGACATGGTGGAAGAACTGGAGAAGATAAAAGAAGAAGAACCCAAAGGCCCTTTTCAGGGCCACTTCCAATGCCTCGAAAAGATCTTAATTTTCATTTTATCTCCACCCTAAACGAATATATATATATAAAACCCTTCCTCTACTAAAAAAACACGAACGCTCTTGATTCGTGTTTGTCTATACCCCTCTCTCAGATAGCCTGACGTCACAGCACTTCTCTTTTTGCTACATTGTTACCAGTATGACGTCATGCCACCTGGCGCTTATCGCTCTACAAACCCACAGTCTCCTAGTAGCCGCTCTACCAAATTTCCATTGACGCTATACAGGCCCAGGGTGTTCTAGTCCCTCTACCCCATTTTTCCATTGACGCTATACTGGCCCAGGGTGAGATTTTATTTCTTGAGGCTATACTGGCCCAGGGTGAGATTTTATTTCTTGAGGCTATACTGGCCCAGGGTGTTGACCTACTTTCTTGAGGCTATACTGGCCCAGGGTGTTGACCTACTTTCTTGAGGCTATACTGGCCCAGGGGGGGTCTGTAATGCTAATTCCCATTGAGGCTACGGTAACCCACTATACTACTGCTGATCTACCTCTCCAATATCCTCTTGGGCTATAATAAATGGATTCCATTATAATATTTATATAATTAATTACCAGCCCCTAACATTAATTTACTTTTCATGGCAGATTTTACTAGAAAACTAACTAATTTATCTCTGACAGATTTATTTGGTATAGAATTTAATGCATGAATCAATTTTACATCTGCGAGATGCCTTTGTTGTAAATCTTTTCTTTTATACGCAACATCATGAACATGACACACTTGATCAATCTTATTTACTGGATGCTCTCCTGGTCTTGGTTGATCTTGATCATCAAGTCGGATGTCAAGTCGGGTTCCAGGACCACAATAATTATATCCTGGTAAGTGTTTTTTCCCCGGATATTTAGCCCACGGAGTTCCTGGTAATTTTCCTAATAAAGCGGCTATATCTCCACCTGTCTTTGTACCTGACCTTGTCAGGGAATCAGACATGGCGATAAATTTATATTTTTTCGTGCCGCATTTTACACATTTACCTGTTAATGCACGTCGTTTATTTTTTGTTATTATTGTTGTCAGTCCAGTAGTGGGTGTAGATAATCTACATCGAACACAATATAGACTCATGTTATTAATAATATGGATATAATTGACTTTTCGGCGACACGAAAACAGGAACCAGTAAAGCACCATCCAGCATTACCAAATTCGATAAGAATGATTATAATAGGTCCATCTGGATCAGGTAAAACACAACTATTATTAAATTTAATAATGCGATGGTTAAAATGGAGTAAACTGTATTTAGTAGCACCATCTGTAGATGATCAACACTGTTACGAAGTACTTAAAGATTTTAATGAAAAAGCGAAATTGCTGAATGAAGATGGTGATGATGTGGTTGATTTTATTACCGATATTGATGAGGCCCCATCTGTAGATGACCTAGATGGATTTATTAATAATTTAGTGGTGTACGATGACGTTATGCTGGATAAACAGACGAATCCAGCTAGAATATTTTCTCGAGGTAGACACAAGAATACAGACGTGATTTATGTTACACAACGATATACACAAATACCTAAAGTGATCAGAGACAATTGCAATATTTTGGTTGTATTTAATGGAGTAGATAATTATACTTTACAGAATATTTATTATACTTGGTGTTCAGGGGATATAGACATGATTAAGTTTAAAAACTTTTTGGCTCAAGCACAATCTGTTCCGTTTGGATTTATTACAATATATCTACATGATCCAAGATCTAGATATCGTGTAGGTCTGGATAAAATCTTTGGTTAATTACAGCAGCAGGAAGGGTGAACTCTACAACTTTGTACGAGACCTACCGAGTAAACTAAACGCACTATAACACAAAAAACAAAAATGTCAAAAATAAATTAACAAAAATGAGCTAACTAAAATGATTTATTATCCGTTTTTTCAAAATATACGGTAATAATATTGTTAGGAGGGTTCGGTTTATCATTATTGACCTTATTTTTCAGCCCCTGTAGGAACCTTTATTTTTGTAAAATAAGGTCTGTACAAAGTTGTAGGGTTCACCCTTCCTGCTGCTGGGCCAGAACATCTGTGTTTTCATGAAGGAAAGTACAATAAATTAATTTAAAAATGCCTGGACTACCATTTAAAGAGAGATGTTAATCCATACCAGATGATAATAAAAGAACACGAGGGACATCAGTAACCATAAAGATTCCCTAGTGTCTAAACATTTTAAAGAATCTGACAGCAACTTAAGCTGTGTTAAGTATCCGATAACAGAAATTATTAAATCCTCCCCCAGTCTCTTTAGTAGCACCGTTTATTGGAAAAATTTATGTTTTCTTGGCAATATTTATGAGTAACCCCCCCCCCCACTAAAATATGGAATCCAAATAATTGTTATGTAAGTTATCACAATCAGTTGCACTTAACATTAGAAACATATTTTGGGGTACATACTTTGGCTACAGTTTATGTATTTGCTGTTTGCCTTGTTTTCAGTAATGAGCAGCCTCATCATTTACTCCCATGAAAAGTTTTTTGTGTTTCTGCTTAATATTTTGAAGACTTTTTTCACCTGTGTGAGTTCAAAAATAATGCTGAAATGTTTTTTCGAATTAACCAGATTTTTAATATTCAGTGTTTAACATGTCAATATTTTAGTTAATATTCAGAATTAAAATATTAAATATCAACCCATAATAAATCTACCTGTATAAAAACTGAAATCTGGGAAAGTTAGTCAGTGGTAAGAAAAGTAATAGTATACTAGACATTATAGCTTCGAAAGAGCAAGAAATTTTCCTACCAATGTGTGTAAACCCATGACCTCATGCTCCAATGTCAAGTGTGTGTGTGTGTGTGTCCCACACTTTATCCACTCAGCCACAGCAACAATAGCTGTGAAGCATTAATGCCAAGAAAAGTATATATGCTAAATGTTATTCAAAGAAATTAGTGTATGACTTTGTTGTCAAATGCTCCAACAGTCAAAAAATAGGAAACTGCATACTTTAGCATCTATTTAATTTAACTTGTATATTTTTCCTTTAAAAATGAGAAAACATGGAGACAACACATCTATTCAGTAGACCCTAAATTTCTCAGAAAGTAAAATCACAGAACATCTGAGATTTTTCCACATTTGTATTAATTTCAGCAGAGTTCAGATTAATTAATGCCAATTATTGAACATGCATTCTTAATTGTGGGACCATAACTGGTGCTGTTAAATATAATGTGCCAAGTCAGATGGTTTTGTTTGATAGAAACAATCCTTTCCCAAACTGAAAATGAAAACATCTTTTGATGCTAATCTTTGTCAATATTTTATAACATTGTTGGCAATGGTCGCTGCCTTAACTTCTCTATAACATCTGCTGAAGTCAAGTCTTTATTAGGGAGAGACCATTTCATTTCTAAACCAGTCAGATTAGGGTGAGACCATTTCATTTTCTAAATGGGGGAGGGGGGCAGTTAAATGCTTGAAAATAACTAACTTGCTCTGATTTATAGTATAAAGAACTCCTTATTCCATTCCTTATTTTGCTTGAAACAAATTGATTTTGTGAAGGAGAAATATATTCACTTCAGAAATTACATCATAGCCCCTAAATTAAATGGTCAGTCCTTTACAATGCACATGGAGTCTGAATTTAATTAGTTTAAAGTTGTGTATATTCAGCCTTCTGACTGCCATTACTGCGTAAGGACTAAGCATGTCATTTGTATTTCAGTATAATTCAGTATTTTCAGGGGAAAGGGGGTTTCGATTGTCATTTGGAATTGTCCATCTTGCAGAGATTACTTTTTGTTTGCTGTTGTTGTGAGTTTTATTTGTCAGCGCATGATAGGCTATATACATGTTGACCACTATCAGTGGCAGAGGAAGAACCTTTGAAAACTCTGGGAAAAACAACTGACCCATGGGAAGCTGCTGGCAAGCTTTCTCACATATCCACATTGGCGGAGTCCAAGTCACGAACCCATGTACACAGAGGCAAGATGGGAGTGATCAGTAAAGGCAAGTGTTTTAGGCTGCTTGGCCACCCAGGTCCCATGTAAAAGTAGGATAAATTAGTGCTGTCATAGAGTAACTCAAGAAGCTGTACATCTTATTGGTGAGTAAATTCAAGAGAAGTTCAAAACTGTACACCTTTTGTCAAGTCAATGCATAAGTTTGCCAAGTCAATACAAGAGTTTGTTCAGGTTTCTTTAAATAAAACAAAAGAGTAATATTATTGCAAAACATTCAGTCAAACATTTATAAATATGCATTTATTAACTATACAAGACTTTCAATTTTTTTTATTGTCCAAATATATAATTAAAAATAAAAATGACAAACTCTTCAAAAAGTATTTGATTGTAAGTTACTCTTGATGTATCAGTATTTACATAGGTGGTCTTCATTCATTGGCTTTTCAAATGTTGAACAGTAATGTCGACTATCATGGCAATATTGCCAGTGGCATACCTGCTATTATACAGTAGTAATTTGTATGCATTTATCCCTCACTGAGGGATCCATGGAGAGAATTAAGCCCCCCCCCCCACTATAAAGTGTTGAGAATTCAAAGTCACAGGCACTGTACTTTATGTCTTCTTTATGTGTCCTCTGAAATTGGCCACTTTTTGACAGAAAGCATGTACTGTATCTATGAAGATACAAAACTTTTGACAGAACTCATGTACTATATCTATGAAGATAAAACACTTTTGACAGAAATCATGTGCTGTATCTGTGAAGATACAACACATTTGATGGAAAGCATGTACTGTTTGTATGAAGATACAACACTTTTGACAGAAAGCATGTACTGTATCTATGAAAGATACAACACATTTGACAGAGCATGTACTGTTTGCATGAAGATACAACATTTTTGACAGAAAGCATGTGCTTTATCTATGAAAATACAACACATTTGACAAAGCATGTACTGTATCAATGAAAGATACAACACATTTGACAGAGAGCATGTACTGTTTGTATGAAGATACAACACATTGACAGAAAGCATGTACTTTATGAAAATACAACACATTTGATGGAAAGCATGTACTGTTTGTATGAAGATACAACACTTTTGACAGAAAGCATGTACTGTATCTATGAAAGATACAACACCTTTGACATAAATTATGTACTGTATCTATGAAGATACAACATGTTTGACAGAAAGCATGTACTTTATCTATGAAGATACAACACATTTAACAGAAAGCATGTAATTTATCAATGATTATACAACACATTTGACAGAAAGCATGTACTGTTTGTATGAAGATACAACACTTTTGACAGAAAGCATGTACTGTATCTGTGAAGATACAACACATTTGACAGAAAGCATGTACTGTATCTATGAAGATACAACACATTTGACAGAAAGCATGTACTGTTTGTATGAAGATACAACACTTTTGACAATGCATGTACTGTATCTATGAAGATACAACACATTTGACAGACATCATGTATTGTATCTATGAAGATACAACACAATTGACAGAAAGCATGTACTTTATCTATCAAGATACAATACTTTTGACAGAAAACATGCTGTATATATGAAAATACAACACATTTGACAGAAAGCATATACTTTATCTATGAAAATACAACACATTTGACAGAAATCATTTACTGTATCTATGAAGATACAACACATTTGAAAGAAAACATGTACTGTATCTATGAAGGTACAACACATTTGACAGAAAGCAAGTACTGTTGGTATGAAGATACAACACATTTGACAGAAAGCATGTGCTTTATGAAGATACAACACATTTGACATAAATCATGCACTGTATCTGTGAAGATACAACACATTTGACAGAAAGCATGTACTTTATGAAGATAAAACTCATTTGATAAAAAGCATGTACTGTATGTATGAAAATAAAGGAGCAAGAGAACTCTTTAAAATGATAGTTTTCATATCATAATATAATCAATATTTTTACAGAAAGCATTCTATTGAGTCAATCAGAATGTAATCAATATTTTTACAGAAAGCATTCTATTGAGTCAATCAGAATGTAATCAATATTATTACAGAAAGCATTCTATTGAGTCAATCAGAATGTAATCAATATTATTACAGAAAGCATTCTATAGAGTCAATCAGAATGTAATCAATATTATTACAGAAAGCATTCTATTGAGTCAATCAGAATGTAATCAATATTATTACAGAAAGCATTCTATTGAGTCAATCATAATGTAATCAATGTTATTACAGAAAGCATTCTATTGAGTCAATCATAATGTAATCAATATTATTACAGAAAGCATTCTGTTGAGTCAATCATAATGTAATCAATGTCATTACAGAAAGCATTCTATTGAGTCAATCATCATGTAATCAATGTTATTACAGAAAGCATTCTTTTGAGTCAGACTCAGATATTCTGGCCAACTGCTGATGGCAGTTAGGCAAATATCAGACATGGGAATAATATCAGGCCTACATGGATTTCTTTTTCTTATCTGATCTTTACTTAAATTTTTCACAAAGGGAATACTTTAACTGTTGCTTATATTGCACACACATATGCTTATCATTATTTCTGCATTCTATGATAATAATAGTAATATCATAATTACCTATTTTTAAAAATTTCAGTCAAATTAATTACATCTTAAATACCATCTGAATATGAGTCCACTAAAATTCTTGGGTAAAAGTACTGTTATTTCTGACCTGCTTTTGACAGAAAATGGTGGGTATTGAAATGGTCTTATCCTTCCTTTCATCTACCCATTAATACCACACTGCACAGTAACTCTCTTAGCTAGGGGCCCTGAGTAGGTGAGTTGTCTAAAGAGCTCACTGTTCCAGATCTCTGCTATCTCACCTCTGTCTGATTGGGTTTGAGTCTCAGAATTGGCTAACATGGATATGTCACAGAGAAAGCTTGCCAGTAGCTTTTTGTGGGTCGGTGGTTCTTACCAGGGTTTTCCAGGGTTCTTCCTCCACCAGTTTTACTGGCCACCAAGTATAGCCTATCTTGTGCTGAAAACTGGCATTAAACCCTACAACAACAACAACAACTCTCTTAACTATTATTGGAATTCAGCCAACATTTGTTGTGATCATTATGTTGATGAGACCATAACTGAGTTTGATTGTCATCATTCTGTGTCATCACATAACATTATGGTTCTTGATTATCAGAACCCCAGACATGAGTACAGATGCTATTTGGGCAGTTCGATTTGTCAGCGTTTTACGTCTTCATTTACCAGAGTTATAGCCCTTGATTGTCACACCCCAGACACTTTTTATGTCCTCACAATAACTCCATTAATTTTTTATTATTAGATTTATGTAGCTTGATGTTGATGAAACTTGTATGTTGGATTGATTGTCTATTATTGGAATTCAACCAGCTTAGTGTGGAAGAGACCTAGTGAATTCAATAAACACTATTCTGTGTTGTCACATAATGTTGTGATTCTTGATTGTTATACCCACTGACTTAAATATTGATGTTGAGTTTGATTGTCAGTCTTGATTGTTATACCCACCGACTTAAATATTGAAGTTGAGTTTGATTGTTAGTCTTCTGTGTCTTCATTTAGTGAAAATATAGACCTTAATTTGTTATACAAAGTCACTTTTGTTTCCTAAATCAATAATTGTGTTAATTATTATTAAATTTATGTCTGGGTTTGATTATCAGACATTTATGTAATCAGTTAACAGAGTTATGTCCCTTGATCACACCCATCTTATTTTGTTTCCACGAAATAACTCCAGTAGTTATTATTAGATATGATGATATCTTGGTAAAGTTGAATTAGAGGCATTCTATGTCATCTTGTAGATTGTCTGATCTACTGGCAAGTTTCTTTTCAGCACAACAAATGCAGTAATTGTCATTGATTTTAACCAAAGTTGGTATGATTCTTGATTTTAACCAAATTTGGTATGGTTCTTGATTTTGATGAGACCTTGCGTAAGAGATTGATTGTTAAGATTCTGATATCATTTGTGGTACAGCTTGATTTTTATGTCACCATGGCTTGGCTAAATTTGATTGTAGGTGTTCTGTTTTATCATTTAGCGCAGATACAGCTTCGGATTGTCAGACTGGTCCACTTTCATTTCCACACAAAACTCTCTTAATTATTATTAGATTTAAATCAAGTCTGGCACGCAGATTGATTTTCTTCAGACCTTACCTTAATTTGATTGTCACTGTTGCTATGGCACATGTTCTGCATCATCTTTAAGTGGAGTTATGGCTCCGGATTGTCAGACTTGCATCCTTTCATTTCTTCATAATAACTTTTTATTATGCAACTTTATGTTCATGACACCTTGGCTTTATTTGATTTTTCAGTGTTTGGTCTGCATCATCATTTAGTGGAGTTGTAAATCCTGATTTGTTGGAACAACCCTCTTTTTTTTCCATACAACAATTTCCCCTTATTATTATTGGATTTCAAGATCATTTTCTATGCAGGTCAGTGTACCTGAAGAGAATTTTTTTTGTATTTAGTCAGTGGAATTATGGATGCTGAATGTTATACCCAAATCTTTTATACAGCTTTATATTGACAAGACCTCACTTGGTTTCCATGACAATATGTCTTCCTTTACAGATTTACTTTTAACTCATTTTCTATATCACCATTGTCTTCTAGACTTTCCTCTACAAAACTACTTCCAATGAAGAGCAGAGGTATAATTTCCAGGAATATACTTGCTCAGACTTCATTATTGTGGAATGTTGGGGCATGTACAAAAACATGGATGGATAGGAAGTACAGACTCTATGTAGGGTACATTTTTAAGATCTCATGGAATTTGGCTCTGTGGTGATGTCTCTATTGTAGTGCTTGGTATCTTTCATACTGTATACTGTATATATGTAGCGACATTGTAGTGGTTGGTATCTTGCATACTATATACACTATACATGTAGTGACATTGTAGTGGTTGGTATCTTGCATACTGTATACAGTATATATATGTAGTGACATTATGGTGGTTGATATCCTGCATACTGTATAGAGTATATATGTAATGACATTATAGTGGTTGGTATCTTTCATACTGTGTACAGTATATAAGTAGAGACATTGTAGTGGTTGATATCTTGCATACTGTATATAGTATAAGTGTAGTGACATTATAGTGGTTGATATTTTGCATACTGTATACAGTATACATATAATGACATTGTGGTGGTTGATATCTTGCATACTATATAGAGTATATGTGTAGTGACATTGTAGTGGTTGGTATCTCACATACTATATACACTATGTACATTGTAGTAGTTGGTATTTTGCATGCTGTATACAATATATATGTAGTGGCATTATAGTGTTTGGTATCTTTCATACTGTATACAATATAAATGTAGCAACATTATAATGGTTGGTATCTTGCATGCTGTATACAATATTATGTAGTGACATTATCATGGTTGGTAATTTGCATACTTTATACAATATATATATGTAGTGACATTATAGTGATTGGTATCTTGCATACTGTATCCAGTATATATAGCAACATTGTGGTAGTTGGTATCTTGCATACTGTATACAATGTATGTGTAGTAACATTGTAGTGGTTGGTATTTTGCACACTGTATATAGTATTTGGGATATATGTAGTGACATTATAGTTGTTGGTATTTTGTAAACTGAGTACAGTATATATTATATATGTAGTGACATTGTGGTGGTTGATATCTTTCATACTGTATACAGTATATAGGTAGTGACATTGTAGTGGTTGGTATTTTGCACACTGTATATAGTATTTGGGATATATGTAGTGACATTATAGTTGTTGGTATTTTGTAAACTGTGTACAGTATATATTATATATGTAGTGACATTGTGGTGGTTGATATCTTTCATACTGTATACAGTATATATGTAGTGACATTGTAGTGTTTGGTATTTTACATACTGTATATATGTGGTATCTTTCATACTGTATAGAGTATATATGTAGGGACATTGTAGTGGTTGTTATTTTGCATACAGTATATATATATATATATATATATATATATATATATATATATATATATAGTGACATTGTCATGGTTGGTATCTTGCATACTTTATATTGTATACATGCACTAACATTTTAGCAGTTGATAATATTGTATATAATTATCATGTACAGTCATTGTAGCAGTTGATAATACTATATACAGAATATATGTAGTGACATTTTATATTACCTGCCTGAGAGAGTGCATCATGCCACTGCACCACATCATGTAAATTATGCTGCTTAGTGTCTCTGTGCTCTCTCCCCAAAATAGTTTGTATTGCACATTGCTCTCACATTTGACATGCAATTTTGTGTAGTTGCAGAAGTTTGCATAGATAAAGGAGGTATACAATGTTTAAGTTTTGAAGAGGTTAAATAATTCTTAGTTAGTTTCTGATTCTAGAAGGTTAAATGACTTTTTGAGATAGAAGTTGGGGTGCAATTCATAATGGGTGAACTTCTAACTATACTTTATTAGACGTTGAACCTTTCAGTTGAAAATTAGAATTTTTTTCTAAAGTAGGACTGACACTCATTATGATAAAATTGCAGAGAAATTGATTAATATCTGCCTGTCTGATCATGAGTTTTATTTCCTGAATTACATAATATAATGTCTTGTAATTTCTTTACAGGTTTCGGCTTTAAAAGCTGTACAAAAAATGGCACTCATGACACCATTGAGGTATGCCCCAAGGAGCCATTGCAGCTTTATCAGTGGGATGTTACCACTACTGCCTCAGAAGCAACATGTACAGCTGAAATGCAGTGCTTAGATGTGGGTAAGTAAATATAGTAAATTGTCAGTTCTGTTTTCATCTTTTTATTAGTTTTACTGGTCATAGACAAGAAGAACTTATTGCATGGTCTCTACGGTACTAAACTACTTGTAGGATTGCTAAGAAACTTTACACACACATTCATTAACTGGCCTTGTTTGGTCCTATTAGTAAATGAAAAGTTTTATTGCCAAGACGTTGCCATGAAAAGACTTCATATGATGTCTGCTTGGTCCTAAATGATAATGGTGCCAAACTGATAAACCAGTATGGCTGCCACAGTAACAATCTTGAAAATCTTAAAATCTTGTTATTGTTTATTCTCTTGTATGAAAAGCATGGTGTTACCATGGTGTTACCATGGTGTTGTCACCAGAAGACTTCTTATGCCGTACAGTTGATCCAAAATAAAAATCTGAGCACAAAAGCAGCCATCTTGAAAATATTGGTATCACTACTCCTCCTGAGCTGATGGTTGTGTAGATTGCTATCAACATAGGTTTTTTTCTAAACCTCTTATGATGTCTAGTTTGTCCGATGTGTGCCATTCAAACAGTCAATATACCATCAACATTGTCACTATTTCTCCTTCAGATATGTTACCCAATCATATTTACATTAGGAATTACTTTCCACTACCTCTGGAATTCAGCCCTCCTATAGATGTATAAACATCTTCCTGTCTATATATTATACAGACAATGGAAGCAACACTTATAGATTAGCCCCCTCCCCCCTTATCCGTCTAGGTGACAGCCCATTAGCCAGATGTCCTTAGTTTGTGACTTTCGCTTGTAACTATCTCAAAAAGTCATTACCTGGCAGAATCAGAAACTAAAAATGAATTATTTAACCTCATCAAAACTTAAACATTTTGTACTTTCTTTATCTATGCAAACTTCTGCAACTACACAAAATTGCATGTCAAATGTGAGAGCAATGTGCAATACAAACTATTTTGGGGAGAGAGTACAGAGACACTAAGCAGCATAATTTACATGATGTGGTGCAGTGGTGTGATGCACTCTCTCAGGCAGGTAATATAAAATGTCACTACATATATTCTGTATATAGTATTTTCAACTGCTAAAATGTCAGTACATGTACCCTATATAAAGTATGCAAGATACCAACCATGACAATGTCACTACATATATACTGTATGCAAAATACCAACCACTACAATGTCCCTCCTGGAAATCCTCTGAATTAAATCTGTGTTTTCATCCATCCACTTAATTTGGTTGTTGGTATAGTAAACATTGTTACAAGCAGTGTATACTGCCTTTTTGCGGTGCCTTTATTGATGTTTTTTTCACTTTATGACTGCTTACATATGATAACATGGTAACTGCATAGCATTATATGTTGACAGCCCATACATCATCTCATACCATATCACCTTTTCTAATTTTATTTCCAATAAAAATTTTTATTATTATTCATTTTTCTGTTTCTGCTTCATTGTGTTTTGATTGGTAACTTGCTTTTTTTCTGCAATTTTACTTTGCAGTTGCATTGAGACTTTTGTGTGGTGTGCATGTAGTATTGTAACTATATATACGTTTACACACTATTTATCTATGCAATTGTTTTCTCTTTATCTTTGCAGGCCATAATTTCTGAAGAAACGTCAGTCAAGGACAGTCTCAGAGATGGGTTGATGAGCACCAGTGTAATTACAGTGGCTATTCTCAGCAAGACCACTATGTAGAGGCCAAGAGATTAATAGGTAGTCATATCCACCTACTTCTGACAAACAAACAGAGAGGGGGAGATGAAACAAGTTTTCTACTTCCACAAGCCTCCTGACAATGAGCAGTGACTTGCCCTCTCTGCTACCTGTGGTCACCCACCCAATGGGTGCTAAACTCTTTCCATGGAGAAATTTGTTTCCACAAAATGACTGGTTGCTTCAGTTAGTTTCAGAGGTTCTTTTTGGCCTCATTTGCCTCACTCCCTCACATTGTGTCCTCCCCATTCATGAAAGACACTCTAAGCAGGCAGAAGCACCACAGAAGGAAATCAATACTTTATTAGAGTAACTGGCAGTTGAGGTAGTTCAAAACCAGGCCTCCAGGGGTTTCTACTCCAGACTCTTTTAGATCACAGACCCAACAGGAAACTACAACTGGTAATAGACCTGAGCAACCCAAATTATTTCATCAAAGCACCCAAATTCAGAATGGAAATAGCAAAAGTTTTTCCATTTTTCAAACTCCAGCAGCAGATATGCTATAATCTCAGATCTGTCAGTCACATATTTTCATCTCCACATTCACGTCAAATCCTTCAAATACCTTTGATTTGGTTACCATGGCATGATGTATCAGTTTCATTCAATCCACTTTGGCCTCAACACCAGTCCATGAGCATTCACAAGGACACTAGACTGAGTACTAACTCATTTCAGCCTAGCTTCATCATTCATGATGTTGTCATACCTGGAAGATATTTTACAAAAGGATGTGGTAAAGTACAGTTTTGGTTCTAGACATGAACAATCTCCTTTATCTCCTTTGCAACCTAGGGTGGATAGTGAATCTAGAGAATTCAGACTATGTTCCTTCTCAGCATTTTTTCATCTAGGTATGGAGTTCCTAACCCATCTCAATGTTTTTTGTCTTCCTCCCACACAAATTGATCTAATTTTTCTGGTGTCTCAAGAGACCTCTTCCAAGAAAGTTTCTTCAAGTTCTAGGACTCTTTAACGCAATGGCGGATCTCATATCCTTAGGCCACCTTTTCTTGTGCCCCCTGCAGATGGCACTACAAAGTGACACCCAATCTGCTCCACTGAATCACCACGTCATGATATCAAACATTTCCTGTCTCAAACGCAAAATAGGACAGGAATATCATTAGTGGCTCCACAACCAGATGCAAGCTTGTCAGGTTGTGGGGCACACTTGCTTCCAGACCTATTGACAGTCATAGCAATAGATCAAACCAGTAGAAGGCATTTCACATTAACCTGCTGGAGATGAAAGCCATTCACCATGTTTCCCTTACCTGGCTGGACTGCATTCATTCCATGACTGTCCTGATTATGTCAGACAGTTTTACAGCGGTGACCGTCCTCAGCAAACAATAGGGAACAAAGTCACTGGCTCTTTGCATTTAGATTTGGTAATACCTCCGTAATGCTGCTCTCTTCACCAGATCAAGTCTGTCATATCACAGGCAGGCTCATTTTCCTGGTGGACTCTCTCTCTCTCTCTCTCTCTCCAGGAGAGTCCAACCACTTCACATGGAGTGGTCTCCATCCATCTGCCTTCCGTCAAGTCTGCACCCTGTGGGGATGACTGGTGGATTTATTCCTTGTGAAGTGGAACAGAAAGCTGCCCACTTTTGTTTCACAGTTCCCAGACCTGACAGCTCTAGCATTCAACTGAGAAGGACTTTGGACCTATGCCTTCCCAGTTGAATGCTAGAGCTGTCAGGTCTGGGAACAGTGAGACAAAAGTGGGCAGCTTTCTGTTCCACTTCACAAGGAATAAATCCACTAGATCTTATTCCAAAATTAATTTAAAAATATGAAAGGCACAGAATGCAAACTGATTCTGATTGTCCCTCTGTTGGATAGGACAAATCATTTGTAACCAATTTGCTTGACCTAGTGACAGACATACCCAGACAGATCGTTGTGACCTTAATGTTGCTCAATAGTTGAAGTTGCCTGTCTTCCATTCTTGACCGGAAAAGCTATCCCTTCATATGTCTCTTCTTTGGTGCACATGTCTCTTCTTTGGTGCACATTGCATAGAATGAAGTTTAACACTGCAATCATGAAGAGGATCTCATCAGCTAGATGACCCTCCACTCTACAAGCATATGAAGGAAAGTGTTACGTTTTCATGGCCTTGTGTCAGTCACATGATGCCATATCACTATCAGCCATTATTGTCTTTCCTTTTGATGGGAAGAAATTATCCCCCATAACAATTAAAGTAAATCTATCCAATACCTTCAGACATAATGGATGAGAAGGCTTTGCTCACAACAAAGACTTTTCTGACCTGCTGATCAGTTTTGATAGATCCTGACCATGCTTGCTGGCCCTGTTCCCAAAGACATTATCTACCACATGGATAAATCAGTTACCATACAGAATATATTTCTTTATAGCCATTGGTTCCACTTCAAGTGTGAGTGAACTACATACCCTTTCCACAGATCCAATCTATCTACAATTTTGATCTGATGGCTCAGTCACTTTAATAATGCAGCCTTGATACATTGCAAAGAGCAGACTGCTATCTGCTGGTAATCAAAGAATAATGTTGTCTGCTCACCTCAATTGATCCCTCAATAGAAGCAAACTTACCAGATCTAGTCTGTACTCTCAGAGTATATCTGCAGTGTACAAAGAATATACTCACTGGTATATAGGGACTCTTCCTGCCACAGAAGGATGGAAAGCAAGATATAATCCCCCAAGCCCTTGTAGCCTGGCTCAAGGGAGTTGTTAAATCTGCATACTCTGACCTCTCACAGCTTCAGGTATACGTTATGAAGAAATCAGCACATAAAATCTGGGTGATCTCAGCCCAGCTTGGCATTCAAACACAAAACCTCCATTTATGACATCATGGAGCAAGCTGGCAACATCTCCATTCATGACATCATGAAGTCAGTGGGCTGGCATGCACAGTCAACCTTCTCCAGCTTCAACTTGAGTGACACAGCTTCTTAATGAATTGAGCTGAATCTTTTCAGACCTCTGGCTGCTATCCAAACAGTCATCATGCCATGCCAATGATAGCACAACCTCATAATCAGGTCAGAACCTTCAACTTCCATTTGATGATACCCAAAAATCTTAATGAGAAATTGATGTGCATGGGAAGCCACAGTGTTCTTCTGCAGCATACATGCCATTAGTTTTGCTAATTAAAGTTGGGAGAATTTCATCCTTCTACTAATGCATTTAATACACACCTTCAGGATGGGTCAGGTAGAAGACAAATGTTACCTCCTCTTGTCTATTTACGTAACTATGGTCAGGTATGAAGGAGAAAGCAAATTATTTATTATTGATTTTCTAATTATACTTACCATATTTACTGTATATCTTGGGATTTTTTAATATTTTGTTCCTGTCCCAGAATATATGGTGAAATTTTTCACCTAGGTCATATGTCCCAAGGCTTAAGAAACTAAATAAATTCATGCTGAATATGTGACAACTCCCACTGCATGTTACAATAAAATAGATAAACAAAACTCATATTTGATAACAAAATGAAAGTAACTAACCTTGTATTGTTCTCATTTATTTCTCTTTATTTTTCATCATGTCATTGAGCAGTTTATTAAAGACAAAAATATATCCACAAAATCTGTACTTGTAGTATATGCATCCATACTGTAGTGTGTATCACTTATGCTAAATAACACATGACACATTGTTCAATGATGTAAATACAGAGAAACCATATTTGGTTGTACTCAAAGGTTTGAATCTGCTATCAGACGGTAATCTGGATCCAACAAAATTGCAAATGAGGGAGAGAGCAAGAGAGGAATATCAATTGATTGCTTGAAGGCACATGTCATTCAAACATGACCCAGTGTAATGTGCAAAATAACCAAGATTGTATTATATCCAGGTTGACTATATGACAGTATCTTGCAAATAAAAATCATTAATTGAAAATACATTCACTGGCATAGGTTACAAAAGTATTATTAAAGCAAGTTAATGTTGTATGTACTATTACCCTGCAGACATCAATGCCCATTTGTATCAATGATTACAGATCAAAAACAAACAGAAGCTCAGGTGATGAACAAATGCAACTGGTAGCGAGCAATAAACTCACTATCTAAATTTACTGGCAGGAGATTGAATACAAAGGTTATTCTATTACAAAGCAAGCTGACTCCGGAAGCTGTCTTTGGATTCTTTTAAGTGTGCCTTAATGACCCAGCATTTTTCAGAAGATTCGGAGGAGAAATTAAAATCATTCCATGAAGGCCAGAAGAGACAAAGATGATTTCTGCAAAAGTATGATCATTAACATGGATTAAACAACTGATCTCATTCCTGGACAGACTGTCAAAATGAAAGGTGTTAAAAGTGAGAATTTGCATGACTGGTGCAGATAAAAAATTGTACTTGAGTCCTTGCACTTTCTGCAGCAGGAGATATGTTTCCACTAATGATTTTTTTTCAAGGCATGAGAAGCTTTAAAAAATATTCATGCACTGAAAGGATGGATCACACGTGTGCAGGAGAAGGGTTGGGTTGATAAGATGATGCTGCACTGGATTAAACAGTTTTATCTCAAGTACACAGTTTAATATATTTATCCAAAATAATTTAAGTTGGAGTACATTTTCTGACATGGAATTTTTGAATGATTTCAGAGTGTCCCACAATTTACGACTTAAAAAAAACTATGTGTACCAGAACATACAGTGCACAAAAAAATTACTTTAAAAGTTAATTCATTGTGTCCCAAATAATACAGTGTCCTAAATATACAGTAAATACATTACTATGAAGTCCTCCTTCCCAATCCCTTCAAAATGTGAGCATCCTGACTCATGGATGGCTCAAGTTAAAGAGTAACTACCACTGGCTTATGGGAACACAGCTAGATGGGTAAAGGAGTTAATCTATTAGAGTTGCTTATATCATTCATTCATTCATTCATTCATTCATTCATTCATTCATTCATATATATATATGCTTGGGCTTAAAATATTGTGCTTCTCTCATGCAGACAATTATTGCTTGTAGTAATAGGCAGTAATTATCAAAGTAATAAAACCTACGATCTAAGGAACACAAAGAAGTAGGTATAATATGATTACTTATCACATTGTTTAGATTAAAGCTATTTTATCGGCATGTTGGAATAAATGTCAATGTCTTGAATTTATAAATCAACAAATATTCATGAAGTATATGTCTTTAAAAACCATCATGTGGCTATTGGCGAGGGGCAAATTTGTAATTTGCACTATTTTATGCTGGCTCTACTCATCTGTCCCATGTAATTCTGTCAGTTTATAGCAGTTGGGACAGGGGAGCTTTTCGAGAAGGGGACCACGGTAATAAAAGAAAATATATAATGTTGGTGTAGAATAGGTCCTGACTGCTGAATGTAAATTTTAAATTTATTCTAAATTCTTTTTCAAAAGGAGTGCAAAAAATATTTATTAATTTTTGTTGAATTTAAATATTTTGCAGAGAATAGGAAGATTGAAAAATGTGATGAACATGGGCAGAACTGCCAGAATGTGTGTGTTTGTAATTATCCTGGAGGATATTGTGGCACCGAATATTTCAATTGTAGTCCCTTTCCAGTTAACTGTCCCAAGCATGATGTACAGGAGGACTGTTCCTGTCGGTAAGTATGAAAACATTGAACCATTTTTATTTCCATCCCTTTGCCAAAACCTCAGCTTGCCTGTGTGTCATGTTACATGACTACTCTTTCACACCACAAAGACTATTAATAATTAATGCCATCCAACTAAGCAACATCCCCCATCCCCTTGCCAACAAAGGATGAGACCTAGTTGTTAATGTAGGCATTTGTGCCTTGCAGACATGGTAAGATGGCAACCCCTGTAATTAACTCGCATCTTAATACAGACTTAAGAGTCTTCTAACAGAAATCAAGGCATACTGAACTTTATATAATGTTACATCAGATGGAGTGGATACTGCTATCTTTGGATGCTGCAGGAGAATGCATGAAAATACAAAGTCAAATTATGTATCAAGAAAGAATAATATAATACAGGTTTTAATGTCCTCCAAGACTGTCTATTAATAGTTTTTTGTTTTTACACAATAACATGAGTCATCCATTTTCTGCAGTACCAAACTGTGGATGGCTTGTACTTAGGGGTAGGGAAGATCCCTACTGACTATAGCGTTGAAAGGTCACAGACCATGATTACTGCGATTAATAGAAGAAAAATTGTTTCTGCACAATAACATTAATTCTATATGAAGACCTGAGATCCTGCAATTCTAGTAGCTCTTGCTGGACAGTTTTTCCCCAAAATTTAACATGACAGCCATATTTGTGAAATTTAACATAAAACTTGTTGAATAAGATATTGTTCGTCTAGACTCATTTAAAAGTAACAAAAGAAAAGAGTGAAGCCAACAAGCTTTGTAAGTTTTAACAAAAATAATTTATTTCCCTAGAAAATATGGTGAAAAGGTGAAAATAGGAAATAGGACTTACAGTTTGTGAAGATGATCCAAACATTTATCCTAGAATTGAAAAAATATATAAGTCCTATCACTAAACAGTTCTAACTGAATCCAAGTTTGAACCTCAATGAGGTTCCAAGATGGAGGATGATGACGTCAGGTGAAGTCTTTACACGAATGTCAAGAGTTCCACATTGAACCACAACTTGTAATGTTCCAATTTAGAATAAATTTTCACTGAATGTCTTTGTCCTAAAACTTTTATACAAAGGAATCACTTGAGTAGTTCTCCAGGGAATAAATTATTATAATCTAAATAATAGATGAACTTCTAAACAAGCTGTCGTCTATGATAAAACATCACGAGCTCCAAAGATGTAAAAATACGACTCTTTACGGCACCTAATAGAAATATATCCTTCTTCTTGAAGGAATATTATACAACTGACTATTTCACGGGGATCTGAGTATTTTTAAGCTGAACTAAGATGTCATTTCATGTGCACATGATGGAACACATAGTTATTTCATCATCAAACTGCGCAGTAAACACGTAGGCCAGAAAATGACCTTGACAATAACCAATCATTTTTACCCGATGTTTACTAAATCGACGAACCAAGGCAAGCTAAAAATAGTGCTTATGAGAGTCATACTACGTTTTATATAAACATAATATCTCTTTCAAAAATATCAAATCCCATCAAAATAATCATTACAATAAAATTTAATGATACAAAAATGAAATAAAAAGAATTTAAAATTAAAACACAAGTAATTAAATTACATAGTCATAACAATATAATGAGCAGTGCCAAAAGATAAAACTGATAAACCTAATTATATTTTATTCTTTAAATGTACAAGAGAATATGTAATTTTCCTTTCATTATTTGCTTCTGCTTTTGCCTTAGTATTATCTTTAAATGATTAACTGACCTACAGTAAAACTAGTACATTTTTCTTCAGAAAACTATACTTCGTAATTTCACCCAAGAACAGTAGTTTATTTTGAAATTAATTATTAACCCTTTACAATGGCGTAATTACCTTGCAGGCGCATTTGGACACCTGTGCACAACCTGCGTGGAAGTGGGTTTTGAGGCCCACAGTAAACACGTACCACTTCCAGGGCAAACTTATTAGAAACTATAGGCTTTGAGGCCAGTGACCATGACATCACATCATGTTGTTGCTATTTAAGATAAAACTATCATCTGTAATTTAAAGTTTCATCTTCAAATACTTACACAATCATGATACCTTAGGAGAACTACTGCTACTTCTACCTTGCAAATCTAGCCCTGCCAGATACTACTTTTAGCTAAAGGGAGCTAAATGTTGTCTGCTGACCTATGTGGCAGTTGGGCAGTGATCTCCCCTTATGTATAAGACTTTGCAGCAAACTCTAAAAATATGTCAGTTACTACTTACACTTGTTCTAAGAAGCTGTAACATTGACAGCTGTAACAGCTCTGGAACCCACATCACCACCATAAGGCTCAGCATTTTGGAACTCTTTCTACCTTGCTTCCTCGGGTTTCAGCTCAATTTCTCTTGTGGACAGAGCTAACAAACAGACAAATGCCCTATCAATCAACAGACATACAGACAGGTTACATGCATCAAATGTACCATAATCCATCCCATCTGATGAGCCAAACGATATTCTTCACATGGATGGCCTATTTCCATTGTGACCGGCCTAGGCTATGTACTAGAAGCCATGAAGGACCAAACACCAGTATTACGGGCTCATTCATTAACAGCCCAGGTTCCATTATGTCAAATCCGATTTTTGCAGACATACAGGGACCAGTCTAACCCTCATACCACCTCAAGACACTGATTTGGTATGATGCTATGAATAGTTCCTCATGCATGAACAGATGTCACTTCACAATTGCTCTACACTCTGGCATGAGAAGAGACCCTTTACCCAGTGACTGTCTTGAAGTCACAGTTTCTAATTCAGGGACTTCTACGAGTTTAGTGAGAGACAGACCTCATTACTCATCACCAGCTCAGCCTCAAGTGTTACAGGGGACCTTAACCTCACCTCACACAACAAAGATGATGTTGCTTGTTCTCCAGTACTGTCATCTCTTCCACACTATTCGATGGAATAGGAAGACTCAGACTTCCATGCCTCTGTTGTGGACATTTTCTGCCCCTGGAGTTTTGTCCTCCTCTTCCCACTCCATCAACAACCAGTTTTCCAGGATATGTTGATCATACAATGGAAGAGAAGAGTCAGACTTCCATTACTCCTGCAGTCTGGGAGAGTTGTAGGCATTCAGACCCACCTTCATCATCAGTTCGATGGTGGTTGTACATTTGCCCCCACTACCCCAGTCTTTTCTTTGGAACAAAGCAGTTGACACTGATTTCGGGGATGATGCAGCCACACTCCGTATGTATGGATCTGATGGCTTTTGTTGACTCTCAGCATTTAGTGAGCAATATTGTTGCCGTGACTTTGATGTTGGACATTCTTTCTCTCTGGCTATTGTTCATCCAGTGGAACATAGCTTATCTTCTCCACTCCAAATACCTCAGGGCATGCATGCGTGTCAATCTCAAGAATGGCTTGGGTACTGAGTGAAGCCGCTCAACACACTTTGGTCAATGTTTTAATCGCAGTTGCTAGTCCAATTGGCAGAATGCATCTCAGTACACTCTGCCTGCACTTACCTGAAGGGCAACTTTACAGCCAAGCTTAGAGCACAGCCTTTATCCTCTAACCTTTTGTTTAATGTCCCAATCGATGACATCCATGAACAAGCCATCAGTGAGACATATTTCCCTCCCTCCCAATCACAGTATTGATATAGGGATAGTATGTGAAAGCAATAAATGGACCCCCAAGGTTCATTCATAGGACACGAACCTCTGAAAGCTGTCTTTTCGAAACTCCACTCATTGAAAATAAGTTGTTTTGTATTTTTTGCAGATATAGCACCAAGAGGGTTCTTTCATTTGTTCCACACCTCATCTTCATCCCAATGGCAAATGACTCTCTATGTCTGGTCATCAGCCTAACTGACCTCAGTCCATTCATCCATGCCCCTTGGTTGCCACTGGACACACCACAGTGCAGTTTTGATCATTTTCCATGAAGGAGACTTTGCAATCTGTGTAGACTTAGATGGTGCATACCTTCATGTCTCTATTCACAAGACTCCCAGGATGTTCCTGCAGTTTGCCTAAAGTATTGTATTCCATTTCAGGACCCTCCAATTGGGGCTCAGTGTTGGTCCCTGGGTCTTCAGTTGTATGACTAATCTGAGTAATGGTGCATGTCCAAACCATTTCTATGGTGGCGACATCAAGCTACCTGGACGACATGCTGCAGCAACATCTTTGAGTTAGCTCTAACAAGACATGATAACCCTTGTTTCCAGTCTGGACTCATCAACAAGGAAAAATCTGACCTAGTATCATATCAGCAATTTGTTTACCTAGGTATGGTGTTCAGTCCACAGGCAACATATTTAGTCTCCCTAAGGACCAGGCATTGAAACAATCCATGGTAGCACCTTACTTTCAAGGAATTCTATCTGGACGGGAATCCCTTTCCCTTCTAGGCTTGCTCAATGCAGCAGCAGACATCATGGTCCTAGGTCAACTTCTTCTGCATTGCCATTTTTTCCTGTGCAGGAATGGAGTTCTCAAGTTTACCGACTGGGTCATCCTCCCACCATTGACACCAAATTGAAGCACCATCTATGGTATTCGGAGCAACCTACCTTAGCTCACGGCGAGTTTACATCCACATGTCCACCTGCTCGAGATTATAGTCTGTACTGATATAAGAACAGATGGCTGTGAAGCCCACCTACTACCATCCTTTTGGGATACCAGTGATGCATACACACCCCAGAATCAGCATCTTGATATCAATAATTCTGGAGAGAATGGCCATTATGAACATTCTTCACCCAAGGAAGGAATGTTTGCTTGGCAGTGGAGTTTTCATTCTGTCCGACAACTTGACAGTGGTGACTTACCTCAAACAACAAAGAGAAATTGAATCCTACAAAGTGATTAATCTCCAGCAATGAAGACCCCAATCCCCAGACCTTTGTGTCATTGTTGGGGACTTTCTGAGGTGGTGTTGTCATTAACAAAGACACATGCATGTTTGCCATATCCCAGGATGCCTCAGCATACTGGCCTACTCTTTGTCATGGAACAAGCAACTAGTACAGAAGGAATGGTCTCTCCATCCCTCGTTTCTTACTCAGATCTCTACCCAATGGGATCGACCATTGGTAGGCCTGTTTGCGATAACGTGGAATGCCAAACTCCCATCCTTTGTCTCTCCTGCCTGGACCCAACAGCTTGTTCAATGGGCAGTTGACTCCCTATTGTTGGATTGGACCAAATTGAATGCATACACCTGCCTTCCAACACCTCTGATTCCAAAAGTGATACAGAAAGCAAAGGAATTGGCCTATTGCCTCATCCTCATCACACCATTCCGATGGGAGGAGTTGTGGATCAGTGACTTCACCAATCTTGCATCGTAAACCCCGTGGAAGATTTGGATTTTCCTTCACCTACTCAAACAACCTTGACAACAGTTGTTTCATCCTTGTCCAGAGTTCCCAAACCTGCACATCTGGATCAGTTGAAACAGGCCTTCAAACTTAAATAATTTTCACAACCAGTCATTGAGAAAGTAGCTCAGGCATGACAGCCCTCCACTCTGAAAGCATATGAAGTCAAATGGCACAGTTTTCACCCAGTGGTGCGCAAATAAACATATTTTGCCTCTCCAAGTATCAGTACTGCAGATAGCTTGTATCCTCCTCTGGTTCATCGAAGAGAGCAAGTTAGCATCAAGTACAATCAAAGGTTAATGCTCCAGGATCCCTGACACCTTTCATCATCATGGAAGAGAGGATATCGGACAGTAACACAGAACTTATCTGACCTTCTTGCCAACTTTGTGTATACATGGCCAACAAAGTTACCCCTATCCCCAAAACAGAACCTATCTTGGATATTAACCTGGCTGGATAAGACACCTTTTGAACCAATTTCAAAGGCATCTCTGGTGCTCCTTTTCATACAAGACCTGCTTCCTCATGGTGTTAATGATTGAAGGCAGAATTCATGGAATACATGCCCTATCAGCAGACCAGAATTACAAGCAAGTTTTGACAAGACGAATCAGTCTTATTCGTTACAGCATCCTCTTTCATTGCCGAGAACCATCACCTTTCAAGGGTAACTCAACTTTTGTCATGAACCCTCTGACTCGTCTAGACACATCATCTGAAGGCCACATACAAAGACCCAGTCTGGGCTTTCAGTTGATGATTTAGTAAAAACAGCTATTGTGTCGAGTGAGATCAAGCCTCTATCTACATCTCACAAAAGGATAGGAGGATCTATCAGAACAGACTATCACGTCCTGGAGTAAAGAGGTTATTTGCTCAGCATATAGGGAAATAACTGTAGCTCAGTGAACTTATTAAGCACATTGGCTCACGAGGTTCGGTCATTTGCCACCAACCTAGCATCAGAATGTAACTCTTGCTAACTGACATCATTCAGGCTGCGGGATGGAGATTGGGGTCCACATTCTCTAGCTGTTATGAGATCTGTCATCCCAGAGGGCCCAGTTCTATCTAGTAGGACCTATACCAGCAGCTCAATAGGTCACCCTTCCAGATCAATCGACAACTACATAAAATGTGGCTTCAAGACTTCTGCTGGATTTGTGGGGGGAAGGTTTTCCCTTTAGAAGCTGTGCCTTGACAGATGAAGTGTCCTCCAGTCTGCGAATCTGTCTTGGATACCTTAGGGTATGGGGATGGACCTCCCTCCACGCTTACCTATTCTCCTTGGGTATTATGATTGATAAAAAAAAACAATTTTTCCTAGTAAAATGTGTTTCTTTGAGAATACTTACCCAATCATAATACACATACACATTCCTGGCCTACCTGCAGTTACAGCATGCCTTCTGCTCCAGTAGTAACTGATGTATTAATAATAATAATAATAATGAGGACTTTGTATAGCGCCTAATCTTTAGAAGCTCTAAGCGCTTTACAACATTTGACAACACTTAAAAAACATATATAATGATATGATTACAAAATTAAAAACAAACACCACGAAAGTAGAAACAGAAAATATGCTGTAAATATTTAAGGCAAGGATACATTATTAGGTATTCTTGGACTTAGTCACCAAGTCTTATACATAAGGGGAGATCACTCTGCCTAATCACCATATAGGTTGGCAGACAACATTTAGCTCCATTTAGCTAAAGGTAGTATCTGGGAGGGCTGGATTTGCGAGGTATTAGTAGTAGTCCTCCTAAGGTATTATTATAAATGGGTAAGTATTCTCAAAGAAACATATTTTACTGCGAAAAATTGGTAACTAATTTGGAATCTCCCATATCAAACATGAAGGCTGTGAACAACAATCTGCACTTTCCTGAGGTGGGCTCATGGGAAGTATAACTGTGTTTCAGTAAGTAAAATATCTGATATCGATGTAGGATGCTACCAATTTATCAAATTCAGATGATGTAGTGACACAGACATTAACATTGAACTAGAAGATTCAGAGGCTGAAAAGGTCAGCTGCAGTTGATCACACAGCTCCACTGACTTCTCGGTGAATGTATTCTTGTATTTTCTCAGAATTTTAAAACATAAGCAATTCTTCTATGAAAAATATAATTATAGAGTCATGATAATCAGATTTTATTCCTAAAACTATCGACAGATAACAAACGTGTACAAAATCTAAGGGTGTGTGTGATTTGGATTTCTAACATAGCTTTAACAATTCTTCAGTCATATTACTATGATGTCAGCATTGTAGCAGTTTGTCATGATGTCTAGCACTGGGGCATCATGCCACAGACATGTAGCATGATGTCCCACCCAGTCACGTTATCCCGACACCAGGCCGACTAATCATCACACTAACTTCTTGATGCTGAGTGCCTAGCCATGCAGCTGTTAGTACCATTTTTATAAGTCTTTGATATCACTCAGCTGGGGTTTGAACCTATGACCTCCCGCATCCAAACTGGATGCAGTAACCACTAGGCCACTGGAGCGGTCTGCAAAAATGATAAAACCTTTTAAAATTTATGTTAAACATACAATACACTACAAATTTTACAGACAGTCCATTTTGCATGGAATAATTTAGGTACCATATTCTATTTATAGCACACTGCACTCTGGTTTTCACACATGTATGTTGACAGTTATAATGCAGTAGCATATGCAATGCAGTAAACAGGCAGACTTACTACCTTGACCTACAAATTGTCAAAATGTCAAATGAACAAGGTCACTGTGATGGAAAGAAGAAAAATGGTTTCTGGACAAGACTTTTAGTTATGAACTATACCTTTGTGAATGACTTAAACCTTGGGTAAGCAAAAAAGCCTATTGATTTTAAGCCGAAAGGTCAAATGGCAATGTCAATAACAGAATGAAACAAATAGTTTTTGCATAACTTTAGTTCTAGAACACATACTTTAACTAACTTTAGGTATTGAAGAAGCATATTGATTTGGGGGTCAATAGATTTGGGGGTCAATAGGTCAAAGGTTATGGTTATGTTTACTCCCCAGATATGGGATTTGCAAATGTCTTGTTTGAGAGTAATTTTCTTGACTGATTTTATGAACAAAAGATGCGCATATAATATTGGCTGAACCTGTTAAATTACTTAATAAAAAGTCATGAGACTGACCTAATGTAGCATATATATATTTCATGTTATGACCTCAACATCATTGGTCACTGTCAGAGAGTTGGAGTGGGTATGAACTGGCGGTTGTGAGCAATATGGTATAAAATTCATGGCAACTTGCAAGACATCAGAGTTGCTTGAGATGTATCGAATGTGATCAAGATATTAAGTAGGTAGGTAGGTGTATTGGTTGTTAGGTAGGTAGGTAATTAAATAAATATATAGGTGGACATGTAATAGTGCGAAATTTGTACAAAAAATGTAAGGCATCCCCACCCCACTTCCACAGATAAACAAGCAACTAAAATTATGCATCTAATTTGCTTGGAACCCAGCAAAACCTATAACTTGTGATGGAAATCAGAAGAAATTCATAATCAATAATTGGTTCCACTTAAGCAAGTGATAACCATTTATAATTGGTTACTTAGAGTAAATTTTAATTTGTGTTTCACATGCAGTTATATCTTTGCTCAAGAGTTAAAATTTTTTATAAATGTACAGGAGTAATCTATTTTAGTGACATTTACACTTTAATCTGATAAAACTGTTACGTTTTTTTCCATCCTGTATTATTTTTGTTCTACAACTTTGTTAAATGAAAGCAATTTTCTATGGCTGTTCAGTTATATGTAACTGAAAAACTGTTGGAAGCCACAAAAACCCTTTTGTTCATGTAATGTATAAAATAGACATGCTTTTCTTGCTTGTCATTTTATACTAATACCACAATCAAAAGATTTTACAAATAAACTAAAAACAAATCTTCACAAAATTATTATTTATTAATTCCGCCATTTAAAAGCAAAATCATGTAATTGTGACAACATTTGTCCAGATTTGATAGTAAGTCCTATATAGCTTACCATTTACACAGGAGTTTTACAAACTTTTGCTTGAGTGGCTGAGTGGTCTAAAGCGCTCATCGTTACGGATCATTGCCATCTCACCCCTGTCTGTGTGGGTTTGAGTCTCAGGTTCGGCCAATGTTGGTGTGTGAAAAAGCTTGCTAGGAGCTTCATGTGGGTTGGTGGTTCTTTCCGGGGTTTTCCATGCTTCTTCCTACACTATTTATATTGGCCGCCATGTATAGTCTATCTTGTGCTGAAAAATGGCATTAAACCCTACAACAACAACAACAACAACAAACTTTTGTGTTTTGCAAACAACTAAAAAGAAGTAGTCTCCCTTTCTGGACAGTTTATTATGGAGTATCTTACTGGTTTGCTCAACCGATTATCAGTTATAATTGATAATCAGAACAACATTACCTTTAACCTTTAAGTGCTTTGTCTGTAGATCAGCCTCCAAAATCAAGCACTTACTGAGTGAGATTTTGCAAATACAGCAATGAGATACTTTCATTGCTTATCTACCAACATTGTGCAGTTGTGCATTAGTGAGAATATAGTTTTCAGTATTTGGTATTAATGTATGTGTTGTTATGTGCAGTTCTAATCCATATACCATAGTGCCATTGTTATATTACATAATTACTCTCATTTTGTGGATATGCAGTTAAATTGCATGCACCATAGTGCCATTGTAACTATACATAATAAACTGTAATTTTGTGGATATGCAGTTAAACTGCATGCACCATAGTGCCATTGTAACTATACATAATAAACTGTAATTTTGTGGATATGCAGTTAAACTGCATGCACCATAGTGCCATTGTAACTATACATAATAAACTGTAATTTTGTGGATATGCAGTTAAACTGCATGCACCATAGTGCCATTGTAACTATACATAATAAACTGTAATTTTGTGGATATGCAGTTAAACTGCATGCACCATAGTGCCATTGTAACTATACATAATAAACTGTAATTTTGTGGATATGCAGTTAAACTGCATGCACCATAGTGCCATTGTAACTATAC
>JAECUM010000813.1:0-22840 GCA_016617855.1 Megalonaias nervosa | reverse complement strand
CGATAAAATCAAATATATGACCATCATAAAATTTAACAGCTCTATCTCGTGGAAATATTGTTACTGCTGAGGTCCATGCGTGCGAATTATGATCAACGATTGTTAGAGGAGCTCCTCTTGATTCATATTTTGGTTTGTACAAAATCTCTCCGGTTAACGTCTTTACTGTTATTGGGAATTTCAATTTCTTTTCTAGTTCAGCGACATCTTTGATAGACGCTCCGGTATCTTTAACTGATTCTGCCCAAGTATTTATTTTTTTTACGTCGTAAATCTGTTAAACCATTACCACGTATCGCGTTTGTAAAATGTTCTGTAACTCGTTCAGCTATACAGTTTATTCTTGACTCTGACAGTTTCATAGGCTTTAGATCCCCGACGTCAGGTTTATTATTAAGCGGATATATTGCATATACAATTGCAGTAACTGGATATGCACGTTGATAATATGCCTTATCAATACCAGTCAGTATTCCGGGCTTAGATTTATTATTTAAGAGAACAATATTATTTCCTGACTGCACACGGACTGGATCGCGCTTATCACGAATAATCCAAATATCTTCTTCTGTATTTGCAATAAATTTTATTGAAATAAAATATTTTTGATCATCAAGGTGATTAATAATTACTTTTCCTCGTTCGTCATTCATCATATTAGTAACATTTCCAACTCTGAATGTTGACCATACATGAGCAGCGCCACTATTACGAAATTCATTTTTTGCTTCACGAATACGTTCGGTTACATCCTCATCCGTTAAAGTTAGATCCTGCATCAAAGTACTAAATTTATATTCTGATAATCGATCGAGATCGAATCTAGCTCTTTTAGGTTTAATCATGGATAATTCCTCCATATAATTAAAACAAATATTTAAATTAAAATTTTAGTATATATAATGATTGAAACAAAAAACAAATGTGCTTGGCTCAGAATTGGATATACTTCTCATTGTAATAAACCGTGCGTGAACAAATATTGCGGATATCATGCACAGAGTATCAAAAATGGAAGTACAGGACCAATACCGTGTGTGCAATGTGGTGTTGGAGTCAGAGGAAAAACTCCATTGTGTATAAAATGTGGCGGAAAAAAATATAGAGAATTAAAACGATATTATGACAAAAAAAATAATACTTTGACGTCAGGTAAATCTCCTATAAAAACCGTAGAAGATTATCTGACCAGATTTCAAAACAATGATTTAGACAAATAATATTATATATAAATGGAGCAAAACGAATTTGTGAAACATCAAATAATAAAAAATTATGAAGCATCCCGAGATGGTGTGGTTAGACACTGTAAATCAAAAAAAACAGTCGGTAGCCTTGATAAATTTGGTTATTTTACATTTAATACTAGTGGAAATAAACATTATCGCTCTAATATATTCGTATTTGAATGTTTTTATGGAGTAGTTGAAAATGGACTTGTAGTTGATCACATTGATGGAAATCCCAAAAATAATCGGTTATCTAACCTGCAAGCTATTACACCTAGTCAGAATAATATACGTGGAAATACAGGAAGGTGTAAATTATTCGGAAAGAGAGCTATTAAATCCATAAATGTAGAAACAGGGCAGGAAATAACTTTCCCATCAATGAATGCAGCTGCCAGATATTTTGGCATACATTCACAATCAGTACAACATGTAGCTGATCATATACAAAAATCTACATATTCATTCAAATATGATCAGCGGGTAATATTTGAATATATCTAACTCTGTCTTCCTAACAAATAAATTGTATATAGTTTAACTCTATATTTTGCTATGGGTACCTTCACCATCGCTGCTCTCTGTGTCACTCTCACTTTTGACAGAATCAAATAACATAATCTTTCTCAACTGCATTACACGATTATCCACGATCTTCTTTTTCTCGTATTCACGAGACAGTTCGGATCTGATATTTTCGATCGAACGTGCAAGAGGCGCAAATAGCTTTACCTGTTTGTCATTTACCACCGCCAAGGACTCTAACATAGACTGATAAATTGATTTTACAAATTTATAATTGCATGGTAATGTGTATTTATTGTCAATTTTTCTTTGTTTTAATATTTCATAATCACATAATATTTTTTCAGGATCGAGATTATCAGATAGATTTATTCCGTTATGTTTTAATTTTTTAATAGCAGAAATAATATCATTAATGTTTTCTTGGTTCATTATATAATAATTATTTCTTTAAAATAAAAAATAATATCAGTATCTGAATAATTATTTTAAAAAATGTAGTCCCCATAACCCCATGTGAACCTCTAAGTTGCCATATGACATCTTAGCAGGATCAGAAGGTCAGGGGACTGTTTTTTGAGGATGATTATATACAGATGATTATATACAGATGGTGATGATTATATACAGATGATTATATACAGATGGTGATGATTATATACAGATGATTATATACAAATGGTGATGACGGAGGAATCTTGTCTACGTCCAACAGATTTTGTACACTCTCCCCCCATACAAAACCCCGGGAGTGTAAAAGGTACACCACTCAAGGGTGTATGATAGGAGAGTGTATTTTGTCTGTTGTGGATATCGAGGAAATTCTCCGGGTTCCCCCAATTAAATAGCATCAGTCGCCAAATGCAAGATAATATCTTTAGCATTTTTGGAGACTCGAACACACGAGAATCTGCACAACTTCGATCTACGTCCATCCGTCTTACCACTTCGGCCATTGCTCTCTTATCAATAATACAGTTAAATTTAAATATATATAAAATATTTGCTCTATCTCACAGAACTTGTATTACTAATAGAATGTAGAACTGTACTTCAGTTTTTCAAAATTCATAAAATAATTTGCACGTATAAGTTATAGTTCGTCAAGGTAACAGACAGACGGACTAATACGCTATACACATATATACAACTGGGTTTGTACAGGTAACGACGTAGTAGTAAGGGAAATAATCGCTCAATTTACTCCGCAGAGAGAGATAGCCGAGTTATCTCGCTTTATTATATATACAATTGCTTTAATCATAGAAATTGATTATTATTCATGTATTTACTCATCAGATTATTTTTTGTCCCCTGATTAAATAATCGGACGTTCTACGAGCGTATATACAAATTAATATTAAGAGACTCTTGTCTTAGATCCAAAATGTTTCCTGCCTGGTCAGTGAGTTTGAAATTTATTCTTGTCAGAAATGGATTGTGTACACGTAAATAAACCGGGTTAATTGGCTCAGTTACAATTAACCAACCAGGCGGGTCTTTAGGGCTAAATGAATATAGTATATACCCCTGTTGGGCCTGATTAGATTTTGAAAGATCTACCTGATAACTGTCATCAATTACGTCACATACCAGATTGACTGCAATTGTTGTTGTTATATTTACAATACCTGGTGATATATGACGTCCGGCACCAAAGGGATTGTTATTATGTTTTAGTATAACCGGTGGTGGGGCTATTTTTTTCCATGAATCATGTATTCTTTTAAAGTGTTCTTCAATAAAATCATTTAATGATTTCTTCATTTCAGCGTTATTTAAATCTGGTATAACAAATGTTTGTAAATCTTTTTCTGTTATTTTATAATGATCAAGAAATACTTGTTTAGATTCTGGATTTGTGTAACGATTTCCATCGAGTTTAGTCGCGGTGTTTATAATACTTCGATTGACGATGTATAAATCGAACAAGATACCATTTAAATGTTTTATTGACTCGATTATTTGCTGCTTTACACTTTCATTATAATGTTGTGATAATGAAATAAGTAAATTTCTTAAATCATTAAACGTTTTATCGTATTCAGGTTTAAGAGTATCTACAAAATGTTTAATAAATCTTACATCAACAGTATAGTAACTAATCTTCGTCCTGGTGTCTGTGTTAACAATAAATAATGCTTTATTCAACTTGGGGATTCTTTTACCGTCAAAATCGGTAAAGTAATATCTATCTTCGTTTGGAAATCCAAATCTTGTATTATTACTCCATGGTTGTTTTCCTCGATATTCTGGATCTTTAATGAATTTTTCTTCACTCATTTTAAATTCTTCTATTTTTGGTTCTGAAACTCCATTATAAACAGGTGGAACATCAGGCCATCCTAACACTGATCTGATCGAACTTTGATAAATATCTACGGAGTAATCAGGGGAATTTATTTCAATAACCGCAGATAGTGTTGGTTCGTAGACAGTAATTGCTATTTTTGATTCTTTTCCTGTAATAGATTTAATTCTGCGTTGGAACTCATCATTAATCTGTTCTATTTGATAACTACCCGTTGGAATACTAACTACTTGCCAATCAGGAGTTCCATCAGGCTTATTCTTATTAGCAAATATTAATGAATTATTTGGCTGTAGTCTACCAAATGATTTTGATCTAATATTGGGCCAGCTATAATAAATTCGCAATTGCGCTAATGCTATTTCTTTTGCAGGAATTGCGGTTGGAAAATTGACACTAAACTCAGGATTGGTCGAACTTAACGATATCATAGTAGTTTTTGACGGAGTTGTATTAGTAACGATCTGCTGAAGTAACTCCCTGTCTGTCATTATTATTATTGTTGTTATTTAATTCGTTAAAATCATTAGCGATCACCTTAAAAGCGTCATCATAGGTTTTCATCATCATAGCAAATTCAGTATCGGATATTTCACCATCACTAACACACGAAGAAATATACAAAGATAATTTAGAACATGCATCTGCAACTGTATGTAATTTAATCATATAATCGTGTAATTTAGCATTTGTACAGGTATCTATCTTTTTGGTTATAATACCGAGAACTCCAGCAATAGTCGTTGATGCTGAAACAATAATGGTTATAACAGTAGGTGCTGTCATTGTCAACATTGATAATAATAATCCTGTTCCAGTAATAACAGCAGAAACCGAGTAAACAACTACATCGATGACAACTATACGTCTTTTGTATTTTTTTATTTTCGTGTTATAATAGTCGATAAAATTATTTAGTTTAGTCAGACGCTCACATACCTGATTGCATCTGTAACGTTGAACGTCGATGCGAGACTGAGTTTGATCCATTATACTAACAACGTCATTTAATTAAGTTTCAGCTACGTATTCTAGGCACCACCAGTAACGTCTCGGAGGTATTTCTGTTGATATCAGCGTAAAGATTTCTTTGATGTTCTTGGTTAGCATCAGCAATAGAGGATTACGATATTCATTCGGTGATAATGAAGTTGCCGCATTAATTTCCGAATCGTATATTGATAACCTGTATAAGCCAGTTACTTCTACGGTATGTTCGAGTGTGTTATTTTGTGGTGTCCATGTTGATGATCCTGATGCTACTGTATATACGATATTTTTAATTTGTCCGTGTGGAATTTTAATTAGATTAGTTTTTTGAACAATACTAGGTATTCCACTGACAATATCATTGAGTTTCGTGTTAATGTCGGCTAGTTTTATTTCAACGGTTGGTTGTTCCCCAAAAAATTCTTTAATGGGTTTGTTTACATTTCTACGAAAATTTAAGAACGTTTCTACATGTTTGGAAAAAGTAGCACTAAGTGTAGTAATTTCATCACCGATTGTTTTTAACGAAGTTGAAATAGGAATGTTGCTATCGTCTACATATTTCTTCGTTGTAGCATCAAAATCATATTCCGGTGTCCTAAGATTATTAATGCCATTATTATTCATGTTGAGAAATGCACGCATTATACCGCCATTGGCCAATACGTACTTAGATTCTTGATCATCGACATATTTCCTTGTTGCGGCGTCTGTATCTGCGGTTGGGTTTCCAAGGTCTATAATTTCATTTTGATTCATAATAATGCTACCTGTAAATGAATCACCAGCTTTCTTAATATAATCACTGACTGACGTACCGGAATCTTGTATTTTACCCTGATCAGTAAAAGTAACTATATTATTAACAACAGCATTAGGAACTCGTATAATTACATCTGGTAGTTGTATATTACTAGTTTTTAATCGTCCTTCCTTATCCTGAAAAACAACTACTTCGTTTTGATCCACACTGGTTATGTTTAATAAATCATCAATTTCATTTCTGAGTTGATCGAGAGTTGCGTATTTAGATAAATCAACTTGCTGATGACCTTTACCACGAGAAGATCTTCCATAAATATCCACCATTATATTTACTAATGTCTGTTTAAATGTGACGTCGTAGTATATTCATGTACAACTTTGTGGGGTGGTTTTGTTGATTTTGATATAGCATCAAGTACATTAAGTACTTCTCGACCACATATTGGTGGATCGGTTAATGTTTGTGTAGGTAATGTTGAATACCATATTGGAATACTTTGATAGCAACTAATATACTTTAAGAATTCTTTTGGTGGAGCTAGTCCATATGAATCAAAATAAATAATTCCACGTGGATCAATTGCATAAGCGACCCAATGCGTGCCTGAACCAGAATTTTCATCGAGATTAATAATACCTGTTTCAATGTTATTTGGTTGTTTTGGTAATTGATCACGCATGAAAACTCCTCTAAAATTTTTTATTTTTAATTTTTTAGCAGCATCTAGTAAATCAAAATTGGACATAGGAGATATTAGTAAACTGTCCTTGGTAATCTTAGGCCTTTTCCGTACCATGAATGTGGAGTCCCTGGTAATCTTAGACCCCTTCCCTTTTTTTTGATTCCCTTTCCTGTTGCTTTCTTTAATGCCATTCCAGCAGCGGTTCCAACAGCACCTAATGCAGCTGCTTTTGCAACAGCTGGGGCTGCAGCGGCTATTAATGCTGGTATAGCAGCAAGAAGTGGAAATATACCACCCGTCTTAATATATCTTTAATGGCACCCGCAGAAAGATTAAGTTTTATACCTTTATTTGATTTTTTGGCTTCATCGAAATGCCCGAGCTGACGTTCTGTAAGAGATAATTTATTTGAGCCGCTCATCTGATCTTTCTTTAGCGATATTTTTAATCCACAGTTATTTTTTGATGCTGATTGTATCCTTTTAATCTGACCAGGAGTCAGACTAACACTAACGTGATTATACGACATTATAATATTCATAAACGATCTAATTACATGTTTTCTACTGGCGCATCAACTACTCGCATTCGTCCACCAGCACCTTCAAGTAACATTGATTTATCGCTGAGTATGACAGCAATTGCTCTGTAATTGGCAATAACTCCAACATCTCTGTTAACACGAGCTCGAAAATGTATATCAACTACTGACTGTCTGGTTAAATCTAAATGTTCGAGCGAAAAGTAATAAATTGGATATAGGGTTGTAAAATCCAATTGTGATATTTGTAAACCAGTATCAATATTTTGATCACGACCCATGAACGTCATTAGACGATGATATGCACGTGCTACATGATTTTGTTCAAAATTCAGTAAAATATCTTCGGATGGTTCTTGATGTCCATTTATTCTTAAAGAAACTTCGGAAACACCAAGATTGTCAAATATCATAATACTAAGATTTTGACTGTTTACTCGTGCAACATCTTGAAATGCAATAAATATATGTCGTGGCGCAGAAACACCTTGCTGAGAAGCTATTTGCCATGTAAATAAACCATTAATATTACTCTGGATAGCATCTGTGGTCATTGTTAACCACGATAATGCTGATTTACCACCTTGATTCATAAAAGAGAGTAGACGATCTTCTTCAGTTATTGATGGGGTCATCACCGGCATCCACAATGAAAGCTTCGTAAGAATTACTCTACCAGCATCACCAATGGGTCTCCATAATGCATCGTTGTCGGTTGCTTTTCGTACAAGTACAACTGTATGTTTGGCTCCAAAAATGACTTTTCTGACATTTCTACAGAATCCAAAGATATGTGACAGTGGAATCGCACATGAAAATACTCTCCTATCACCTTTTAACATTGATCTACGTGCTGCAAATCCTAAGTTAAATTCTGGATTTGGAAAATATAGATCTTCAATAGCAGCAGCAACAGGAGGAACAGCTCGATTATTGGGCTGTCGAGTAATCTGATTTCTATTGTCAGGGTAGTTAGAAGTATCCTTTACAAACATCATTGATGGACCAGTTGATCTTGAATAATCATCGCTGTATCTTGCAAGGCCAAGTATTGTCGTTGCAACATCAACGTCTTTCTGGATTGATTCAATATTTTTTCCGTCAATCATGTACGTAGCACTATCAAATAACGCCATAATACCATTATTAACAAAACCAACCCTAACTTCAGCTCCATATGCTACTGGTGCTGCAGGAGCAGCGTTATTTAAAATTTCACCTTCTACTTCAATAAAAGCCTCAGCGGGTAGGAAATACCTACTTGTATCCTGAACTTGTAGTTCAATTCGTCCACGTTGATCTGGAATTCGAGCGTCATAAGAATAATATTGATAATCACGCACAGACTCATCTTTAAGTACTGGTGCGTCCATGTCAAATGCGGGATCAGATATGCGCTTGAACATCTTTATTATAATTATTATCGTCTAAAACGAAGACCACTTCCTGCTATCAGACTAGCGGTTATATTTTTTTCTTTTTCTGACATTGGTACATCAGCCAACTCTGATAGCTTTTGATTAGCAACTTGATTTATTATTTTACTGACATTTACAGGCATTACTTCAGTACTAGGTAATTTTACAGGTTGAGGTTTTCGTCGTATTAATCGTGTTAGTCTATCTTTAATCGCTGAAAATGCTTTACCAGCGAGATTACCCATAGCACCAATACCTTTTTCATGAACAACATCAATAGCTTTCATTCCCAGTTACTTTGCGATCGGTATTGCTTTTGGGGCTATCCTTCTAAATAGACCCTGAACAACATCACCTAGTCCATCTCCGTAGGTTGTTTTGTATACGGGTAATCGTGAGTTTATTACCCTGACCATAGTTGGTCCACGGTGAGTACTATATACGATCATTTTATTGTAGTAATTGTATTTAATTACGTACTTAGTCACTATAGTAATCATCGGCAATTTCATTAATAAGAGACTGATAAACATCAACGTCCATGATACCGCCAGTAAATAACCGTCTGCAAATATCGGCCGCCTCATTAATTATTTCTGGAGAATTATTACCAGCTCGTTTTCCTCCGATGAGGATTTCTAGTCGATCAACATCAGCAAGAATGTTGTTTGGGCACAGAATAAAATCATCTCCAGTAGAAAAACCTTTTCCAGTAGGAGGTTCTTTTTCTTCCTCCGTCAATTTTTCTAATTCCATTTTCCTCCTCCTCGATTCTATTCCACTGAACCCCGAAGTTTTCAGAGGAGTAATTCCTGCAGGACGTGGTGATGGTGATGGAGATGGTTGTTGTGGTGGTGGTGACAATTTTAATGGTTTTATAAATCCACTTAGTTGCGATAATGGAGTTTCTCCAGGTTTGTACTTTAATGGTGATGGAGTTTGTGGTTGTGATTCCGATATTGTTTGAGGATCTGGTTGTTGTGATGATATATCTCCAAATAATGGACCTTCTTTAGCTTTTTCGACTTGTCTCATAAAAGTTTCAAAATCATTCTTATATTTATTAGTGATTCTAGATATACCACGAGATTGTCGAAATATAAAAGAAACCCAATTTTTTTCAAGAACATTAGCCGTGTCTGGATCTAATAATTTATCACGTTGCGAATATCCTATTGCAACGACCGCAACATCGTTTTCTTTAAGTAGTCTACGACCATATTCGGTTAATTGGGCTGGTTTTTGTTTTGGTTTTTGTTTTGGCGTAACAATATCTATTACGTCACCGACATCCTCACGAACTTTGTCAATACCCTCGAGTACTTGTTGTACTTCTTTTTGTAATTGTGGTTGAGCAGCAGTTATTTCAGCTGGAAGTTCTCGTAGAATCTTTTTTGTTTTCTTAGTTCTTTCTGCTATTTTTCCAGTTGCCTCTGCAATTTTCTCAGATACTGGAAGAAGAGGTTTAGTTGTATCTGTAATAGGTTTAAATAATTGTTTTGTATCCTCGTCAAATTCGACTTGAGATTCCTGACGCGATTGTAATTGTTGCTTGACAGCATCACGAACAGGTAAATATTTTCTAATTGCTTCTAGTCGCTCTCTTGCTAATCTAGCTGAATGTGGTTCGCCTATAACGACCATTATTAATAATATTTATACTGGCTGTTTAATTATAGCAGCAGGGAGGGTGTCCGACACAAATTGAGTGACCCGGCGAGTAAACTAAACGCATTA
The DNA here is from genome assembly GCA_016617855.1 of Megalonaias nervosa. Lineage (NCBI taxonomy): Eukaryota > Metazoa > Mollusca > Bivalvia > Unionida > Unionidae > Megalonaias > Megalonaias nervosa. The sequence goes on along the minus strand of JAECUM010000813.1, from coordinate 12,641 downwards.
TAACATAAAAAACAAAAAGTCAAAAATAAAATAACAAAAATGAGCTAACCCAAACAATTTATTATTCGTTTTTCAAACTATACGGTAATAATAAAAGTTAGGAGGTTCGGTTTAGCGTTATTGACCTTATTTTTCAGCCCTTGTAGGAACCTTTATTTTTGTAAAATAAAGTCTCATATAAAGTGGTCTGTTCACCCTGCCTGCTGCTCGATGAGTCCACATACTTCAAATCTTCAACCATATAATTGTCTTTGACAAAGAAATATATTATAAATGAATATACAAAATGAATCCTGAAGATTTAACAATGTTTATCAGACACATATCTCTAAACGCGACTGACTTGTCCTACCAACTTACTAAATCAATGCCTCTAGGGCTAATTGCCTGGGACTAAGGATGAACCCAGTGGTCAATCGGTTGAATACCTGAATGTATCTATTCATACCCAATAAATGTATCTCTGGTTATAGGGTAGGGGTCACAATAGTTTCCCAAGTTATTGCGAGGGAGTTCACGTCCATAAGGTGGAGGTGAGTGATTGTTAACAATCAACACAGAAGTCAATATAAGTTGCATGCCTTAATGATTTGTCCATGGCATGAAAATCATGTGAGCTGGTTATAAATTGCATAAACAAAAGTTTATTAGGAAAACATGGTGGCAATTATTGCACATTTTATGTATTAAATCTTTTCAGCCGTCACTATTGCCCGAGAGACTTAGAGCTAAACACAACATGCTCTTCGCACAAGTCTATATCAACGGGAAGTATTCCAGCAGGATTTCATCAATAACACGAGAAGTTGCCGCGACGAGAGAATGGACGGACAGACAGACGCGATCACAATATCTCTGGCTGTTTAACTGTTTAAAAAGCCCTGGGATTGAAAGAAAATGGAAAACATGCAAGTAAAGAAAGAAATTGATTAAGTTTATTTGATTAGTTCATTACGTTATGTACAAATACTCGAATAATTCCATTTTCTTATTTTGCTATTGTTCCTTTCCAGGAACAATGTCATTGTATGTCCATTTTAATAATGTTAGTTTTTTCAATCAAATGCAGAAAAACCACTTAAATATACACCACATGTGCAAAAAAATCATCCGACACAAATTTCTAAATTAGACTAGTCTGGGATAAAAAGTTTTAACGTTAAAGCGTATATACTGATAATTTTATTCGAAAACACACCAACCTTAAGTCTTCCACGAAAATGACAAATATTACTTGTGAATAAATATAAGGCACGCTTAGTTTTGCTTTTGCAGTGTATAGATCAAACTCGTGAGTAAAGAATAATCTCTTTAAATAGTAACATCTAAAATGTACTAAAATATTTTACGTCCCGCACATAAAAAAAATTCTGTACACCTCCTACCTTAATGTCGATATCACAATTGTTGTTTAAACTGTTGGATAAAGCTTGATGTAGTTTAATTTAATTTAGGGTAAGATATCAGCCTCTTTTAAACTGCGTCTCACACAGCAACACTATCTACAAAATTGCTTATTAGAAATATGCATAGTTAGAGAGCGACACCACCCGAAAAACACCCACAAATAATAATAATAATAATAATAATAATAATAATAATAATAATAATATTATTATTATTATTATTATTATTATTATTATCATTATTATTTTTATTATTATTATTATTATTATTAAGAACAACAAATTACTGTGTATGTGGAAGAAAGAAAGATTTGGGGTTTTATATGTTAAATTAAAGTTGCGGCGATATCCATATCAGACATCATCTGGTGCTTTTGGAGTTTTCCCGCAAAGACGACGGAACATCTGTCCTGTCTCTCTAATCCATTTGTTGGAAACTGAAAAAGTACATTATCAAGTCGAATAAAAAAGATTTAAATACAAAGTGATATAATGATCTTTTTGTTTTGCATAAATGTCGTCTTAAAATTCAAACACAAACCGAATAAAATGAAAGAAGTCGCATGGGTCAACATTAGGAAGCCATTTATAATATGTTATATGCTATGTAAATCGAACAATTTCAATTCATTTTAAGGATATATCTGTGACAAACGTTTATCACTCTAATGAAAGTACAAATCAGATACTTTGTGGAGAGAGTAACATGAACATTAAAGCTTGATATCCGTTTCATTTTGGACGCTAGTACCACTATTGCTACTACTACTACTACTACTACTACTACTACTAGTTTTTACTATTTATATCTACTTTATGTATTAAACCATTAGTCCTGGTTTTCGTAATCTTCGAAATGTAATTTTCGACAACAATAATGATACTTATCGATGACTCACTCCATTTTGAACCTAAGAGAACTGGGCATCCAGCGTGCATAGTTTCTTGCTCCAAGTCCCCGTCTCTATCAACACTGTACCAGAAAGCGGCGGCACCCTAAAATACAGTTACAATGAAAAACTACCCATAGATTCCCCATCTCCCGATTTGTTGTTGGTGTCATAATGGTGACGTCATAGATTAGTTGCCAAAGAATTAACCCATTTCTCTACATGAGAGTACGGATTGCCTCACATTCCACAAAAAGCCTAATATGACTCTAATAAGGCCATTTTCTCATACATACACCACAAGGCTTTTACTCGTACATTCACCACAAGGCTTTTACTTGTATATGCACCACAATGCTTTCACAAGTACATGCGCCACAAGGCTTTCACTAATACATGCACCACAAGACTTTCACTCATACATGCACCACAAGACTTTCACTCGTACATGCACCACAAGGCTTTTACTGAATATGCACCACAAGGCTTTCACTCGTACATGCACCACAAGGCTTTTACTCGTATATGCACTTACAGGTTTTCACTCGTACATGCACCACTCAAGACTGAAATAGAAACGTAAACCAAATTTCGCCTTTTAATTGTGTGTGATTAATTTAAAGGATTTTTGGCCAAATTTTGTAAATATACTTTACGATTGCAATATTGTCTTTTGAAATCTTATGAAAAGGGAAATGAAGGCAAAAGATCTACAGATACAGCTGTGTTCGAGTTCTAGAGATTTATTATTATTATTATTATTATTATTATTATTATTATTATTACCATGTGAAGAGTGGTCCTATACTTAATTGCTGCCAAGAGTTTGAATTGTCTACCATACAGAGGAAAGTATCGACAAGGTGCTGCGGAAAGACCGATACGTTCGGCTAAGATTCCGTGTCTTGTGACTGATATTAAACCTCCGGCCGATGATGTTCATTAGCCTTATATTTCGGTTTAAGTCGTGATTAAAAATAGGCCACATATCATATATATGAATCTTTGAAATTCTAAATGTTTGTTCACTAAAGACAGGAAATAATATAAAATGATATTTGCATCATGCAACTAATGCTTTAGATTTCAGGTAATGATATTCTTTGTGGACGAGAGATCAAATTTTAATCTTACTTAGCCAGCATGCAGTCAGTTCTTTTTGCATACCTTTATTCTAGGATGAAAGTTAGATAAGATTTAGAAACGAAATGCGAGTCTTCGTATAATTTCTAAATCAAAGAATTTGGCAGAAATAAGAAAATAATAGTGCAAGAATAAAGATCAGTATATAAGGAAAGAATGAGCATGCAGGTAAGGACATGAAACCACACGATCAGAAAAAGGATATTTTCAAATGAAAAATAAAACTAAAAGAAGTCAACATGATTTATCTTTATAAAATCTCGTTGTGGTTTTTATCTCAAAAAGCAAACGAACAGCAGTAATCAAAGGTTCGATCAATTACAAAAATCATAGAAATATTCCCTATGCTAAACTAGCAGTCATCATCATCAAGGTATGATTCTCTTAAATTTCCTAAAAGTCAAAATTCAAGGCTTCGGCTTTACAAAAATTCCTAACATTTCTCCTAAAATTGAGAATGTACATTGGTATGTTTATTGTACCTCAGATGGCATCAATATTTTTGTCAGAGATAGTGATAGCAAAAAAGTATAAAATCACTTTTGTGTTTCAAATTTGATACATAAAAAACCATTTCAGTCTTGCAAAAAGAGTTGAGTTATTCTTCAACTTTGATGAAATCCTCAGCACGTCCTCAGCAACAAGACTTCTTCTAGATTTTATGACTATCCAAATCTCTGGTGCCTGTTGAATGTTTTGTGCCAAAAAATCAAATTAACAACCAAACAATGAGAATGATGCTCAAAACGCTCAATCTGAGGAAGAACTTTGGAGGAGTTAAGTAAAACTGAGGCTTGTCCTGCAAATTTGTGTTGAACAATACCGTTTACACAAACCGTTTTCTGGCATTTATATTTAGTCTCACTTACATATATCAAAATCGACGTTCCAAAAATATAAAATAAATTTATACCCACCTTTACCACAGGAATAGTCACGTTTAAGTTGGTGAAGACTGTTGCACCACCGGCCCGAACATCACTTAACTGGAACAAAAGGAAAGTATTATCTACTGAAGATGAACCATTTTCAGTTCAATGAGTTATGACAACTTATTTTCATCAAAGTCAAGGGAAAGATCAGTATTGTTTTTTAGAATGCATGACATCTTTCCTCACTTGGGACACTATAGGGCAACATCACATGGAATTCAGGTTTTAACTTGTGCTGATGTTCATCATATCTATCTCTTTATTATTATTATTATTATTATTATTATTATTATTATTATTATTATTATTATTATTATTATAAATATTTGTCGGATTGCATGTTAATATGCGGGTATGTTCCTCTTTTCCTCTCTAAGATCTCGTTTTGGGGGTGTTACAAATAATGCTTAAAACTCCGAATGAGCAAAGTTTCAGGCCGGACGAAAATATTCACAACGGCGATTAGCTTTCAAAGAAAATGATTCTAATGTTTCGGTCATCCAGAATTTCAATGTGGCACTCTTACATGATCAGACCGGTACAGCTAGTTTGACTTGTGCGATTTTGTGAAGTAAGCTGTATTGAAAAGATCACGATTTCACGTTCGTTCTGCTGAAGTATAGGGGTTTCTCTTATGTAAAAGTAAACAAAAACTATTTGTTTGTAAAACTTTTTTTACCCCACTGCAGACCTAAGTTTTAAGTCTCAGCAACTCAAACATTTAGACAAATGTTAAGATTTACTTTAATGGCACTAAAGAATTGCATGGTACAAGCATAAAACTAGATTTTGTATTAGTAAAATAAGTATGTCTCCAACGCAGACCAAAAAGTCTAAGTTCCAAAATTTTGAATTTTCGTTTTAAACAAATGTGTAGATATGCCATAATGGCATGAAAATCAATTCAAGTCATCCACATATGGACACCAACAATAATAGTAAATTTCATTTGTCTACGTCATGCGGTTGTGGATAAATCGCGCTAACAAAATTTTTACCTAAGAAAGTCCAAATGGTGAAAACAAAAACGTATAACATATTGAAAAGTTGCTGCACTAGGATGGAGATTCAATGATGCCATATGTTTTTCTGCGGACAAACATGCATACCAGATTAAATTTGTGTACTTTAAGTGGTTTCACCTCATTTTGTAAGCATGTTTTCTGTCTTAAAAGTCAATTAAGTTAACAAAATATGTAACCAAAATAAAAATCTAATGAGATGGTGTACATATCCATTAGAGTATGCCAGCCAAGTGTAATTTGTCTACACTATAAGGTTGCTACCGTCTCTTGCTAACGAGCTTCTAGGGATGGACGGACAGAACAAACAATGCCACCGCTGCAACATGTGAGGGACAGAACAAACAATGCCACCGCTGCAACATGCGACGGCATTACAAAAAAGTGAATGATGTGGTCTATAATTCAAGTATAGAGTGACTGATCACGAAGGAATAACGATCCTTCAAGGTTTACTGTGTGCAAATGTTTAGCAGAGCACACTGGAAGGGTTTGGGACCCTCTGGCTCAAACTCTTTTCTCGTTCTGCTGTTAATATTTTCACATAGCAAACTCAGCATTGAAAAGAGGTACGCTAGTAGTGAAAAACAAAAGTTAAAATGGAATTCAAGCTTATGCTTATTCTTACGTAATATAACCAGGTGGCGATCCTATCTCCACTTCCTTGTAAATCTGGTGGGTCCGCTGGTCTGAAAGCACGTCCGTATGACATCAGATATCCCTTAAAGCAAAAAGACTATTCTTATGTATGCATGTACTTAAATATGCGTATCTACATGCATCTGCATTTGAGAAGAGAATTATCGGAGTTTTCTGTAAACGGAGCAACAATAAGAGCTCTAGAATCAGTGTATTCTAACATATCATTATAACCTGGTACATACACAATAGCATATTTTATATTAAAGAAAGGAACTATACAGTGATATTGAACAACTATCATAGTTAATATACTGTGATTATGATCAGCGTGATTTTAGTGTTTGGTAATTATGTAACTTTGATGTGTGGAAAGTGTTGTCTGAACCATCTTTAGTGAATAATATATGATCTGGTTCTGTTGAGAAAACAATGATAATTAAAATTGCTTATAATGGTGAATTTGAGATTAATGCTTCATTATAGATTAATCAACGCATTTTCGTTCTGCATATATTAAACGCTGTATGTATGTATGTATGTATGTATGTAACAACACTCATAGGGTGTACTCCAAGCATAGTGGCAGTACCAGTAAATCCAATGTTTTTGTAATATTGAGTGTTATCCCAGTAATAGCTTTATCAATAGATAGTGCATTGAAATTGTATGATTAAATATCAAAATTAAAATTAATCAGCGATTATGTTAAGGGATTATTAATGTATGTAAAATTCGAAGGTGACAATAACTGAACTATAAAATATGCTTGCAGAAATAAAAAAATCCAAACAAGTAAAAATTAAAGAAAAGCCCATAGAAAAATATTTAAAATCGTACAAACACAATGGTTGTGTAGAAACCATCGATAATGTAACATAGTATTATGATTTTGATGCTGATAATAAAGACGAAACAGAAAAAGCACATCAAATATTGAATATATGATTCTATAGTGGAACGTAATATCATGTTGCACATAAACTTACAAAGGGATCAAGATGCTCCTCGTACATTCCACCTGATCCGTAATTCACGATCTGAAATCAAAATATCACATTTTCTATGCTAGTGCATGTAAATTATTATATCCAAAAGTCAAGACATTTTTTTTTAAATTTTTTAATATTTGATAATCTGGACGCCTATATCTCTATCAAATTGAAATTTAAACCTAAGGTTATGTATCTCCATTTTTAAAAAAATGTTATTCTTGGCTGTAAATGTAGTGATTATACATTGCTCCATTGATGCATAGGTTCTGTTTTAAGATGTTAAATAACGTAAAATTGCATGGGATCTATAAATAGATGCTTACGTACGTGTTGACAGTTGCTAATAATAGAATTATTAGCAAATATGCTGAAAAGTTTTGGGTTTTATCCCATTGGACAGGTCGGTCAGGTGGAATCTTAAAAGAATTAAGTTGATTCATACTGAATGGGTTAAATCATGTGAATTCTTTTACGATGCTAGACATTTGTCACTCAGCAGTAGTGACAATGTGCCTGTTTTAGTTTTCGCCTTTATGTAAGTAGCTCAGTCTGGGCAGTTTTCTTATTCTTATTTCTTATGTTGATGTCGTGACATCAAGTCTGCAGACGTATTTTATGTTTTATTCAAATATTATTTGAGACGAAAAAACACTTGTTTGGATTATTCAGTAGAAATAGAAAGTGCTCATTGCATTGTAATATTATTTTGGAATAATTATGAATTATTCAAAGGAGTTTCTGAACCACGCCATTTTGAAACGTCAGGACTGTTCTTGGACCTGAAATTTATAAGGAACATTTCATTCTTTTGGACTTTAATAGAACTTTCCGGGATTATTTTGGATTCAGTTCATAATGCTGTATGTTCCTTTTACATTTTTATTTCATAAATTGATAATTAAATTGTTTGTTTAGTTTTCCAAAATCTGTTTGTTTTACTTCTTTCTGTTACTATGTTTATGACCATTTATTACCTTTACTTGTTTTGTGTGTATGTGTGTTTAGTTGTTGTCGTTTGTTTTTCTTTCGATTGTTTAACAAATTTAACAACACGTATGAAGCATACAACTCCCCACAGTGCACGTAGTGGCGAGATGGAATCTAAGAGAAGAGGAACATAAGAAGAAAATTGAATAACTTTAACCACTGGGAAAGCCTCAAAAAGCATGTATGGATCATCATCAAGCCAAGCACCTGCTGGATTTGAGAGCTGAATATATAAGGGCCACAGAGATGTAACAGAAGTATGTTAACTATAGCATCACACCTTTAATATATGTGAATTGTGAATTAACTATGATGCCGATCTTCTTCTCAAAGAAAAACAGTCATTAAAAGAGAAATGCAGTAAATCGAAATACAACTTAAGCTTCTGATGGTAGAGAGTTGGGGTATAAGTGAATGTTTCAACCTAACAAAATATATTGGTTTTAAATCACTTTGTATGCAAATTTATATTAGTTTTCAATTGACACCAGTATTCGTATGAACTTTTCAATTTAAAAAATAATTTCTGAATGATAACTGAAACTGGAATAGACATGCAGAAGCTGCCTATTCATATTCGAGAAGATCCTCAGGAGTTCTGTATAGAAGCGGGGCCCCGAGTAGCCGAGTGGTCTATAGCGCTCACCGTTCCGGATCACTGCCATCTCACCTCTTTCTGAGTGGGTTTGAGTCTCAGGCTCGGCTAACATGGGCACATAAGAAAGCTTGCCAGTAGCTTCTCGTGGGTCGGTGGTTCTTCCCGGGGTTTTCCAGGGTTCTTCCTCCACCAGTTATACTGGCCGCCATGAATAGCCTGTCTTGTGATGAAAAATGGCGTTAAACCCTACAACAACAACAACAACAACTGTATAGAAGCTTGTTGGAAAGTCATCAATCGTCTATTCAACAATTAAAGATGTGACAAACTAGTGCAACGATTAGCTCTTCGTAGCATATATATATATATATATATATATATATATATATATATATATATATATATATATATATATATATATATATATATATATATATATATGGGGATGCGCTCTATGTGTTCGTGAGTGTGTGTGTGTTCCTGTGTTTGTGTGTACCTGGAAGAATTCTGCATGGCTTACGACAGGATACTGTTGTGTGCTAAGGCCGGTAATAAATTCCACCCTTTTGGACAGTTTCTTCGCGATCGGGATGGTAGCATCCGATATCCAGGCTCTGTAGCGTAGTCAAAGTTTAATAGAAAAGAATATCCAGAATTTAAGGAAACAGTTTACAACAATTAATTTAGGATTAATTTTAACAAATGTTTGACCTACGAACACTAAACTAATGTCCAGCCTTTTAAATAGTCTGTTTGATTTCTATTATAACTGAGCAGCTGTATGAGACGCTAGATCAAGCATGTGTCAATAAATGGGGTCTGTAATAAAACAGGTGTACATAACTAAATAGACATTTGTAATTCGAACATGCAGAACATCATGATCTAAGTCAAAATCTTCTACATCCCATGACTGCTCTCTCACATCACACGCGAGTTCGCGAGTTCGAGCTAGCCCGCGTTTGTAACCTGCGTGAAATACAATGCACAACTTCTACAGGGTGATGCGAGGAAAAAGTCATTGGGTGTAGAAGTCTTTGACCTAGATAAGTAACACAACAACCGCTATTATTATACTACCATCGACAAATGTTCCCGATCCTAAAACTACGACTCGGTAGTTATGACAAAGATTACAAACCGCATGAGTAACTCAAGTGAGTTGTCGAATGAGGTACCCCAGTAGATCAGTCCACTGCTGGGTAGATCAATATACACAGGTAGCTTGTTATTCAATTTTCACTGCCTTTAAATCAGCCACATGTTTTGGGTCGCTAATGTCACGGTTTCATATATGTGTTCAGAAACGTCCCATGATTTCCATTTCGACCAGCGCCGTTTCGAATTTAGCAATGCTAATTGTTTAATCCTCAACAGAGTTAGAGTAAATAGTGGTAATTGTATCGAGGCTGCTTGAGAAGTTTCGAAACGACACGTATTAGTGAAAATAACAATAGCGACATTTTTACCAGCGCCGCCAGCCACACCAGCAAATCCGATTGTTATGCCTGTAATAGTTGATGTATTCCAATTCCAGCAACATTGAAACCAATAGTGGTTGCGGTGGTGATTCCTAAATAGCATCTACAACCACACTCATGCGTTTAATATTTTGCGAGTAAAACGGTTTTCTTAGCGATTTCATCTAGCTGCTTTTGTTCTACTTCATTTATTCTCTCGCGTCGATAACTCTGAGCATCTATCATTGTTCTTCTATTATTAGTTTTTGATCGCAAAATATAATTTATCGATGGGCTGATCTTGTTTAGGTGTAACACGCACATGCACTTCTAACCAAATTTCCTCTTTTACTTGTACAACTGCTATACAATCATGGAAAATAACTGAGGTATATTCAAGTGCGTGCGATTGTACGTTCAGGGAGTCAAGCACCACTTTCACTTAAAACCATACTGATTACACCATTAATTGGTTCAAAAACGATGGTTTTCATTTTCGCTCAAGAACTGTTACATGGAGAACCACGTCACTGTTGAATAGCAATATAGATTGTTTTCTTTTTGTTTAGCTAAATGTGGTGCAACGTTTTCAACAGAGAATGCAACCGGCGTGGATTTCTCTGTGAATTCCATTTCATTGTTACAGAAACAATCACTGTGTGCTTTCGGGCCTGGCTGTACAGTCAGCAACCGAATGTCTTCAAGTGCTAATGTGATCACTTCAGGTTAGTCTCGAGTTCGTTTCGTACAACCAAATTCTCGATTTTTATTTGGCCGTTAACATGATTATATTTCATTGTATAACAAGGGTTTATCAACACCACTTCGACGCAGACATTTGTAAACAATCTGGCTTAACCCTGTGCAAATCCAACGTTGAAATGGAGATTGTCTTCAGTGAACACATTTGTGTTGGTCTTGTCAACATTATGTTTGCTATAATCAGGATGGTTGCTTGTGTCTTTGACGAACACTGTAGACGCGCCAGCAGACCTTGGGTAATCGTCACTGTAACGGGCTAGTCTGAGAATTGTTGCAGACACCTCGATATTGTCGGGAATTGCTTCGATTTAATTTCCTCCGATGAAATAACGTGCCTTACTGAACAATATCTTGATGCCGTTGTCGACAAAACAAACTTTATCATTAGCACCGTATGCAATGTTTTTGGCGCGTACAAGCTTTCCTTCGACTTCCAAGAATGCTTCACACAGAAGAATATACCGTGATGTGTCATGAACCTGAAATTATATTGGCCCTTTTGCATCTGGCGCCATAGCATCGCATACATAATATTGGTAATTTGCTTGCTTCGATCTCTCAACACAGACGCGTCCATGTCAAATGCGGGATCAGATATATCTTTGATTTGCGCGATTGTTCATACGCTACGTTCCGTCTAATAATTTTGCGAGGCAACTTTAATCAGCTCTCTTTTCCAAGATTTGCGTTCATTCATCAAGAAAAATCTTGTTCAGCGGCTCATTAATAATTTTACTCTCCTGTGCTGGCATTGTTGCTGTCGATGGATATGTAACTGCTTTTCATGGTGCTCGAGACATTAATCGTCGAAGATGATCTCCAGTCGATTGAACTTCCTGCGATCCCATATATTTAAAACAATTTGTGGTTGTTCTTTTGAATTAAAATCGCCTTTTTTCTTTCAGTAGCATTTAGTATATACAATTTCGTACTTTTGTTTCAATTAATGTGCTGATTTAATATATTGTAGACTTATACGTTTTAGTCGTGACCCTTAAGTCATTAGCATAGAAGAACAACTATAACTGAATCAATCACGATCAATCCGTATACGTTATATAAGCAACTATTATACAGCATTTGGCAAGGAGTCATCAAGGGGTCTGAATTGGAACCGTGAGAGTTAGTTACTTTGTGTTAATTGGGTGTAGAGGAGGGTGTTATCATGAATTTTCCCCATTTTATTGATAGAATCTAGTGTCTGTGCGGGGGGTGGGGGTGGGGTCACACAGTCCACAAACGCCTTCTCTTTCCTTACTTTGTTTCGCTACCTGCCTATTCACTTCATCTTGTTCTTCCAACTCAGAGGAACCCAGCACATTATTGGAAGAAGAAGAAATCTCACAAATTTTTCTGCCGATCTAAATTGGGGTGAAAGTGGGTGTGTAGATGCTCTGTTGCTGTAGATGTTGCAGTTCTTCTTGCTCTTAGACTTTGGGAAACGTTATCAGTGGAGGTATAGGTAAAGGTTCAAGTAGTGAGTTGGGTTCGGGAAAATAGCATCAGTGGAGATTCAGAGCCTCAAGTTCGAGATCTGGCGGACTTGCTTGCCGCCTGGGATATCTTTTTGTGATTCTTCCCTCCGTTATTCGTCTAAACAATCTATAACATTGCGTTGCCATGATCAACGTCTCTGTCTTGAAATGAATCCAGTATCTGATTATAATATTGCCACGAATCGCCAGAGATTTTTGTTTATACACAGTAATTTCCCTGCATATCCATTTGGTCCACACATCATTTACATTCGTTGTTTTTCTCAGCATGAGCTGTCCCACTCGAGTGTGTGTGTGTGTGTGTGTGTGTG
>JAECUM010000812.1:0-32884 GCA_016617855.1 Megalonaias nervosa | reverse complement strand
AATATATATATATATATATATATATATATATATATATATATATATATATACTGCCCATATAGAATTGAAAAGATTGCTGGAAATCTTATTCTGGGGGGGGGGATTTTCAAAGTCAAGCATTCTAAATGCAAACCATGTAGTTCTTAAGGCAAAAGATGTTTATTCAGTAATATTTAGCCAATCATAAAATGAACAGATATACATTCATTACCCAAGTTAAAAAAATGTCTCTGTCTTTTGGCTTGTTTTAGCAACAAACTACTAAAAGGTCATATGCTTGCTAAAGAAGATGCAAGACAAGAGTAGTTTCCCTATGGACACAGGGATTGGTGCCAAGTGTTGTCAACTGTCAGTTAATACTGGAGGATATATTTAGTGCTTGACACAAAAGCAGCTATCTAGTGCCCAAAAACATTATGTTCCAAAACTGTAAAACTGAATTGCACAAAAATTAGGAAGATAAAGCCTTCCAAATAGATGTATAATTAAGCTAAACAAGATAAAATATTAAACATAAAAATTCAAAAATTCTGTAAAATGTATATAACAGATAAAGGTAACACATTTAAAATCCTAAAAACATGATAAAAGTTTCTTCTTGGACAGTTATGTCCTTTTCCAGTTTCTTCAAGCAGTTCATGTCAAGATGCCTCCATCTCTCAGGCTGGAAATCAACACACTCTACAAGAATGTACTCCACTGTGCACACCCATCACAAATCACCCTTCAGAAGATATGCAAGAACCAGATTTGGTTTTGTGGTTTTAATGTCACTTTTCAGCACATGACTGGCTATACAAGGCCACCAGTATACTTGGAGGAGGAATAACATTGGAAAACCCTGGGAAAGTCAACAACCAAAGCTAATGCCAAGCTTTCTCGCACACACACATTAGCTGCACAAGTTAGGCACACTTGTCCAATATGCAACTGGCACAATGCCACCTCATCTCTCTGATTTATTCTTCACGAGGGACACCACTCATTGACAGTGTGTTTGACATTCTTAAGATTGTTTGTGGAGTTTTAATTCCACATATTTGGCCATGCATGACAAACCTGCTGATTTATACAATAATACAAGTCAGTACATGGAATCTTCCATTTGTAAAAGGGTTACTGCTGGGCATACTACTGGAGGAAATGTGTATACCCTTTCAGGCATTCACTGACTGCTTCGGGGGTGTCTACGTTATGATTAGTATGTAGTAAAGAAGCAATGTATTTTACTCTACAACTTGGTTTCTTCTTCAAATACTGTGTAATCCTGTTATAACATGATGGTCAGGATCCACAAACTGTTATCATGCTATGTACCAAATTGTGTGCTATAACCAACCAAGTCAGTTAGCTAAACAAAAATGATATATGCACCAAAAAATGCCATGGGGGTGTTGGGTGGGATAGTAATAAAAGTTGGTGCAAAACTACAAGCTTCATAGGCACAATCAATGCATATTAAATGAGAAATACATATGTAGTGAAAACAGAGAGATTGCATATATAATATTTTACTTTATTCAGAGAACCAAGCAGCAGTACATGTATATACATGTCTAGTATATAGTATGAAAAGCTGATCTTATGGCATGCATGTGAGTGAATCCATAATAATTCCACTGAAAAAATGCACATGTAAGTATAATATTTATTAATTTTGTCATAGATTATTGTGCATCTGAAGTCAATACCCCCCCCCAAAACAAAATTATGAAAGGAATGATGAAGCACATTTAAAATTCAGTATGTATGCATGTGACAATAAACAATGTCTGTATAACTTTCATACTGCTAAAGTCTGTCTGATGCAGATCAGTATACTTCATTTTTTTTATATAAAAAGATAACATTATCGACTGACCAACCAAGTGACACTTGTCAACACTTCCAAGCCACGTGCAAGTGTTGACAGCTTTTATTTTCTTTTCTATGTTTTATAAATAATTGCCCCACAATCTGAATGTTTAGCTGTCAGTTTGACTTCGATGATTAGCAATTACTTATATTAACTAATTTACACATCCAGGCAAGAATCTTACGTTAACCACCGCGTTGTTTGGTAATTGGTTGTTTTTGTAGTTTAATGAGCAAACATATGCCAGCAATTGTTTGAGCAACAATTGAACACAGAATGCATTAAAGACAAATGCAAGGAAGACTCAATGGCTTTATTGTGCATGGATCAACAATAATAAGATTAACACTTATGAGCTGACATCTTTCAAAATAAACTATGATCAAGTGCAGTAATTTTCTACTAACACATTAGGAATGAACATCCATAAATAGAAATGTTTAATAAAATTATTTATATAAAAAAGATGCAATCATAAGACATATTTTCTTCAAGAATAAAACACATCTTGCTGAATTATTAAATCAAACTCATTTATTTTGGCTCAAAACTTCAGGAAATTGGTGAAATAATTGTAAAATTTTGGGAGAAATGCCACAATCATGTTATATTCTAATTCATACATGATCTCTTCCTCAAAATGAGAATGAACTTTTTATACATTATTTTTCGTACTTTGAAAAAGCAATTATTGTTTGGTGTAGGAAAAAATATGACATTTTGAGAGCCATACCACAATCATGTTATATTTGAATCATGCTCTAATGATGCATGCTTAGCAGGGTTTCACTGTATGCTATCCAATCATAATATGTTAAGAAATCCAGTTTATGAATGAAGAGTACATCTTACCCTTGAGTTGGCCCTGTCTCCAGCTTCTTAACATAAGTGAAGCAGCTTTGAGTCATTTGAGATATGGGCTAGAGTTAGCACATGGTTTATACATCACATGGATATGCTGAGAGAAATCTTTTCCACTCCCACAAATACTGAGAAGTAACTTATAATAAGGCTGCTTAAAGACATGGGAAGGTAGCCTGTTCTGTTGCTGACATCAGTCCCACTGGGTCAAAATGAGCTCTCTGGATGAACTAAGAAGCAAGTTAGGTAACAGAGGTGACTCGTGGAGGCTCTAGATTGTGGTTCAAATGGTCTTTGTTTGGATGAAGAACCAAACCATTCAGTCGAGACAAGTCAAAGTTTTCAAGGTCAAAGAGATTTTTGCTCTGGCTTATATCCTACCTTCCAAGATGTCAGAATGTGTCAAAATTGTGAAATGGTAACACCTGATTGTGAGTGGAGTAAACTTCTACTCAAAAAGTCATAGCATGAAGTTAATTATTTGCTGTACTGAAGCTTTTATTGGATATGTGATTACTTGCACAACTGGGACAAAACTCTATTCCCCATACAGGCCTTCATGCTCTATTAATTCTGACCACCACATGTCTTGGTATCCATTTATTTTGTGGGCTTGCTTGATATGAATAAGGCATGCAATTCAACATCTCTGGGCCTATATCTGAAATCTTATATGCAGCAACTTCAGCAAGCAGGGAGAAGGCAAGATCTTTCTGTGAATCTCTGCTGCTTGGTAAAATATGTTTACTTTTCTCCACCTAAGGGGATCATTCAGACTGTCAAAAGCAACCATTTAAAGCCAGGCATAGACAGCAATTGTCTCTTCTAATATCATAATAGCAACCCCAGTGGAGGGCATATATCCCTGGAATTGTCAGTTTTACATGGTCACTGCACTTTTTTCCATATGTTAGTGAATTTCTTTATTAAAGATTCCTATCAAGTATATATGAAATAAAAAGAGCCAATAAAATTATCTTTCTAAATATTTATTGTTTGTTTGTTTCATTTAATTGAATTTATGTGTTACTGCAGGTTGAAAAAAAAAAAAATTTCAGGTTATGCCTCCTATACAAAATCATCAGTTCAGTGACTCAGGTACAATGTGTGTTTCATTTGGAAAATTATGCTACTGGGTTAATGACTATGAATATTCATGAAAATGTCCAGCCAATTAGAATGACAGTTAGTGCAGAATTTGAAGAATTAAAATATCACAAGCGTGCTGAAGATATTTTGATGCAAATTCAAATATCGATTGTATATGATCCTAAACATTTATATATATTTTTCACATACCATTAGATCTGCATATTCTCATCTTTAACTTCATCTATAAAATGTCTGTTGCAAAGGATATTTATTTAGTATGCAGGATTTTGCTTTAAAGGTAAGAAACCTTTTAGTTCTTCAACTTCGCAAAGCATGTGGTATAGATGCCATCTTGAATATTTTACAATACAGTAGAACCTGTTATGAGCGACCTCTGCTATGAGTGACCACCTGTCATGTACGACCACAATCGTAATGCACGGATCGATTTTATTATATAAACGCTCTGCTATGAGCGACCACCTGCTGAACACGACCAGCGACCGCTATTTCTTGGCAAAATATGCATTTCGACACCGCTATGAACGACCACATCACAAAAAAACGAGGATAAACTCCACCAACCTTTATTTAATCCCTGTAAGAATGACTGCTCATACCGTTCTAAATATAAAAAAAAAATAAAAATAAAAAATAGGCTGGCTACCGATCTCTGAAATTTTTAGCTAGGCTTATAGTGATATACAGTTTCTGTCGTAAAACAGACTAATGTATATGTAGATTATTTCCTAGCCTGGTTCTCTGCTTCGTATGATCTCTGTGTTGTTCTCCATTATTCGTATAGGGGTGAGGAACGCAGAAAGCATACAGAGCAGGGAACCAGACTAATTATTCCCGCACTTAACTTGCTTCCTGGCCATTGTAGGACCTGGCATCCCTATGACGACTGTATCGCCAGAACAGACAGACACCAGTGACCTTTATGTAATCAATCATTACAATGACCGCTTGATTAGTATAGATTGTACTGATAAAAAACAAACATAAAATATTAAAAAAAAAAAGATTGTTGCTACCAGTGATAAATGCTACAGTCCGTAAACCAGGCTAATGTACATGTCATGAAATGCCGTTAAAGTGCCAAAGTTGACAAAGTGGCCGCGTATATTGTTTGTCTCGAGTTAATCGGTATTGTCGGGGGTGAATAAGGTCATTGTCTATTAAACCAGCAAGAGAGAATCATTTGCGGGATTGATTGATAGTACTCAAGACTTGTGATGTTTGTTCCCCCCCCCCAATGTTAAGTGATGACATCCCAATCACAAAGCTGTCGTCTATTCAAGTTGCTGCGACCGGATTACACACTTAGCTTACAGAGTTAATCCCTGTATGTCATCTTTTAATGAAGCCGTTGACTTTTGTCACTGTGTAAATGGTCCTGTTTCTGGATGAGATAATTGTTTGGGTGTTTATTTGTTGTTTTTTTTTTTATTAATTATTATCTATGCAATGCACATGTATAGATTTGTCATATTTTCCCACAGCCACCATCTTTACGTTCGATATTACAACTGAGCACTAATAATTTTAACATCTAGAATTTTAATAACAATGGATGAACCTTCAACTAAAAAGAGACAAATTTTAATGCTGGAGAAAATAATTATTGTAACTGAAAGAAGTGAAAAAGTGCAGACCACTCGCAAAAAAGCGGTTTAAATTTCGGTAAAACAAATTTAGGTTGTTATAAAGGAAAACGAGTAATTCAGAAACAATTTCACATGCTAAAATATGTGATCTTCAAATGTAAATGTGATTTCATGTTTAATGATAGAAGTATATCTTTATTACAATATAATTTTGTTTTTACATGAATGCATACAATATTTTAGAAACAACTACTAATAAAGAATAGAATATATGTACAGTGATTGTGGTTATTTTTCTTGAAATTGTTCTGAAACTGGACCTTGGAAACGTATTTTTGTACAAACCTGCTATGAAAGACCACCTGTCTTGAGAGACCGCTTTTTGTTGGCAGAAGGGGCAGTCTCTCATAACAGGTTTTACTGTATTAGTAAACAAACGTTTGTAACCAGTCGTTTAACGCCATATTGATCAGTCAATGCCCACAATATAGTTGCCTTGACTTACCGCTAACAAATACAAAGATCTAAATTGATTTTCAGGATTTATACATATATTTTAAAAGCACTCATCTTCTAAAAATTTGTTGAGACAAGCATTCTTCATAACCATTCAAAATTGGAGTTAACAAATTTTTTTTTACATAATTTGTCTTTGTAACGCATTACCAGCCATACCTACAAAATATCTGACATCACACTGATGCATTCAGCAGGAACATGTACATAGGAATGTCAAATTTTATAGCAATATCTTTAACAATAAAGTGGTTACAACATTTTATATAAGAATATTGTTGGCATCAGATCCGTTATCTAAGTGAAGCAAAATGGTTTTATTAAAATTTCTTAAAATGACTAATTTTATGAACATTAAGTTATTGTAACTCTGATACTAATAGATATATCTTGATAATTTAATCTGTTTTGAAAAGGTTTCAATATGCTTTTTAATTTGGAACAGTCCTTTCCAGGGCCACCCATCTCTCTCAAAATTGCTTCCAAATTCAATGCATTGTTTGGCAAAGCCTTGGACAAAACCAAACATGTCACCCTCAGGTACCATAAAGTGGCTCGTTGCCTACTGATGAAATTTTTGGATGCCAAAACATTGTCAATTACATTTTTTCCTGAATTGTTTGACATCTTGGGTGGAGACCTCAAGATGGTCAAGGGTAACAACATGCCACCCATCACCAGCAACTTCACTTTTGTGAAGTTTTTTTGTTACCCAGTAGAACTGAACCATGGATTAAATTTGATCTTTGTATACTCTGAAGTGATGGAGTACAACATGGTGGGACACACATCCATACTGCAAGCCATTCCTTTCAAAGTGGATTCTGCCACGACCATTGATGAGGAAGGTAGAAACACCTATCACGTTCATCATGAATTTGTACATCCTCACTATTTGCCCATTAGTAAGTCATATTTCGACAGTGTCAACGTTGCTATAAAAGGAGATCTGGGACCAATATTCCATTCTCCAAAGGGAAAGTTATGGTGAAACTCCATTTTTGAAAACGATTCTCTAATGACTTGTTAAGTCATGTATCCTTTGTACCGAGGAGTCACTCGACAGCGAGGACATGGTTTAGCAGATATGCTGAAATTGGTGTTTTGTTTGGTGGCCCCCTTTCTGAAACCGATGGTGACACGAGGATTGCACACCTTGAAAGATGCCGCTTTGATGCAAGGCAAAGAATTTCTCCAAAATGTCATCATCTACAAACAAAACCCTAAAGAAGCTTTCTTGACAGCAGGCAAAAATGTCTTGCTTCAAACTGGCAAAGACATTTGGGCCGATGAGAAACTCCTATAAATGCCCTGGATGCTGCCCCGTCAGACATTCCTGTCTCCCTGACGCCACACCAAGAACAAGGCTGAAAGAGACAATGAAGACACCCTCCAGAGGCCTTCACACACCCAGAGTTAGAAAGACCAAGAAAAGAAGAACTGTCTGAGAATTTGACGTTTTTGATTATTAAATAACAGAGAGAAAAAAATGATGAACTGAGAGTCTTGTTAACGTTCCAAGTCGAAACTGGATCTGTTTGCCATGCCACCCACTATAATCACAATGCAAGAATCCCAATGGGTAGAATTTCATCCCATCTCCTCTTTGACAACCTCAGCCCCCATTAAATTTGAAATCAAAGGACAGCCCGATCTGAATAGCAGTTACTTGTACCTGAAAGTCAAAGTGATCAAAATGGATGACAGAGCACCAGGATCTGATGCTAGAGTAGCTCCAGTCAACAATTTCATGCATTCCTTGCTCAGCGAAGTGGATTTTGTATTTGAATAACAAACTAGTCAGCAGCAGCATGGATACTTACCCTTACCGAGCATACCTGAAAATCTCCTGACGTAGGGAAAAGATGCCAAGAACACTCATCTGGTTGCTTGCATGGTATGGAAACCTGACACAGCAGGCGAGGACAAGTTTAACGACACAGTCCTAACAGCAGCTGATAATCCTCACAATATGGGCTTTAACAACTGTCAAAAGAAACTCCTGCAAGGACATAGTTTAGAACTGATGGATTGTTAACATCTGGAGATGTGGTTGCAAGAAAAGTATTTGCTGAATGGAGTGGATATCCACTTGAGACTGAATCATAGCAGTACCATTTTCCATTTGATCACCAATGCCAACGAGTACAAAACCATCATCCAAGAAGCCAGACTCTACATGCGACGCATGGAAGTGTTACCTAAAGTGGGAAACAACATCACCCACACTTTGTACAGAACAACTGCAAAGTATCCGATACGACGAGTGGAAGTGAAAACCTTCACCACTGCCGCTGGACTCCAATCCAAGATAGAAGATTATCTGTTCCAAGGACAGTTACCCAAACATTTAATCGTTGATATCGTCAGCAACGAAGCCCTCAACGTTGCCGTCACTGCCAATCCTTTCGAGTTTAAGCACTACAGAGTGTCCAAGATCAAAGTCAGTCGCAATTGCAAGACCTTGTGTACTAGACCCTTCGAACCTAACTTTACCCAGAAGAATTACTTGAGATTGTACTTGTCCCAGTACGAGGCCACAAGACAGTTAGGGACCAACAGCAGCCATGGCACTTCGTAAGACGATTATGCAGGAGGCTACGCTTTGTGGGCCTTTGATTTCACTCCAGACCAATTATGTGTGCGTGCGTGCGTGCGTGTGTGTGTGTGTGTTTGTATGTGTGCATGTTTTTGTTTTGTTTGTGTTTATGTATTTGTGTATGTGTGTGTGTGTTGTGTGTGTGTGTGTGTGTGTGCATGTGCATACATTTGTGTGTGTGCATGTGTGTCTTTCCCTTAACAAACCCCTCATCCCTACACTCATGAGTGTTTCATAGCTGCCAACCCCCAAGTACAAAAATACTGATTGCTTATGACAAATACTGATTTTCAGGACCAAAAACTGATTTTTAAAATTTTAATGCATATGTAACTTCTTACAACATATACACCATCAGCAAGGTAGGACAGTGCCTTACATAATTATTTAATGTCAAAGATGCATGTGTTGCACACTTGCACCCTCTGGACGGGCACCCTGTTCCATTCGGGTGCCCATTCAGAAGGTGCAAGAGTGCAACACACTCAGACACAGGCTGTTTATAGGAGCCTTTTCCACACCCTGTTTATTCTTTTTAATTATTATCGATTCCAATGTACCAACTGTCATTGATAATCTCAATTTTGTGTGATTTTCTTACTGAACTGTTTTCATTCTAGCATACGAGTAATACTTTGCGATTCTACCGTCTGGAAAACGCGTGCAAAACAAATCGCCAGCAACACTAGTAACTGAAAGAGGAAGGTTCATTTCTAAAAGAAATTTAATAAACCGAATTTCGATCGAATTACATCAAGGTTCTCTCTGGTAATTATAGACATCCAAGTTCAGGCTGAGTTGTGTATGATGAAGCAGCAAGCTGATGTTTATCGTGCTCTTGTATTTCATGTGCGCCTCCATTCCCAATAGTGAAATCACATTACACAATTTCCAAAACGTAAAGTCTTCTCCTTTACTAGATGATTTCACAAATCTAAACAAGACGGCACAATTGTCCTTTCAGTTCTGTTTTCTTGTCTTTTCTGGTGAAAATTCTTAATATTCTGCTTTCCTATTCAACATGATTAGAAGTTGAATATTACGAAGATGAGACAGTGGTAGCAGTAACTGTTTGCGAAATCCAATATGGCGGATAAAGACAGGCATGGTAACCTCGATTTCGAATGAACCAATCATATTGTAGAACTGTATTCCTATATATTTGCGATACATTTCTATCAGAATGGAACCGAGTGCCCGTTCTAAACTGAAAATTGCAAGGAAATTTTTTATTATTTTTTTTATTATTAAAAAACGTATTTTTTGCAAAAAAAAACGTACATCTGTATTCAGGTCCAAAATACGGGACAAATACGGAAAAAACAGGACAGTTGGCAGCTATGGTGTTTGTTTTGTGTGAACGTGAAGTAGCGTGACTATAAACACTAATTCCTTTGCTGATGTGATTGTACATAATAGTGTGTTTATTACATAAAAATTTATTTTAGGTTAGCACTCATACCACTGTGAATTGTTTTTTAGGTGATATGGGTAGTTGGTGAGAGGGGATGTTTTCCTTCATGTCAGTGCTTGAGACATAAAGTGGAGTGTTTGTCATTCATGCCATTCAACACTGAATAAAAAAAATGGCCAGCAACATCATATAGAAAATGAACAAGTTGCAGGAGGTATTAGATGATTTGGGAATGGTGGTGGAAATGTTGGTGACTGTAGAGTATGGGTGTTATAACCCACACAGAGTCAAGATGGAAATCAACAATTTAAGAAGAGCCAAAGAAAGATTAAAAGAACTGATCAAAAACGAAAATGAGGACAAGGAGGAAAAGGAACAGATTAGAGCTTACAATGCTAAGCTTGAAAAAGAAGAGGAGAATGAGAAAAGAAAACAAGAGGAGAAGGAGGAGGAGAAGACAAATGTAATGGATAAGATGAGAAATGGTGGAGAAGGGCCACTCCATTGCCTCGAAAAGATATCTGTTCTCTCTTGCCTAAAAATTTTTT
The DNA here is from genome assembly GCA_016617855.1 of Megalonaias nervosa. Lineage (NCBI taxonomy): Eukaryota > Metazoa > Mollusca > Bivalvia > Unionida > Unionidae > Megalonaias > Megalonaias nervosa. The sequence goes on along the minus strand of JAECUM010000812.1, from coordinate 22,389 downwards.
TGTCGATTTTTTTGTGAGATAGATTTATGTTCATAAATCTATGTTTGTGTAATATGTCTATGTCTCTAACCACATCTCTATGTGTATGTCTCTATTTGTCCCTAGAGTAGCACATATACAGATCAGCCCCTTGCCACACTGTTCCACTTGATTGAGGTCAGCTACTTGCAACACTGTTGCCAGTGTCCAGTACCATGACGTCACCCCTGTTAAATTCCTACTGAACCTAGACAGGCCCAATCCATTGTCGTTATACATTCCTATGTTAAATTCCCCATGTTAAACTCCCATAGACCCCAGAGTGCAAACGACCAAATATAACACCAAGACCCCTCCCCCAGACCCTAGGGTGCCCCCACTCACTACTTATCTTTAAAACAAATAGACTAAAGAGCTACAAAACATTTTCATGGAATTATTAAAGAAAAAACTTCACTCAATAAAACAAAATGCACTCTTTCCTTGTTTTTCCCTGTAAAATTGTGAACTCAGAAGTAAAGACTCCAACAATCAACAAACAGAAAAGATCAAGGGGAGATTACTCTGCAAACTTACCAATATACACTGTAGTGACACCTGGCCTGGACTCATCAGCAAAGCTGAGGTAGCTGTCAGAAGCTTTCCTGTATCACCATGAGCTATAACAAGGCTGATCAATGCCGAACAGGCAAGGGAGGTAAGTGAAACTCCGCCAATATTAAAATCTGACCCTGCAGCTGTAGCTATTTCCATTAGCAGCTGGAACAGACCTTCTGAAAAAGGAGAGGGAACTGAGTCTTAATAAACCCATGGAGTTACAATGTGACAAACAAAGATTTATCTAATTACAAGAAGTGGTGACACAATCAAATAATTAGTCAACTTTTAAACATGTATAGTTACAATGATTTTATATACAAAAAAGGTTGATAATCGATGTTTTAACATGACGTCTGACTGAAATCAAAGTGACTATTATGCTGAATTTATTATTCATTTCACTTAATCTCCAATAGATAGCTTCATGTGAGAATGTAACAGCAATAATTGTACACACTATTTCTGCAATAGTGTTTCAATTCCACATCATATCTGACAAGAAAAGATAAGGATGAATGAAGAAAAAAAAAACAGTAACAGATGTGTGCTCTCCTGAAAATCAGTTAACATGTGTCTTAATCTCTGTGTCTGCCACAATCTAACCACTGCAACTTCACCTAATCCCATTACAACTGCCATGACTGATGCTCACTTTGTAGAAAAGGATCAAATAAGAGAGAATATCACCGAAAATATTATTTACAGAGAATTCAGCTAATGGAATTTTCAGGAGTCCAGAAACTTAAAAGTATGTATACTTTTATGCAGATTTCTGCTGCATGTCCCAGAGAATCCTATCTTAGATAAATAGTCTCAATTCAATATTTAGTAAATAATCAAAATGAAACACAGCAGCGATCCCCCTCTTATCAAGCCATCCTTTCTGCAAAACAGGGGTGGCTTTTCTAGGGAGGGATCATAAAGGTGAGTGTAATAACTACATATAAAACATGAAAAGAATAACAACAATTAAATATTTAATATTTTCATATAAAAATCACATGAATGCTTTCAGGTTATGTACTTAATGTGATAAAACTAATACTGAAGTTATTTTTTTACAATTATGAACAGCAATTAACTGTGGTGCAAAACCACATTGACAGTAAAATCTGGGCACAAACCTCTAGCTGTAACTATTCCTCTATCTCCATCAAATCTACTTTCCCACTCAATGCAGTAGAATAGTATTGACGATGCTTATTTGAATGTGATGAGTTGAGAAATCAACAAATATTAGTGATATTTCTATCTATAAGCACCAATTATGAGGGGTAAATTTGACAGTTTTCCACCAATATTCCGGCCACATTAAACGGGCAACTGTCCTTTGCAAGTACCTTTGATCACAAACTCATCAGTTACTTGGGATTATGGTTATATAAAGTGGGTGGCTGCTAGTTAGGGAAGTCGTTCAAGAGGGGGATCACTGTACTTGAAGCCAACAAGTTTCATTTCCATTCATTCCGGGGAATACACAACCATAAACATCTGATCCAAAAACCATTCAACTGAGTATTCACATGCGTATAATGCCACAAAAATGGTAGCACTATGCACACGGTGTGCAGTAAAATACAATATAGTATGGAGATATACTGCAGAGTCCTTATGACATCAAATTAATGGATAAACAATGATCACATAATTACAAAGATTTAGTGTTGCCTTGTACATCAAGGCAGTTTGTACTTATTCTCATTATTTTTAAGAGAATATTAGCACATGTATTTGTACCATCACAACAGAGTGGTCTCCCACTTTAATGTAAACCATTTTCACATGGTTTAAGATATCCCCAGTATCTATTACAGCACCAAAACAAACCCTGCATACTAAATCACTTAAACTGCTAATGATGGCAGGTAAGCCAGCAGGATCAAGTTGTGTAAAAACCAATCACAAATGATACACATGTACAATTGACATTCAGACCTTTTTCATAAATTTATTCTGTACCTGCCACAATTATTTTACAATAAATGGTACCGCAGACCCCTCAGGCATAGGGTTTACCCCTGGTACTTGACAATTTATGCAGCTCAGTATAGAGTGTGTAAAGGACAGAAACAAGGATACACTACATCATGATAATCTACTCAAGATGAGCAACAATTCATATGGATCAATTGCGGTCATTATGATCACAGATAACTCTAATCTATGACATTATGTTCATGCCCTGGCTGCTATCACAGCACCCAATTAGGATTAAGATAGAGCTGTTTTACTCACCCACTACATCTGTTGGTTCATTCTTCATACTCTCTGGTACTTGTCCTTGCAACATGTCCAAAAGAGCTTTCATAGCCTTGACACAAAGCTCAGGGTAATTGTACCTTGTCTCTTTCACCAACTCAAACACACCCCTGAGGCCAAGCCCAACAATCTATGACAATGGTAAATTTATATACATATCATTAGCAAGAATGCTGAACAGATAGTACCAAAAAATGATCTGTGCAAGTAATTTGTAGATTTATCACAAGAATTCAAAATAAAAGTTTTGATTTACAAAAGAAACCTGAAATTAATATAATAATGCATTTTATAAAGAAGTTATGCATGACTCTTTTGTTTCAGTATCAAAATTTAATTATATATTAGTGTTCATAAGTCATGATTGACCAAAAGAAGAACTACCCACATTCTGCAGACTATAGCTTTTCAAGAGTTCTGCAGTAATTATGACCAAATAGCAAATAATCTTTAAAATAAAATATAAGGAGAATATTCTTATGAGCGATAGCTATCGTTGGAAATTGACCATAACTTGTGATCATCCGTACCTTAGGCAACTTGATAATGGCTTCTCTAAATTTTTCATCAGTATCACCCTCACTGTCGGTGTCAGAGTTTTGCCCCATGCTCTGCTGGTACACACGTGTAGCTTCCTTCATGCATCGCTCCAGTAGAGCTTGTCGCACTGCTGAGTACACATTGAAAACAGATGCATTTCCACAAAGTTCTATGTTAGGGGCATGTGACTCTTTAATTTCTGGACTTTTGTCTCGCTGAAAACAGAAAAAAAGAACACTTTATGATGACCTTATTAAAATGAAGCAACTTTTCACAGGGTTGAAACTCTGGTACAGTAACATGATATCTATTGCATACATAGCATATAGAGTTGTAACTCTAGGATTGTAACATATTCATTGCATACATGATATACAGAGTTGTAAAATTCTGGGACTAACATATTCATTGCACAGATAATAAACAGAACTGTAATGCTGAGACTGTAACAAAATATCTGTTGTATACACTGAATTGTAACTCTCTGACTACCATATTCACTATATACATGATACAGAGAGTTGTCGCACTGAGACTGTAACATAATATCTATTGCATACATTATACACTGAGTTGAAGCTCTGGGACTGTGACACATTCATTGCATGCATAATATATGGAGTTGTAACTCTGGGACTATAACATGTTTTGCATACAGTACATAATATATCGAGCTGTAACTCTGGGACTGTAACATATTCATTTAATACATAATATATAGAGTTGTAACTCTAGGACTATTAACATAATATCTATTGTATACACTATACATAGTCATAACTCTGGGTCTGTAACATGATATCCATTACATACATTATGCACAGTACAGCTCACATGATTTTTGATTCCCCACACTTTACCAGTGGGGTTGGATACTGAGGAGGATTAAGACAAAAACCTCTCCACCATCTCTCTACACAACCTAATGAAGTTGCTGCAATATCTCATTGACATACAGTTGACACAGAGTTGTATCTAATGCCACTGCAGAGTGGATGTGGTCTTCACAAGATGGGCTTGGTTAACTATTTATATTCATGAAAGAGAGGCACTGATTTATCTACATCTTTATCTCATTCGAAAAGCAGATGATAATGAAGTTACATTTATTCTCATATTGAATTTTTACATGTTGTGAAGAAAAGAAGATGCACTCATGCACTTAATAAAGTATCTGTATGCATGGGCAAGGGCACTACATCAGTTATGTTTGAGTCTCAGATGTGTGCCAGAAAGATAGTGACAGAATTAAGACTTTGTACCTTTAATTTAAATGAGTACCATTTTGTATTAAATATCTAAGTAGCCAGGGTTTTTTCACAAATGGTTTATGAAGTCATCCTAAATACATGTACTTGTAGTTTCACACACTTTTTGAAGACAGATGCATGTGCAAACTAATAACCCAGCACAACAGAAGCCATCAACATGGTTTGTTTTCTTTGCCATTGATGTGTTAAATTAATTTCATGTGCAAACTGATAACCTCTCTTCTGTACATTTGTTTTCTTTGCCATTACTTTGACAATAAACATGGTGCTTGGGGTTAACTGTGATTATCTTACTGAATGAGCATTATGTTAAAATTATACTGTATAACCCACAGGCTAATCCACTGTTCGATTCCTGTAAAAGAAACATCAGTGATCGAAAGAACTTGTGCATTAATCAAAACAGCATACAGCAAACTTTTGTATTTATCTGTTTATTGTCTTCCGTTCTTGTGTCAGATCACCTATGTAAACATTATTTGTTAATGAGGAGCAAGAGAGCTCAAAATCAGATTAGTTGTTTAAACTGGACAGTGGTCTTGCTCCGAATTACTAACAAAAAATGTAATTCAACCTTTCTGTTATTAATAATGAGACCTAAAGCACGAGATCATTGGCTCCCTTTGTGTAGAACTAATGAGTATCAAAATTAATTGCTTCCTTTTAGAATTCATCCTTGGAAAATATTAACAATAGAAATTAAAAGTAACCCATCGATGTAAAGTCTCACACTTAACTAAACTGGGATAAACATAATAACTGATAATCAAGTAGTCCATGGCCAGTATTCTCCCCTGGGAACCAAATGTACTAGTTTAAATAACAACTTATTCTTCAATCATGTTTCCAACAGTAGGCACTGTACAAATGGAACATATCAAAATGGCTGAACCCTATCTATTAGAATGTCAGCAATATACAACTTCCAGACATCATGCCCTTTTCACTTTACCATTTAGACTTACAATTAAGACATTTTTATTTGGCAATTCCATGTCATCTGATGAAATTAATACTCATATATTTATGGCACTGCAAGCCTTCCTGAAAATGTTTTTCAAATTAATACACAGATCACAACCACGCCTATCTATCTTTTCTCTTTTTTATGACCTCTGCAATAATTACATATACATGTATTTGAATGAATATTGTATGCATATATTTATATTTGGTTATGATCCATCTGATTCACAAAGTAGGCAAATATTGATTGCTAGAATGCCTATCTATTATTTTTTAATAAGCTTCCAACTTGCTACTGAATTCACCAGACACTGCATTGTTATGAATTATATGTGATGACATTTTCTTGAATAAATATTATACAGAAAAAAGGGTTGAACCTTTATGCTGAATCCTCCGTCTTTCTTGATGTGATATTTTATGTACTTTCTGTTACGATGTTTGCAATAAATATGGCACACACAACTTTTTAAGTGGAAAGTGATAAATCCTTTCCCCCAGTCAAGAAGAGGGATAAAATAAAAACAATTCAGTTCCCCGTTGTTTCTTTTCAAATTTTTTTCTTTTCAATCATCTGAAATAAATGCATGAAAAATTGAATGAAGAGAATTACAGTATTGTATAATCTTAACTAACCATTAAAACATGTGCTGCACATGTGACAAATTTGGGCCAGCTGTTTCTTGTCAATTTTCATGACTCAACATCAGTCAATTGTTTTGACAGTGGTAAAACAAGTGACACTTTAATGTAAATAGTTGTAAGAAGTCCATCAATGTTTTCCTTTTCTTCAGTGTGTTTTATTCTACCGTGTTTCATACTATAAATTTATGATGACAGTCAATGAACTAACAGAAAATTTCTTTCTTTTCTTCCCAGCAATTATCACACTTTAGATGTTAATGATGGGGCCATAATCGGGACAACTAAGTACAAATAGCATCATCTGACAGAAGCACACCTTTCCCAAGCTGAAAATGACATCATCTTTTGATGCTGTCAGACCATTTACTTTTCTAAAGTGGGGGAAGTTGTTTAAATGCTTGAAAACAATTATCTCACTCTGATTTACAGTATAAAAAAGGCATTATTCCATTCTTATTTTACTGGAAACAAAATTTTATTATGATGAAAAATTTAAAAATCCCATTTTGAAACAAATTCTAGCCCCATATACTAAATGGTCAGTCCCTTATAGTACACATGGAGTCAGAACTGAACTAGTTGTGTATACTGAATTGGGGAAAACAATACACCTCTGCATGTATTGATACAATTCACAATACACAGCCTATGAAACATATCAATACACATATAAAATTTTGATGGTCTTTTCATCTTTAGAAGTTCTGTCAGCGGTGGGGTGGTGCCATTTTTTATGAGTTGACATATTGGTTATATTTCTACCAAGCAAATTACAAAAAGATGTAGACTTATCATCTGTCCATATGCCATTCCTATCCTTGACAAGATATAAAACATACTTGCAAAAAGACCACCTGTTAGGTGACAGTGATTTTAATTCAACCATTTAGGTCATTTCAGGCTGCCCCATTTGATCAGGTACATGACTCACCTTGTCACCATACTCTCTGTTTTGTATTCTATCAATGTTTTTAAAAAATCATATTACCAATGTCATGTCTTCTCTTAAATTTAACAGTCATTTCAGTATTATTTTAAAAAAAAGAAAAAATAGTGCAATTTCCTCATGCAAAGGAAATCTCTTCTAAAACAAGTTTTGGTGTGGGAACAGAGATGAATAACAACCAAATCCTACACATTTTACTTGCTGCTGATGCAAAACAGCTGCAGCAGCCAGAGACACTTGTTTCTGCTAATGAAACAAGAAATTGTTGACAACATTACAAACTTGTTCCCCACTTATTAATTATTATTAATTATTAATTTAAGTACTTTACAGATCATTTAACAGCCATTTTTGCACAAAGTTTCTCCGTTGCTTTGTATATAAATTGACATTATTTGGATGCCAATACTTCTGGTAGATCACACAGTGAATACACCTCAGTTAGTTCTTATTGATGGCTATTGTTTACTTTGAACTTGAACAAACAATAACCACCAATCTGAATTAGATGTGACATATTTCTCTGCATGACACACACGAAGTGTAGTCCTCAAATTCAGTGGAAAGTATGTTTACGTGTGTGTGTTTTGTATTTTTAACATAGCTGACATGTAGCATGATGTCCCACCCAGTTACATTATCCTGAAACCAGGCAAACCAGTCCTTATACTAACTCTTATGCTGAGCACCTAGCGAGGCCGCTGTAAGTACCATTTTTCAATGGAAAGTAGACAAGATGCATAGTGATCGAAAAACTCTGTGCAATGTGGTTATAAAATGATTACATGTAGTAAAGGATGTATATTATACATGTCACACAAATCTGGAATGCCCTTCTTTATGCTGATATATGCTATCAGTGGCCAAGCATGTTAAGATAAAACAATCAGCAGTGAGTTGGCAGTGTTGGGATAAGGGGGTATATTTCGAACCACACAAGTTAGCCATCTTGTGTTTGTTAACTTGTAGAAGGCAAGTAGGTGTTGCCAATAACTTCTTTTCTTACTTACAGAACGGGTGCATGTTCATGCTCCTTATATCTCAAATAAATTCTTAATTTAAAGAATGGAAAGGCCATCAACTAATAATTATATACAACTGCTGAAGATTAAAGTAACTTGTATAGGGTAAATTTTGTGTTTGTATCAATTCACCTCTTTTATTGATCTTGGTACTGATATGGAAAAAGTATCAAAACATCAATATATTGATCAATCACGTCAACCCTAATACTGACCCTCATAACCGTGTCCCTACTTCATGAAGGCTAATCACATGGTTCATATTTCAGTACAATTTCCCGGTTTTCTGTTTGTTTTGTTTTTGAAACAGAAGCATTGTTATTGACTTTCACTGTTTATATCTCAGAGGATTACTTTTCCTCTTTGAACAATACGATAAATTTAGGGTGTGCCTCTCATCAAATAAGTGCACAAGTTCAGATTCCTTTGAATAAAGTAACAGCATAAAACTATTACAAAATAAGTTAATCAGCCTTTTCTAAACATACATGTAACGAATCTACAAGACTTATAAAAATTCATTTTTTATATTGCCTAAATATATGATTGAAATAAAAATGGTAAATCATTACTGATGTCATTCTATGTGTGGTCTTCATTCATTATTTGTTCAAATTTCAATCTGAAACTTCAACCAGTCTCTATACAGTGGGGATGCCATCCGCATGCCTGCTGAGGCATGGTGGTGATTTGTAGATATTTATCCCTCCATCATGGAGCTCTACTGTGGAGCAGAAGTGAAGGAGATTATGTCCCACACTACAAAGCATGGGAAATGAAAAACTGAGTGAGCTGTACTGTACATAGTTGTAACTCTGGGTCTGTAAGATGATATTCATTGCAAACATTAAGTATAGAGTTGCAACTCTGAGTCTGTAACATGATATCCATATACTTAATGCATCCAACTTCATAGATAACATTTCTCTGTAACTGAAATTTAAATGCATATGAACTTCTGACCCCTACTGGGAGAGGCAGCAGAAACTATACCTACAACACTCCCTTGATAACTCCAGCCTGATAACTCGCAAACCCACTTATAATGTGGGGTCAGGCATGGATCCCATTTTTTAAACCTGAAAATACCCCAAAAATTGATCCCTATTTCTTGAACCTGAAGAAAATCGTGATCAAAATTGGTAACTAAAACATTATATATCACTCGTTTTATGGTCAAAAATGGTAGGTATGACCTAGAAATTTTAAGCAAAATTTTGAAATTATCAACTTTTAATAAGTCATATAATTGGTTACATTTTCTTTCCAAACACCATTCTTAGTACACCATAATTAAAGATAGTCAAAGAAATTCAATGAAAATGTCATGCCTGGTGTAGGCAGTACATTATATTTAAATGCCAATTAAATAATTTTCTTAAGTGAAATTTGTTTTTTAATTCTATCTTTTAGTTCCTTTTAAGTATAATCATCATAAATACAATGTGTATTTAAACGCAAAATGTGTCAACCTACCATAACAGCTATATCTGCAAGCGTTTCTCTGCGAACCTAATTAAGAGCCGACCGGGTTTTGATAAATGACTTGGGTAAGTATTTGTTGTACTGTTGCACTGAATTAAAAGCTTGCCTCCTTTGTATTATCACGTTAATTATGTCTTTTGAATGAAATAAAGCAGCTGGAATAAAAGAAAAGTTAAAAGGCCTACAAATCCTACATAAATTTTAGTGGCCCCAGTTGTATGTCAGGTGAACTTCAGTTGATCAATCGAACACTGTTATAAATGTTATTGTGTAACATAATTAAACTACCTTAAATTAATCGATTCATTCATATATGTGATCAAAGATAGCTCGGCAATCAAGCAAAAGGAATACTTCATAAAATAAAGGGCTTTGTTTCAGAGAGATGGATGATTCTGGGCAAGTGAGTTTCAGAGAATTCTTGAACTGGCACTTGGAGATATCCTCAGAGATGATAGAAAGTTTCACCATTACTTCCAATGAAATTATGACATCAATACTGTACTAACTGAACAATACAAAAATGAGTTTCAACGTAGACGATTGTCTCACGAAATAAATGCTGCTAGTTTTGAAAAAAAAAAGAATCTTGTTTGGTGCTGTATCGACAGTTAGTCTAGTTCCCTGCTACCTGGACTCCCAACTTGGCATTATACTAATAAATACCACTCCAGGAACTAGACTAATCAACAAAACAAAAAGCAGTGACATAATACACATTTTCACATACACATAATGGTTCCTGAAACCAGCTGGAACAATCTTTCACATTGAACATTTTGAAAATAAATGTTATTTATACAGAAAAATGAACAACTTCATTGGAAAAAGCATGTTATTAACAATTATTGTCAATATGATCGTAAAACGAGGATTCATTTATTAAACAGCCAAGTTCCCTAACCTGTCCTGTCCCCCCTGTAGTTTTCTCAATGTTTAAGCTGAATTTTTTTACATTTTTAGAGGTCCCTCAGTAACTCGTGCCCTCACTTATGGTGTGGTCTATGTTTGTGGACCCTGTTGTGCACGAGCTATCAAGGGAGAGGTGTATCTTGCTCATGGAAACTGACAGTGTTATGCATATCTATATTTTTTGTACCTCCTGGTACATGATTTTATCAAATTTTTGTGTTTATTCATGGCTGTAAATTGTAGTGAATACCTTTAGTTAGCTTTTGCCTATTTGACTATGGTCCATTTTAGTAATATTAAGAGCATAACATTACATGGACCTATAAATAGATGTTTACATCTTGGCAGTTACTAATACTAGAATTATTTGTAAACATGTTCACAAGATTCAGCTTTTTTTGCCATCAGACAGATTGATAAGGATGGTTCTAGAAGAATGAAGTTAATTCTTATTGGATGAGTTAGCTCACATGAATAGGTATTTTGAAACATTAGAATGAGTAGTATGATCTGTCACATGGGGGTATGTTGTGAAATACAGTCATAATAGAAGGTGTATGGGAGAGAACTAAGCAATCAAATTTCATTCCTATTTTGAAGTCATTCTTATTTCTTGTGTTCCTGTTGTAACATCAAGTCTGCAGACATGTTTTATATTGTATTTAGATGTTATCTGAGAGGACAAACTTTGTTTGGACTTTTCATTGGCAACAGAAGTGTTCATTTATTGGACTATAATATTATCTATTATCAAAGGAGCCCTGGACATTGCCATTTTGACAATATCAAGATTCTTGGGGGACTAGTCAATTTCTGGTCTAGAAAGTTATATGGAACTTTTCATTTTTTTTTACTTCATAGAACTTATCAGGATTATTTTGGATTCACTTCATAATACTTTAAGTTCCCCTCACATTTTCATTTTTAACTTTTATAATTAAAATATTTGTTAAATTTTACAAAAATTGTTCAGTTTGCTTCTTTTGATTATTTAGTTCATGACCACAGAGCTGTAACAGTAACAACCTGAGTGAAATACCAAGGAGCAGTTTAGAAAGAGGTATCAGATTAGATGGATGAAGGAATTGATATAAATGTTTCTCAAGTTCCTTCATTAATGTATATGATTACTGCTAAAAGTAACCATGGTATGGAAATCTCAATATTTATACTATTTACATGTACGATAGTACCTTACTGTACAGAAATCTCAATGTATATACTACTTATGCTAAAAAAAATTTCTTTAGTAACATGAAACAAAAATAATGTATACCAAAATGCTTGCTAGGAGATACAATGATTTATCAACGATTTCATATACAGGAAACTAGCACATAAAAGTATACAGGGAAGTGATAGGCATCATGAATGTTGTTCTCGAGATGAAAGTGTAAATGGTAGATGCAAAACATATTCTAGGATGCATGATGGCAGGAATGGTACTTAGTTCCAAAACAACAGCATAAAAAAACCCCCCAAAAATCCAATAATTTTTACAGACCCCAAACTTATCTTCTTCATTACACCAATGGTTCAGCAAATTCCATTTGAAACAATCTTCTGGTCTAAAACAGACTGTGTGGATGAATGATGAACAAACATATTAAAAATACTCAAACTGAAGAATTATGAAAAGCTAGACACATATACATCAAAAGTCTAATACTAGCATCAATTTGAATAGAGGCATCCTAACGGCCTTGGATTTTTGCTCCAAAAAATAAACGTGTGTATTGGAGGGATGAAAGAAAAACCACTGAAAATGAAAAAGTGTGTGAATACAAAATGGCAATAGAAAATTTGTTTGAGATTCATATTTATTCATTTTATCTTAACAGTTAAATACAAAAAATTTATACTTCTCAGAGTGCATTTTTTTATATGCATTACTCTGAACTAATTTTGCAGGATTTCTCAGACACCACTACTTTCCAAGTGTGCAAATTCATAAAATGTTTGCATGATCTGCACAGTTGTACACCCCTGCAGCATCTCTCTTGATGATCTTTACAAAAGAATACAAATTTATTAACATCCTAATAACATGCTATTTGTCTTACTTAATGTCCCCAAATAATCAAATCAAAGGCAAAAAATAGGTCGTTGCCTAGCAACAAATGAATGCCCTCAATGAGTAAATTAGACACTATACTGACTGTCACAGGTCCTGAAACTAAGACTGATAAAAATTTACACAATGAAGAGGAACATTAACAAAGCCGCACTCTACTCCCTGAATGAAAACACTCTCATTAGAACAGGACTTCTCAGAAAAAGGCAAAGTACCTGACAATAAAAGACTCTGAGAAGCTCCTGCATCCCTTAAAATTTTAATAGGGATAGGATTGGCCAAATCAATCAAGAGTGATATAGAACCCTTCGACATGAATAGTTTATAATTCTCCATAATAAAATCAGACTGGGGTTTATGAGACCCAGCAAATGTATTGTTTTCAATACATGACCGTGACCCTGACCTCTTGGAAATAAGAGCATTTGGGATAGGTCTATCTTGATTCTGATGCCTATATTTCAATTTGAAGCAATCAGAAATGACGTGTCCTTTTTTCTTGCAATAGGTACACATATGAATAGACAAGGATTTTGAATCAAGTTTATTAGAAGCTTGATTTTTAGAAGTTGTGCCAGATTGAGTTTTAGGAGGAGTCGTATTAGGTTGAAATACCTTTCTACCAGTAAACTGCTGAGTGAAAGATTTGTCTACAACAGGAGCTTTATGAGTTAAGGAGTACTTATCAGCAGCAAGAGCAGCATTTTCCAAGGTTTCAATCTCATGCTCTTCAAGATGATTCTTAATGTCATTAGTGATACAGTTCATAAACTCTTCAAGTAACACAAGTTGTTTGATTTTTTCATAATTATGTTCAACTTTCTCAGCTAAGCATCATCGCTCAAATAACTGTTCTTTTTCTCTTACAAATTCAACTTAAGTTTGTCCAGGTTCTCTTTTTTTACTTTCTGAATTTTTGCCAATAAGCCTCAGGGACTAACGCATAACCCTTTAAAATACACTCCTTAACCAAATCATAGTCAGAACTTTGTTGTACTGACATTGAATGGCAAATATCACTAGCTTTACCAACTAGTACACATTGCAGTAGCTGAGTCCAATACTCCCTTGGCCATTTCAAATTTCCGCAACTTTTTCAAAACGAGGAAAATATCTGTCTACTTCCTTTTCTCTAAAAGGGGGAACTAACCTAATAATTTTTATAATGTCAAAACTTGAATTTGTATGTGAAGTGGAATCGTGCTTTTCCCTTGCCAGCTCAATTTCTTTTATTCTAATTTGAAATTCCCTTTCATCCTTCTCTTTTTCAAATTGTAACTGTTTATCTTTCTCCCTCTCCTGTCTCTCTCTCTCCTTCTCTTCAAATTATAATTGTTTATCTTTCTCTCTTTCCTGTCTCTCTTTCTCCTCTTTCTCAAATTGCAATTGTTTATCATTCTCTCTTTCCTGTCTCTCTATCTCCTCTTTCTCAAATTGCAATTACAATTGCTTCTCTTGTAATTGTAACTGCATTTGTTCTTTCTCTTTCTGAAGCTCGAGCTTCCTTAACTCCAATTCCATCTTGTATTTCATTTTTAATTCCATTACTTTTATGTCAGAGTCTGATGCCAACTTACTGACCGTAGCCAAAACACTTTTATCAAAAACATTCTTCACTACCAAATACTGAATCGAAATATATTTAATTTCTTGTTTCGTTAAGGAAGATTTTGCTTCAGAAAGATCGTACTTTCTGACAAGTTCAAGCAACTCATCTTTAATCAGACTATCCAAATGCTCCTGAGTTGGACTAGAAAGAAACGTTTCCACATTTGATGACATTGTGAATGAAAACCTGTTGTTTTCACTCAAAATTTCAAACAAAATATAAAAACAGTACTTGGGATTTGAAACTAGGGAAATTTAAATTTCAACAAACAATTTTCTGAAATATTTTAGCTAAATTCAAATATCCCAAGGACAAGCAACCCAATTTTCTTTTTATTACATACAGGCTCATTCAAAAGTAACAAAAGAAAAGAGTGAAACCAACAAGCTTTGTAAGTTTTAACAAAAATAATTTATTTCCCTAGAAAACACGGTGAAAAGATGAAAATAGAAAATAGGACATATAGTTTGTGAAGACAATCCAAACATTTATCCTAGTACTGAAAAAATACAAGTCCTATCACTAAATAATTTTAACTGAATCCAGGTTCGAATCTTGATGACGTTCCAAAATGGAGGATGATAACGTCAGATGAAGTCTTTATATGAATGTCAAAGAGTTCCACACTGAACCACAACTTGTAATGTTTCAAATTAGAATAAATTTCCATCGAATGTCTTTGTCACTTGTATAGTTCTCCAGGGAATAAATTATTATATTCTAAAAAATAGATGAACTTCTGAACAAGCTGTCATCTATGATAAAACATCTCGAGCTCCAAAGATGTAAAAATACAACTCTTTACAGCACCTAATAGAAATATATCCTTCTTCTTGAAGATATATTGTACGACTGAATATTTCACGGGGATCTGAGTATTTTTAAACTGAACTAAGACGTCATTTCAGGCACGCACGATGGAATGTGTGGCTCTTTTGCAATAAACAATGCAATTTCACATGGGTCAGAAAAATGACCTTGGCAATAACCAATTGTTTTCGTGTAGTGTTTACTCAAATCAACAAACCATGGCATGCAAAAATTGTGCTTATGCGAGTCATACTACGGTTTATATAAACATAATATCTCTTTCAAAATATCAGATCCTGTGAAAACAATCATTACAATAAAATGTAATAATACAAAAATAAAATTTAGAAAAAAGAATTTAAAATTAACACACAAGTAATTAAATTACATATTCGTAACATGATATACAATCTAATATATGAAACATATCTATGTACATAAAGAATAAAGAGGTAAATGACTAATAATAACTCTTGTCCATGTTTCAAAGCATCTTTTGTAATGTAAATATCGTCTGAATGTATTCTCAACATTAAGCATTGATGTGCATATCAAAACTGCAAAATTATAAATGCATTAATTCATCAATGAAATGTTTAACCCCTAGTTTGTATTGGACAACAGATCAATCAGAGTTTGAAGTTCTAATTTTGAAAAACAAAGACGTCTCTCTTAAAATAATTACTGAATATAAAATTCATTCATGTCTCATACCATCATCTCATCTTTACACATAAAATAAACATAAACAAAGTCAATTCCTTGAGAGTCTAATCAAGTTGGCACAAACTCTGCAAGTGATAAATACATATCCATGTTTTCAAATAAACTGGGCAGACAAAAAACAAAGAATCACATTATTTTCACTTTTCAAACCAATTTAATTAATGATCCATTACCTTTTGTTTCTTGTCCTTTGTCTTGCTTTTCACTTTTTTCTTTACTTTCTTCTTTTCTGTTTTCCTCCTGTGTAACATACAATACAAAACTGTAAAAACTGTACAACATTATCTACTGCATTTGAAATCTATATCAACAGTCACCATTACTTGCAAAAGTGTCTCATACCAGTGTGTATCTCAATAAATCCTCCCCATTGCAAAGGCTATTTTTTTGCCATTAATTTATCTACAATTCCCATTTTACAATCTAATAATAATGACAAGCTACTTGTCATTTTGATAATTCTTAGTTGCCGATAAGATGCAATTATCAAATATTGTGATAAATCAATCAAAAAAGTACTGTTTATTATCAACACCACACTAGCACGGTTTCAAAACCAATGCAATATTTTTGTGCATTTAAAATTTACACATGAAACTTTTGACTAGTCAAAGGATTCTTTTTGTAAATATTTTTGCTATGTATCTAACTGGGCAAGTGATTTTCAGCAGTGGATATACGATTGAAATTATAAGGTTTCCCCAGCAATGTCTGTTCAGGAACTTAAATTCTCCTTTAGGAAAACGAAATTTGACTTTTAAACTGAGCTACCATGATCATACAAGTCCATTGCTTATCATTTGTTATACGTGTAAGTATTCCACTTCATGCAATCATGCACCAGACTGGTTTTATATCCATAATTATGATAAATTTGTGTCAGTTCTTATTATAAATCACATATATATGCAAACTTCTCTCTGAAAAGTTTTATTATCAACAAGTCATGCATGCATGTAACTGGTAGGCTTTTAGTATGGAGATTTAAAATTTCTTTGCTAAACCTTCTTCCAATCAATCATATAGAGAGTTTTCATTAATTAATCTGAAGAGACCTAAACCCAATCTGAAGGGCCAAACTTGGGGTGGGAGGCTGGGGGCATTGCCCCCATCAGAAATAAAAAAAAAAGATAAAAAAATTCTTCATTTTAAGCATATCTGGGAGGCATTTTTGACTAGAAATTACTAAGGAAAAGAGACATTTTATTCTCCAGACTTAATTATTTCCAGTTATTGGTATAAATATTTCAAACACGTCACCAGAAACAGCAGTGTTGGTGTAAGTACTTATTTATTTTTCTTACTGCTTCAGTTCAATGGCTGGGATGAGCTATTAACCGTAGTTCATCATACATAAACTGTTCGTTTAAATATAGGATTTCCAAACCACATCAAAAATTCTTGTTATAAATTCTCACTGACAACATTCTAATTACAAATTTACGTGAAGTGGATGGGATAACATTTATCTGGGATGGTTTCATACGTGTTCAGATTTTGTTGTTTGAATTAATTACAGCAGTAGGCCACTGCACATAACTTTACAAGCCTGACTCTGGAATAAGCTGTTGGAAAAGGACTTTAATTTACTGTTGGCCTTCTAACTTCCTCTAAAATGCAAGATCTGCAAACTTTTTTCAAGCTCAGTTTGGTTTGATTTTTTTTAACTGTTTTGTTTTCAAGTTTAATTTATTGCTTAGAATTTAAAAAGTCTTGCAATCTGAACCAGTAGAAAAAATTTAAATGATCAATTTGGTTGCTGCCCGGTTCTTAATGAAACATACACCCAAGACCTGTAGAAAAACACACAAGCTTCACATACAAATGGCACACTGTTCAAGGAATTAGAGATAAATTCAAAACCAAACCCTGAAATGTCATAACAATAGTGCAGCAGATAAAAACTATATGAAGAAATGTTTTGCAATTCTTCTCCATTTCAAATATCAATACTAGTTGAATTCAAAATGCTGGGCAAGTTGGTTTGGAAAAAAATGTCCAACTCTTGATTTATTTGTTGGGATATATATCAAAATGTATAAAAAAAACAGTTATTACACCAGGCATGGCCAATCAAATCAAATAGCCAGATGTCCTGGACTATTCATTTCCAAAGTCAGGCAGGTAAAATTTCCCAAGTCACCAGTCAGTGACAAGTGCTTTTTTCTATTTGAAAAAGTGGGCAAGTCCATATTTTCCTGCTTTAATCAGCTATCTACTTTTATCTGACTAATCATGTCATCAGGGTGTACTAAATGCTTAATTCTATCCCATTCCATGTATACATTTACATTCTGTATCACACCTACCTGTGGTCATCGATAACTGTTTAATGTGTGCATGTTCTATTACCACTAGAGTTCATTTTGAATTAATCAACCAAATTATCAATAACTGAAACATGCCAAATAAAACAAAGCTGGTATGATTAATTAGCAGTGTTTTATTTGTTGTGGTGTGTATACTCAAACCAGATCCTCACAAGCTAACTCTCACTTTAGTCCAATTTTCAGTGTAATTAAAAGAAAGGATCTTTACTGACATTAGTTTTCATTACCTTTATGAACTGATTAAATGATAGTAATGATCCTTATTTTTAAATCATTACACTGATGATTAACTTCCACATGCAATATTGTGTTTAAAGTGAAACAATTAACACTAATTAATGAGCTCTGTTCATATTTAAATGGCAAATTGTATGTTGTTGTAGGATGTAACACCATTTTTCAGCACAAGAGAGGCTATACATGGCAGCAAGTATAACTGGTGGAAGAAGAACCCTGGAAAACCCCAGGAAATACCATTGACCCACAAGAAGCTACTGGCCAGCTTTCTCACGTACCCACATTAGCCGAGCCTGAGACTCGAACCCATGCAGAAGGAAGTGAGATGGCAGTGATCCGGAATGGTAATCGCTTTAGACCACCGAATTGTATGTAATGATTAATTTAAAAGTACTTGTCAAGCAAGGTGATTTTTATTCTGTGGGTAAAATGAGTATGCTAAATTGTAATTGCAAGGACAGTAAGG
Organism: Megalonaias nervosa; assembly: GCA_016617855.1. Classification (NCBI taxonomy): domain Eukaryota; kingdom Metazoa; phylum Mollusca; class Bivalvia; order Unionida; family Unionidae; genus Megalonaias; species Megalonaias nervosa. Next base: position 3,512 of record JAECUM010000812.1, on the reverse strand, counting down.
CCAACAAAAAAAAAATGTGTGTTTCCAGTCAGCCAAGTGTCCATGTTTTTCATTGCTAAACCTAGTACCCTTTTCCTGCTGGAGGAAAAAAAAATTTTGTTTAAAAATTCATGAAATTGATTTATATATATAAGATGTTTAACAACAAATCTACCTACCCTAATTTTTAAAACTGCAACAGTAAACACACAAGTTTATTTTCTAACTAATAAGGAACATTCAGAGAAAGAGAAATGGAGGGATAGAACATAAGACTTCAACTGAATCTGAGGTACATGGAACTATTTCTCTCATGAGATATAATCCAGAATCTATGGCAGCAAAAAATGTCAAATGGGACTTACCTCAATGACAGAAATTTTTAGTTGCATTAGGTTCATTGTTAACCTAAACTTGAATATATTGACTTCAAAGGAAAAAGTTTTGCAGTAATTGTAAGCACCATCCCAAACTGGTACAAGTAGGAAATTCAACCAGTCTATTTGTCAGTGGAACCAACAAATTCAAGACTGAACAATATTGGTGCAAGTGAAAAGTAAGGTAGGACAAGTGAATTTCCTGAAACATCTTGTCCTGGACAAATGAGTAACAATAAATTTTGATCTACACTGCATCCAGTTATTTTGCAGTCATACCATCCCTTGCTTGAATAATGTGTATGCTCTCATCTTACTGTTTGAGCAATGCTATGGGTCAAAAGAGGGATTTTACTTACAATATGCATACAAAGATCAGTCAAAATAAATTTATTAATTACTAGAGAGCAACCAATAGTATGAAAGCATTTGGCAGAAAAATCCATTATGTAATACTGCCTTTAATGGATGGTCCACTACCAGTAATGTCATATGCATGCAAATCATATTTAAATATGTCATGCAAGATAAGGGAATGAAAAATGTCTACATCCTGGAATAAATCTGTGAAATACAATTACCTACTTCCTTCAGTGGAAAACATAATTATTACATCCAAAAAGACCCTGCACAGTTTCTTTCAGGAGTGCATTCCTATTATGATTGATATATATATATATATATATATATATATATATATATATATACATACATACATATGGAGAGAGAGAGAATCCCCTAAGGTGACTGATTGCGAGGCCCCCAATGTGAGAAATGGAGGACAGATTAATTAAAAACAAACTTTGGTGTCAAAATTGGGGGTTAAGTTATAAATGTGGGGGTTTCTGATGCATAAATGAGGTTAGCTCTGCAGTTTAAGACATATCACATGATATTTATGTTTTAGTGCTACGTCTTACTACCCAAATAACAGCCTCGTATAGCGTGTTCCAATGTCAACTGACATTGGAACAAGTAGTCGAAGTTTCAGGAATCTCTCACACACTTGGCAGCCCATATCGACATTCTTCCACAAATTGATATGTAATTAATATACTTACTGTGCTGTTTTTATCCTGGTGGAATCAAAATCTGACACTAGCAAATGGACGCATTTCATGTTCCATTGACATACATTTGAATTTGTTCAATTGTGACAGTAGACAAGGTATGCCAAAGTATGTTCCAGTAGGTTCATGTGGGGGATATGTTTCTTGAATGAAACCAAGCATTGCTTACTGTTCCAATAGGCATAATATATTTTTAATCATTTCTTTAAAGAATAATATGTCAACTTAACCCGATTTTGCATTTCTGGCTTTTATCACTTTCCAGACAATTAAAACGAAACTTGAAAATAGGTCGATTTCTTTTGTGAGAATATGAATTTATCAGAGAAACGACATCAGGGTAAATCTGACTATAACATCGTGCCTTTAGAAAAGCGTCGTTATTGGTTGGCAGTTTTGTGAGATATTCCTAAAAATTTTACTTTCGTTACTATGTTATTCGACATCAAAACACGCTACACAGCGCCGTTAACTAGGCAGTAAGATCCAAACGCCCTAAACATATATATCTGCTTCGAGGTTTTACATGTAGGACTAAAATGAGAGAGAGAGAGAGAGAGAGAGAGAGAGAGAGAGAGAGAGAATGAGGGCCTTTGGACATTTTCATAATGTTCCAACTTAAAAGATCATGCATATTGTGGAGGATTTATTTGTTTTAACCATTCTTGATTTGTAACATTTCGAGTCGTACTTTATAGCTGCTGCATCATCGATATCCTGAAATAGTTCCCGAAATTTCCCACTGAGAGTGTCTCCATTCAAGAAAATATCAAGTTCACTACGAGTTGAGGGAAGCACAATCGTGGCCGCCATACTGACCGAAGATTCATATATCACTTAATGGTTGGGACCTCAAATAATACACTGTTCTATCGAACTTTACAGCATTAAATCAGTTAAGTGTGCACATACACTTGCTTTTGCACATATCTATTGACATATTGAATAGTGCATGATGGGAAGTTTGATTTAGACCGGAGACAGAAAAGTTAGTTCAAGGAACGTATAACAGATACGAACAATTAAAACCAGTCTAATAATTACTGTGTTCACTTACAGGGTTGCTGCCATTAATTATATCCAAATATAATATTCGCTTTTAATGTTAATATAATGCACGCACAGTTTCAGTTTTGCACAATCGATACCAGCTGAGACAGTTTATTTAATTTTACTGAAAGCTATGATACTGTTATCACCAGCTGCATATACAGAGGTTCCAATCTTTATTTAAACCTCCTTAGTGGTTCTCTGCATCACCAAAGTTCACAACTCCAGATACATTCAATAGCTATTGTAACAAACTTTATACTTGATATATTTATAACTCTGTGTGTGTGTGTGTGTGTGTGTGTGTGTGTGTGTGTGTGAAATATTTTACAGATCAATGATTATTTCAAAACTATAATCAGCTTCATGTTGCTGATACTTAAATGTGTATGGAATCTTGGATGGTGCACTTTAATCAGATTAAATAAAGTACTTCCATCTTAGATATACGAGCTGTGTTTCCTGTCATGGGCGTGCGCAGGATTTTATTTTTCCAGGAAAAGGGGGAGGGGACTGACGTAGCCATGTTCTGCTGTAAAATAGGTTTATATACATATATATTGCATCAAGTCCTTTGTGGAATTTATAATTTCGACATATGCGCTATAACAGGCTTGACGCCCGGTTCCGGTAGGGGAAGATATGTGGTTTACTCAGGTATTATCCTTCATCTTGCCTTACAAGTGTCTAATTTCGTCATCACAGAATTTCACAAAATGAATCTTGGTAAATCTTGGGAATACATCTCAGCATGGTGTTGGTAAAAAATATTTGTTTTCAAAACGAAAATAGCAGGCTAGAAGGATTTTCTTCGATATCAAAGACAAACGTCTCAGAGGATAAAAACTGAGTCAGTCACCTACTCGAATGATATCAGATTGCGGTGCGCGTCAGGCAGCGAACGGCTAATGTTGTGTGTGTGTGTGTGTGTGGAGAGAGAGAGAAAGGCGCTTTACAATGGGCTTGTTAAAATCGAGCCCTCCCCCTTTACATGAGAACGCCTGTGTTTGCTGTTATATATATATATATATATATA
>JAECUM010000811.1:0-194252 GCA_016617855.1 Megalonaias nervosa | reverse complement strand
AAGATGGTGAGTAGTCTCACAAACGCTGAAGCTATCTTGTGAATCTGCTTACTAACAACTCTTGTTCACTGGTAGTAGTTAATGGAGATACTTTACGGACAATGGGAAAATGCGTTACAGACACCCCTGGGATTGTTTACGGACAAGATTTATTCGGACAAAATCAAAACCCTGGGATCGTTTACGGACAATGGGAATTTAGTATAGGGACAATAGGAATGGAACAGTTGGGGTGACGTCACGGTACTGGACACTTGCAACAACGTAACAAGTACCGTGATGTCATGCCACCTGTTTCATTTCTATACAAAGTTTTATGCATTCGCGTTCGTATCTGTGGATAATATAGTATGTTTTATGCATTCGCGTTCGTGTCAGTGGATAGTTTAGTATGTTTTATGCATTCGCGTTCGTGTCAGCGGATAGTATAGGATGTTTCATGCATTCGCGTTCGTGTCACCGGTTTCATTTCTATACAAAGTTTTTTTTATGCATTCGCGTTCGTGTCTGTGGATAGTAGGTATGTTTTATGCATTCGCGTTCGTTTCAATAGATTGATGAACATCAATATACCATACCCAAATCATACAACCGATTTAAAAAAAATTTAGGTCAGATTATGTTTTTGGGAGTTAAACATAAATTATACAACAACTAATTTTTTTTTTAGGCGAGAAAGAATAAATCTTTTTGAGGCAGTGGAGTGGCCCTGAGCTTACTATCCACACAAACGAACGCGAACGCATAAAAACACACCATACTTACTATCCACACAAACGTACGGGAACGCCAAAAAAAACCCCTCACCATACTTACTATGCACACAAACGTACGGGAACGCATAAAAACACACCATACTTACTATCCACACAAACGTACGGGAACGCATAAAAACACACCATACTTACTATCCACACAAACGTACGAGAACGCATAAAACACACCACATATACTATCCACACAAACGAACGCGAACACATAAAACACACTATACTTGCTATCCACACAAACGTACGGAAAAGCATAAAACACACCATACACACTATCCACACAAACGGACGCGAACGCATGTAACACACACTATACTATCCACACAAACGGGAAGAGAATTTAAAAAATACATCACATATACTACCCACACAAACGTACGAGAACGCATAAAACACATCATACATACTATCCACACAAACGGACGCGAACGCATATAACACACATTCAACTATCCACACAAACGAAGGAGGAGAAGAAAAACACACCCATTTCTACTATCCACACAAACGTACGCCAACGCATATAACATACACTATACTATCCACACAAACGGGAAGAGAATTAAAATAATACACCACATATACTATCCACACAAACGGACGCGAACGCACAAAATACACCATACATACTATCCACACAAACGGACGCGAACGCACATAACACAAACTATACTATTCACACAAACGGGAAGAGAAGAAAAACACACCCATATCTACTATCCACACAAACGTACGCGAACGCAAACACACACACACACACACACAACAGTAAAGGAGTGAGTGTTTATAATCACACTACTCTACAGTCACGCGAATTGGCAACTTGAATAGTGTTTCTTTTCTAGAGATCTGGTTAGCGCTGAGAAGGGCTGTTTTTATTGACAGGGAGTGATGGTAATCTTTTTTACTGTCTAAGATTGCGTCCTCGTCTGGCGGCAGGCTTTCCTACAGGATAAGGCCTGCTTCTGCGGAAAGAGAAGGAGAACTCTTTGGTGCCCACACGACAGTCAACAAAACCTCTGTCTGGTTCTTGCTGCTGCTGCTGTTACTGATGCTGCAGTTGTAGCTGTTCTCTCTGTTTCTGAAGTTTGTACTTCTCTGTCCATTCTTCTTGTTCTTTCTTGATTTCTTCTCTGAAGACCTCTTCTAACAGGTCTTGGGCTATTGCTAACATCCTGACATTCTCTATCTCTTCAGGCTTCGGTATCAGGTTTAGCCTGACACGATGTAAATTGACGTAAGCTTCGTTCAGCTTGGCTAGTCTGGAAGGCATGTTCATAGGCAGACGAGTCAACCATGGTTGGCCAGACTGGAGACTGCCTCGCTTTATATGGTTCAAACGTGGACGCGATAGAAAATATCCCTACTGGATTTTTGTTGAGTCGGAACGCTATATAGCTCATGTCATGCTGAGAGATAGAGAGAAGTCCAAGAGCATATATTCACAGTGTTTTTTGGAAAACAAACGACAGACACATTTTTTCAAAACACAACATTTTTTATTGAACAAAACAACTAACAACTAACAAGTAACAATAATACCAAACAAATTATTATTGACAAGGTTGACAACGTTGTGAAGTTAAGTTAGATTTCCACTGATGGAAGTCATGAGGCCATTGATGTACATTACGTTTCCTAGCTAAAGAAAAAAGATAACCATAACGGTCACAAAACCATCGATCTACTTTGTCATCGTTTCTAGAAGAGTGATGATCAAAATAAGTCACTAAACGTTCTAACGGATATCCAAGACTGCTTTGATGAAGAAAATACACACAATATTGTCCACACACCATGGAATCTGTGCCTTGTAAGTTCACATTATTGAATCGTGTCGTCTGGGCATTTCTTCTCATAAAGTCAATGATATCGTCTTCCAAAGGGGGTAATCCATACGAATCAAAATACTCCACACAATCCTCTTGAGGGAAGTTCCTGGGAGATGACTGTCGTCCGTGTTGATGACATAAGCTTGATGGTCTTGAGGTTTGCGATGAGGTAGTTCATCTTTAGCGCACACGACAGGATTCCAAGAAGCAGTATACGAACTATTGTTCAAAAGGTAATAAAGTTCCCAGGTATCCATTTTTGTTTTGTTGTTTTTCTCACAGGTAATGATAAGTCACCAATTGAATTCTGACTTTTTGTTTGAAAATCTCTGACAAGTAACCGTTTCTTCGCCTTGTCTCCCAACTCTGGGCGAAGAGAGCTTCGATGCCATAGATTTCCAGAGTAGTCAATGGAGGGCAGGAATGATCACGCAAGCCTTTATACCACTCATGCACGACTGCTTCTTCCGAGATGATACTCCAAGCCTCGTCCAGATACTCGTCCAATTTTTTTTCTTGACTCATCATCATACATTTATCGTGTTGAATTTGACTGGGATGATCGTTTTGACATCCATAACAATATTTCTTACTCAGTTCCGCAATTTTATCTGCCAGGTGTTTAGCAAAACAGGACACTAAATGTTGTTCTTGTTCTGGCCATCTGGACGTGACCACTACGTCCTCTTTGTCTGTGTCTTGGGGTTCTGTTTTCACGCTATCTTCCCATTCCATTTCCAAAGATTCTCTACTGTTCAAAGAGGGATAAGTGTCTTCCATAGTTTCTACTAGTCTAGAATGACTTCTCTCAAATTGTTGATTTCTATGGTATTATCAAATTCAGCACACAAGATGACGTTGACCGTCTCGGTGAGAGCTTCTGCAAACTGAAGTTCCACACGCAGTTGACCGGATTTTATAGGGTGGAAATGTCCCTTGTCGCTGCCTTGGTCTGGAGTGAAACCAAAGGCCCACAAAGTGTAACCTCCTACATAATCTTCGTACGAAACACCGTGACTGGTGTTGGTTCCTAGTTGTCCGGTAGCTTCGTACAGGGACAAGTACGATCTCAAGTAATTCTTCTGGGCAAAGTTAGGTTCGAAGGGGCTGGTACACAAGGTCTTGCCATCGCGACTGACTTCGATCTTGGACACTCTGTAGTGCTTAAACTGGAAAGGATTTTGATCGTGGGCTCCGTTGAGAGCTGCATTACTGACGATGCCAACGATTAAACGTTTGGGCAACTGTCCTTGGAACAGATGATCTTCGATCTGGGCTCGGAGTCCAGCAGCAATGGTGAACGTTTTCACTTCTACACGTCGCTTCGGATACTTGGCGGTCGTTCTGCTCAGTGTGTGACTGATGTCGTTTCCCGCTTTAGGTAACACTTCTACGTGGCGCACGTTAAGTCTGGCTTCTTGGATGATGATTTTATACTCGTTCCCATGAGCCATCAAATGGAAAACGACACTGATGAGATTTAATCTCAGGCGAATATCCACTCCGTTGAGCAAATACTTGTCTTGCAACCACATGTTCAAGTGCAAACGATCCATCAGTTCTAAACTACGACCATATAGGAAATTCTTTCGACGGTCGTTAAAGCCCACATTGTGAGGATAGTCATCTGCTGTCAGAGCTGTGTCGTTAAACGTGTCCTCACCTGCGGTGTCAGGTTTCCATACCATGCAAACATCCAGATTAGTGTTCTTGGCCTCTTTTCCGTACGTCAAGAGATTTTCCAGGTACGCTCGGTAAGGGTAAGTATCCATGCTACTGCTGACCAGTTTGTTATTCAAGTTCAAATTCACTTCGCCGAACAAGGAATGCATGAAATTGTTGACGGGAGCTACTCTGGCATCGGCTCCCGGATTGGTGTTGTCCGTTTTGATCACTTTCAGTTTCAGATACAAGTAGCTGCTATTCAGATCGATGTAATCTTCGGGTTGTCCTTTGATTTCAAACTCGATGGGAGCTGAATCCGTCAAAGAGGAGAAGGGATGAAATTCGACATGTTGGGATTCTTGCATCGTCATCATGGTGGGTGGCATGGCAAACAGATCCAGTTCTGACCTGGAACAATCACACGACTCTCGGTGCATGATTTTCCTTTTTTAATAATCAAAAACGTCTAACTCTCGAACGGTTTTTCTTTTCTTAGTCTTTCTAGCTCTAGGGGTGTGAAGTCCTCTGAAGGGGTGTTTTCGTCGTCTTTTTCTGCCTTGTCCTTGCTGTGGTGTCAGGGAAGCAGGAATGCCTGACTCGGCATCGCCCAGGGCATTTATAGGAGTTTCTTGTCGGCCGAAAATGTCTTTGCCCGTTTGAAGCAAAACATTTTTGCCTGCTCTCAAGAAAGCTTCTTTAGGATTTTGTTTGTCAATGATGACATTTTGGAGAAATTCTTTACCTTGCGTCAACGCGGCATCTTTCATGGCGTGCACTCCCCGTGTCACCATCGGTTTCAAAACGGGAGCCACCAAACGAAAGGCCGATTTTAGCATATCTCCTAAACCATGTCCTCGCTGTCGAGCGACTCCTTGGTACACAGGATACATGACTGACAAGGGGTTAGAGTAATCGTTTTCGAAAATGGAGTTTCACTGTGACTTTCCCTTTGGTGAATGGAATATTTTGTCCCAGATCTCCTTTTATAGTAATGTTGACAGTGTCGAAATACGACTTACTGACGGGCAAATAGTGAGGATGTACAAATTCGCGGTGAACGTGATAGGTGTTTCCACCTTCCTCGTCAGCATTCGTGGCAGAATCCACCTTGAAAGGAATGAGACGCAGTAACGATACGGAGGTGTGTCCCACCACGTTGTACTCCGCCACATCGAGGTACACAAAGATCAAATTCAGTCCTTGGTTCATTTCTACAGGGAATCGAAAATGTTTCGCAAAATCCGAGTTACCGGTCACGGGTGGTATTTCGTTTGTAATCTTGATCAACTTGGGGTCTCCACCCAAAATGTCATACAATTCAGGACAAAATGTAATGGCCAATACTTTGTCCTCTGAAAATTTGATTAGTAGACGACGAGCTATTTTGTGGTCTTCGATCGTGACACTTTTTCTGGTTTTCTCCAAGACTTTACCAAACATGGCATTGAAACTGTCAGCAATAGCGTTCACCAAATGTTGAGCACTAAAATAATAACCAGGCGGAATTTTCAACCGATAAGTGGTTCGTTTAGTTTTGGGGTATTGTGATTTCATAGAGTCATCTACACTGCTGCGTTCATCCAAGTGTTGTTGCACTTGCTCGTCATGAACTTCTACCGTAAAATTGTTTTGATTTTCGACGATGGTTTTGATTTGTGTAGGGTGAATCATTTCCACTAAAGCCACTTCTCAACGGGCTTCGTGATCCAATTGAACGGCATGAGGTAATTTCGCCGTGTAACAGCATAAGGTGTTAATGGAAACACCTCCATGGAACTGTCACTGGGTAACGTTAAGTAAAATTGGTTATTCATAATTCCACAGTTCTAGTGTCCGAGGAGTCGCTGGAAGTCAGAGGAGTGTTTAAAAGAGGATGGTTAGGGTGACTGTTGGAAGGAGGACATACGTTGGAGGCAGAATATTTCAGAGACGGATTGAAAAGAAGGTAACCGATGCAACTGCTAAGGAAAATGGTCCACAATTGTTTGTCTCCTTGTTGCAAACTCAAATTGGCAATGGCAGCACCGATAACACAATACACCACAAAGATTTGGCAGATAAAAACGATTTGCGTTTTAGGCACACGGTCTCCACACCACACCCACAAGGGTTGCTTTTGTAGATCTTGCAGAGAAGAACTGGTGGAAGGAGTGGTTACTGCGGTAGCTGAGACTGTGTTGAAGGGCATAATGGTCACTTCTTTTTATAGTCGATGACCTGCGAAGCGTCGATCCAAGAGTCAAAACTCGGCGGATATCCTTTCCAATGTACTTTGACTTCTTTGACACGACGTTTTCCCACTTTTCGGGTTCTTCGATCAGGAATGCTTTCTATCTCGCACAATTCGTATTCATTTTTGGTCACACGATGTAACTCGGGTAAGTAAAACGTTTCTTTTAAAACTTCCCCGTTCATGTCTTCCAATTTATAGACGGCAGGATGACGGCCACGCACACGTTCGGTGACACGAAACAATTCGGTGGTCCAGTTGGGTAAGTAACCTTTGTCGAAAGTGCGGTTTGTTTTGCCAATGCGCACCCAATCTCCTGGTGCCAACACTCCACCTCTTTTGGGGACAGTTACTGTCGGGGACGTACCAACCAGGCGCTCGAAGACGGTCACTTCGTTGTCGAGAGTCACTTCTTGGGGGCACGTCCGATGCTCTGATGGTAAGATTGGTTGTACGCTTGGACCAGGTGTGGCAAGACGTCGATGTACTTGAGAGTGTGTTGATGCGTAAAATATTTCCACATGCGTTCTTTCAAGGTGCGTTGAAAACGTTCCACGATGCTGGCTTTGGTTTCGGGATCCTCGGTGATGAAAAAATGAATGTCACGTTTCTTCAATTCTTTTTGGAAAGCTTGCTTCAGAAATTCGGTGCCTTTGTCAGTTTGCCATCGAAGAGGGTGACACCCACTTTGTTTTAACACCAGTTTGAGGGCTCGCATTAACTCACTGCTCGATTTGAAAGTCAATGGCACCACCCAAGCAAATTTGGAAAAGACGTAGATGACATAAAACAAATATTTGTAGCCGCGATTGTAGGTGGCCAAATGAGAGACATCGGCTAAATCGGCTTGCCATTGATGATCAATGCCCTCCACTCGGGTGCGCCTTCTGGAAGATTTTCATCGAATGGGTTTGTGTAAGGTGTACTTGGCTTGTTCTTGTAACCAGCGTTGCACTTGAGATAAACGAACACTTTTCAGTCGCGTTTTGGCGGCACGATACAATTTCTGAACTCCTCCGTAACCTGCACGATGGGATGGATCATAATAAATGCTGGCTAACACCTTCTCCATTTTTTTAATAAGTGATCCACTCTTCGCTGATGGTACTCTGAAGTGGCTTAGAAACAGCTTTACGTGTCCGATGTGCCACAGGAGTAGAAGTCGAAGGAAGTTTTGGTGGTAGTGGTGGTGGTGGTGGTAGTAATGGAATGACTTTGGTCTTCTTTCTTTTTTACTTCTGCTTTCCCTTCTTTTTTTTCACTTCTGTCGAAGGTGGAGTGGACATCATCTTTTTAACCCAAGCTTTAAGTTCTCGTTGTGGTATAGTGGAAGGGGTCAACAACGACACTGCAATCTTGCTAGCGATGGGAGTTGCTGACGGTGTTTGAAAGACTTCTCTTGCCTATTCTTCCTCAGGCAACCTGGGGCTGCCTCTGTCTTGACCGTTGGATATTGTGGTGAACTTTTCATCAAGGCCTTAAAATTTTTTAGAGTGGGTAGAGATGTGTCGTCTAAAGCTTTCTGGTGAAAGAGTTGCAGTCGTTGTAACAATTGACCGTACCGTTGACACTTTTCCGTTTCTGACAAATCGCTGAGATCCATCAATGATTGCAATTCGTGTTGTAACTGGGACATCTCGGTCAAATGAGGATTGGGAAGTAAATGAGGGGTCCGTTGTTCTTGCCAACGATCATATTCCATCCATCGTTTGTAAGGCACTAAAACCAGTTTTGGACCTTCCATTGGAGTTCAAGGGTCACGACTGAGATCTTTTTATTTCAGAGGTCCCGTTTATCTTCTTGACCTTTTTTATCTTCATCCCAGGATTCTTGACATTGTTCCCAACACTCCTTTCAGAATAGGTGCTCCTACGGTTCCCAGCAAGGGTCCTAACAGGGGTAAAATGGCAATTCCTCCGCGTTGCACCAACATCTTTTTCTTTTGACGAATGGGTATTTTCTTTTGGACCATTTGGCGAAGAACATGTCGATGTTTGGCTAAGCATTTTTTCTGATCTTTAGTCAAAGGTATCGTGCCTTTCAAGACATTTAGACAACATTCGCTCACGGTATCGATGACATCTTTGGAGGCAGTCTGAATTATTTGTTCTCGCATTGGTGGAGGGGCTTTGGACAGGACAGACAGCACGTCCCAATGTTTGACTAAACGAGGAGGCAGTTCTTTCCTTTTCTTTCCTTTGGGGGTAGAAGAAGGATGTCTTTTGGGAGGTGACATCTTTCTTGGTTGGTTCGTTGGTTCCGTGACACACACCAAAAAATACACTAACGTCGATGACTTGGCACACGGACTTTTATCCTTTTTTTGTGACTATCGCTTCGTCGTAAAGGTGACGATGTGTTTTCAAAAATCGCCAAAGACTCCTCCTCTTTGGTGACTCCTCTTTTTCTTTGGATGAGTGTGTCTTTTCTGGGGGTGCCGTCTATGTTTGGCTAAGAGTTTTTTCGGATGACGAAACTGTCCTTTTCTTTTTCCTTTCTAGACAGGAGAACGATGATGAGGGGACATCTTTTGGTGCACAACATACACTAAAGTCCATGGCTTCACATGCGTCCTTTTATCTTATTTTTTTTCATACCGTATTTAGCTGCATTGTGTATCTGACCAACCCACTCCTTGTCAAAAAATCCTCCTCTTTGGTGACTTCTTCTTTTCTTTGGACGCGTGTGTCTTTTCTGGGGGTGACGTCGATGTTTGGCTAAGCGCTTTTTCGGATGACGCGACTGTCTTTTTCTTTTTCCTTTTCCTTTTTGGACAGAAGAACGACGATGGTGACGGTGTGCACTTCTTAGAGGGAACATCTTTGGGCGTTCAGGAGCATAAAAACACTGATCCCTATCGTATGCCTCGGGTCTTTTTTATACTGGAATGCATCGCCACTGATTGTCGGGTCGTCGTATCATTTTCATGGCAAGCATCACGCGACGTGGAGGGGTTCGCAACGGACTCAATCGAGACAGTTCCTGCTTGGACAAATCCAGTAAACTCTTTAACACACCCGATCTTTCTTGGACTTTGATTTTGGGGGCAGATACTTTGTGAGCAGCGGCCACTGCCGCTAAAGAGGATTAGGGTGTCACCGCTGGAGGAGAGGTTTTTGGAGATACGGGTTTCCAATGTTTCATCAACTTAGGAAAGACGCGTGTCAAATCGGGTTTGGCAGGCATCACCAGCAAAGGAGAAGTGGAAGATGTTGAAGTTACTGGAAACGCGGTCACCGTTATTGCAGCAGGTCGTGGTTTGCGAATGTAAGGTTGCGTCCTGGCGGCAGTACCTCTCTTGCGGATAAAAGCTGTTTTCTATGAACTTTTCTTTTTCATTTTTTTGTGGCTGTGACCTGGTGTTCACACCGTTTCTCTTTTTCTTTTTCTTCTGGGTACGTTTGGGCGTGGCTTTTTGCTTGGGGACGACTTTGGGAGCATTAGGATCCCATTTTAAGAGGGAACGTATGATGACACTTCCTAGAGAACCGCTACCTCCGGGTTTCCAAATGATTTGCTTTTTGGTTTGAGTGTTAATGCGAGGATGGGCCAGTTCCGTCAAGGCTACTTTGTTTCCCTCAAAAAAAAAAACGTTTGGTTTGATGTGGAATCTGAATGATGTCTTGCAGTAATTGACTTGCTGTCACCGTAAACCATCGTAAGACTTCTTTGAGACTAGCTTCTAAGGGACGAGCACGTGTTTGTGGATTTTTTTCGCGACTGATACCGTACAAGGCACGAATCAATTTGACGGGATGATGAGACTGAAGGGACGTCATGCTGACGATGTGTGAGACAGACCCCAAGTGACCGATGTTTTCATAGATTTTTTTTGGTGGTTGTGGTGGTTGTTAAGTCGACGACGGGGACGTGTACACGACAGACCCTCCGTCTTGGCACCAGTGGTGAAACAGATGGGTACGAAATCGCAAATAATCGGGGGTAGTGGGTTTTAAATCCTCGTGTGAGGTTTGAGTGGCATCGTCGTGCGCATGAGTTAGCCAATGCTTTCCTAACTGTTTGGCTAAGACTTACACTTGCGATTTATCTCTAGGGCTTTTAAACAGCACCACGTAATGAGCATTGAGACTGATGGTACGATGGGCTTTACTTTGTTGAAACAAATTTTAAGTGATGTAAATGACACTGGCATTACGATGATGCCCTTTGCGCGTAAACCACAGTTTAATTTATTCTTCGTCTTCTCCTAACATGTCGTCAAAAATAACCAAATGAGTTTGACTAGGGTCAGACACGATCCCGTCGTCTTCACCAGGAATGCCTTCCACAAAGACGATGGAATCGCCTTGACTTTCTCGCAGAAGGCTGTACGCCGATTTCCACTCTTTGTAACACCGCACGATTCGTTGAGGTGGACGATCGATCAAATGATGTTTATGTTCGATCAAACGTTTGACAAATTCGGTTTTGCCTGAAGCTCTGGGTCCGGCAATTAATATGTTAAAGGGATGACGAAGATACAAGGCCTCCCAACTAGTCCGATCTACGTGTTCGTCGATGATTTTGACAGTGGAGGAAGAGGGAGCAGAAACAGTAGAGGTAGCCATAGTAGTAGTAGTAGTAGTGTAAGGAATGTCACTTTTGACAGGAAGACAGACAAGACAAAAGTTTTTATACTTTTTTTCAGGACACGTTTATTCTCATCTTTAAAAGTGAACAACACGAAAGACAAAAAGACATAAAAGACAAATGGCTAAGTACATGAATAAAAGACACATCAAAACGATCATCGTGGAATATAAACAAGTCTCTGTACAACAAAATTTGTGGTGATCAAGAGGTGGTATCGTAGGGACAGTGTGTAATGTTCTTAGAGTCTCTACACTCCTTGGTACAGTCACACAAGTGTCTTCCCGGAATGGTCTTTCCGGGATGTCGATAACGGTTCTTTCCTGAAGAGAGTGGTTTTCCTCGTTCACGACTTCTTCTTCTGGCACTGTCACTAACACTGGTTTAAAAGTTACTTTTTTCTCTGAATGTTTTAATTTTTTAGGATGACAAATCTTGGGCATAGTGTGCCACTTCTTTTGTCCAAGCCTCGAAACCCGAACTTTTCCAGTCACGTACATCTTTCCAGTGAGGGTGTAAGTCACAAGCTACACACACGTCATCGTACACATCTTCAATACCTAAAAGTTGACGAATCTTTCTTTCCTGTAGAGGTTGTCGAGAAGTATCGAGATGAAAGCGCAAAGCTTTGAGCAGAATGAGCTTTTCGTGTGCATTTAAAGGAACCACTTTCATGCTTTTTTGGAATGGTATGTACTGTTTGTAAAGAGTCCACAAAGAATCGGCTGGTGAAAGAAATCCCAGAAAGCAAGTCACTAAGACACACACCACACGTCGACCCCAATTCAGTGGACACAGTTCTCGTAATAGGTGTTGGTAATTCTCAACCGTTTGAATAGTGTCATTGATTTCCTTCCACGGAATCTGTTGTATCACGAATGATAAAGGTCGTGGCATGGCAGTCCGTTTTTATACCCTCTTTGTTGTAAGGTAATAACTGCACTTTTTGAACAGAATCGATTTTATTTTAGTAACGTACTAAAAATGTTTAGTCACTAACTCACACACCACACGTCGTACAGAAGTTTCCTCTTGAACTAAAAAGAATAGTTCTTGTAAAGATTTGTTGTAATCCTCTAACACATCTCTTGGAATTCGGTGTATTAGGATCACCTTGCAAGTTGAATGAGTGGCATCCAAAAATTTATGTTCATCAATGTCTGGCCACTGAAACAATTTCATCAGAATCAGTCCTCTTATAGCATTTAGGTACCAGTAGTTCAAACATCGGTGACGTAACGGATGCAATTGTTTGAGGTTTGACTTGTATTTTGACCAACTCTCGGTAAATGCGTTCTCTCAACTCCACAGGCAAACCACGAATGTTCTCTTGTAAAGTATCCATGACCATGTCATTCAAACACTTCTCCTAGAGCGAAAGTAACGAACGTAGTGAGTAATTTCTGGCTACTGCCATTCCAGGAAACGGTCAAGAATGTCAATAAAATCTTCAAATGTAAATGGTCTAAAGCGGAATATTCGGAAGAATATAACCTTGATCCAGAGACATCTGACTTGTTTGTTGACTTTTGTCAATTTCCTCTTGTGAATTTCTCGACATAAAAGTTCCTCAGTCACCCATTGAGATTTTGCTCTGGCAAGTCCCAGCCAATTGTCCTTGTAGATCTTCTCTTGCAATTCGTTTGTAATGTTTGAAGATTATTTTTCCAATGGGGTTTAAATACTTGTCTAGGTGTTGTCCAACGTTTAACTCCTAGCCAAGCAGCTGGTTTCTTAAACAACATGGTTTACCCACTTCAATGACTAGGTCCCACTAAAGGTAGGTAGTGACAATCTGGAGACCATCGAGCATGTTCCAGGTCAGAGCAATCTTTCTTCTCCCACTCGTGAAGTGACACACCGCAACTGAAGCACATGACTTTATCCCCTTCCCCCAAGTAGATAAATCCAGCTCTAGCTAATTCTTCGGGGGTAGGTCCTCCCAGATACTTTTGCCATTTTCCTCGGAAGGTTTGGGTCCGACTTTCAAAATCGCAGTATTCAGGCAAACGCACAGGGAACGAATATTCGTCTTTCACAGGTTCATTTCGATGAGGGTACGGTGAAATATGTAGGAGTTTGCTCAGTTTGGGGTGACATCCATAGGGTGGTAGCCGCATGGTTTCATAATGATGACATCCACCATGAAAACCAGTAAAGTAAAAAGGTGTACGATAACGAGTGGCATCGCTTTCGCATCCGTCAGGTTAGACACGCACAGGATTACTTTCCATGGTAGGTATGGTAGTAGTAGTTATAGCAAAGTTCCGATGATGATGTGGTACTGAATCGCTAAGGTCACAGCGTACGGCATCCCTGCAATCGCAAGGCACACATTCGCACTCGAGTTTGCTCTTGCCTGATACTTGCTGTTTAAAAGGATTCATCTTTCTCGCTTGGCAATGGTAGTCACAATGAACTATCGGTCTTGGACGTTGTCCCTTTTTATATGCTGACCAACATCGGCGTGACCGTACGGTAAAGTGAAGTGGTTGGGAAGCCGTACTCGCTTCTGGTACACGATTTGATAGACTTTTTCCAAGGGCCGGCTAAGGATTTGGTGTGTGGGTAAACGTACAATCTTGTGCGGTTCGTGGGTGGTCACTTCAAAATTTCCATCCTCTCCAGACTGCAAGGCTTCTTTCAAGACACAAAAGTTCACCAGTCGACTGGTGCGATAACTGAGAGTCAATCCTTTCACTTTACACTCCGTGTGTATTTCTCCTTGAGGGTCACGGTATTCGTAGCCATAATTTTTGGGACCGGAACTTGCAAAACTTAGAATCTTGTCGTTGGGATGCTCGTCCGTCCAGGCTCCTAAACGGTCTCCTTCGATTACAGGGTGAGGTTGACCCAGACGATCAATGTAGATGCAACTGTCCGTGTCAAAATACAGCACACGATCTCTTAACAGTTCTAAAGCTTCGTACAGTTTTAAACGAGCATGGCCTGTCACGTAAGCCGCAATGATGACATTTCCAAATTCGTCGGCTTCTACAAAGTCCAGTTCTTCTTCGTAATTGACTAACATCAAGTCCTCACGAACGGCGTCCACGTGTTTATGTATTTGGTTTTGTCGTGAATCATCTGGAAGTAGCGAGAAGGTTCTGTCAAATACTCCGCCTTGGGAAAACACGGTCGTTGTGCCATTTTACCCCACAAGCAATTTAACATCACTTTGGCAAACGATCGCCTTCCTTCGTTTTTCTCGACGTGGTCTAAAGTGATGCCTTCCTGTTCCCAGTATTTCTCGTTGAATTTCGTTTGGCCTTCGGGTGTGTGGCACCAGGAACGATAGCCGCTGACTTCTTGTTTCAGTTTTAAAAAGGTATTCACGTAGTCTTCAAAAATGCCTTTTTTGTGTCTCGTCGCCCTTGTGGTATTTTTCTGTCTTGGGGAAGTGGTAAAGTTCGTACACTTCTAACAGTTGGTATCCCAGGTCCAGAGCTTTGAACAATTCCATGCTAACCCACGTTCCCGTTAAGACTCGTTCTTCCTGGCTATGCTGACAAGGTCGGTCTTGGTTGCACGTTTCAGCACAAGTACGACACAAAGGAAACATCAGTTTCCCTTGGCAATGATGAGGTAAAACGGGATGGTACAAGTTCGTGGGACGCAAAACTTTGCACTTGATCAATCCTTCGTATTGTCGAATGTTGTCCAGGTCAATGTGTTTCGTCAGCAATTGCGGGTGCCCTGCCGGAAAGCGACAATATTTTCACACGTACGGATACAGAGATTTCCTCTCCTTTCTCCTCGTCGGCTTGGTACAGCAAACAGGTGGCATTCGTCCGTCCTACGTACAAACTGTCCCGTGGGTTCAGTGGGTCCACCAGCTTGTAACTTTCCACGATGCGCTTAAACTCGGGATCGGTTTTCAAACGGTGATCGTACTCGTGTTCCCACATTTCTACCGCTTGGTATCCTTTCTCTTCTAACTTTAGTCGTCGCTGACAAGTGATCTGGTACAAGTCTTCCATGGTTAGTTGTAAAAACTGATTTTTAGTGTCACATTGAGGGTAACAGATGGGACAACCGTGAAATAAGCACCCGTTAAACTCGTACACGATCTGGGGGTTTTCTAAGTCCCAGCCATCCACCGAATACCTTCCAATGGTTTCCTCGCCTTCTCCGTTGCGGGCGTGTTGGATCCATTTGTCTTCCTTGTGGCACAAGTAAAGTAGCCAGCGTAGGGCTTTGACGAGTATTGACGTTTCACGAAATTGGTCGTTTGAGGGCTTATGACAGCCAAGTGTTTTTGAGCATGAATCGTTTCCGGTCCATTAAGGAACACACTTTGGCAATGGTGCAGGCTTCTTTCAAAGGATTGATCCCTCCGTGTTCCATGAACAATTCCCGAAATTTTCCACAGCAATGCCGTAACATGTCAACGTCGGAACGACAATACTTTAACATTTCTTCCTGAAAGTCGAAAGGATCCGAGGCGTGAGTGTGGTACCAAGCGTAGAAATCTTCTCGTTGTTCGGTACGCATGTTGTCGGGGTCGTAGTAGTGAGCCTCAGGCAAATGGGGCAGAACGGTGTATTAATTGGCTTCGGTACTGAAAAAGTGCGGAAATAGCCTTTGGTCATTTCTGTCATTCCAAACGTTTTAGGCATGCAACTCAAAGGCATGGCCAAGTAACTCATCGAATCTTTAAACTGCACTTGTACCACTTGCATGGAAATGATTTTGGCTCCGTTCTAAGTCACTTTAGGACGTTCGGTACTT
Organism: Megalonaias nervosa; assembly: GCA_016617855.1. NCBI lineage: Eukaryota > Metazoa > Mollusca > Bivalvia > Unionida > Unionidae > Megalonaias > Megalonaias nervosa. Next base: position 178,434 of record JAECUM010000811.1, on the reverse strand, counting down.
TGTTCCGTATAGTATCTCAATAGAAACTGCCTATCGTATCCCGAGAAATTGTGAGCCATCACCGTGGCATAGCGATGACAATCTCCGTAACGTTCGATGTCCTCTTGGCTCCACGTCTCGTCGATAGGGTCTACGATCCACTGGGCAAAATCGGCTAGCGTGTTCAGTCCCCGAAAGATTTTTTCACGTCCTCCAGGAATCTTGCCGCAGTGAGGGCAAGGATTAAAGATAGGCTCTTGGATGCACTTCTCGCACGCTCGGTGAGCCACGCAGAAATTAAAAATGTGAATGCCAGTCTCTTGCATGCATTCAGAAACGAAAAATATGATATTGCCTTTCTTCTGGTCATTATCTTCCTCTTCATGTTTGGATTGGTATTTTTGAATGTAGCATTGGTGTTCCAAGTCCACGATTTGGTGACAAATGTGACATCGTTTCTTTCCTGAACATACGTACGCCTTGGCACTGTTCTTTCGTATGCCTTGTCCACAAGTAGGGCACAATCTCAGGAGTTGACAAGCACATTTCTGCTGTGAACCTTGCGTCTTTAGATGTTGTTGATAACAGGCAGGGCTGACAAACGTGCGCTGATCAGCTGGGCAATGCACTCGTTCTTGTCCTTCGTCAAGACAGGGTTTAGAGGCCAAACATCCCTCACATTTCGATCCACAATGCTTGTGTTGCTCTCGATTGTTATAGCTATAGTCACATTTCTCACAGTAGTAACCGTGTCCCAGGAATGCAGTGATACTGGTAATGACATCAAAATGTTCATCGTGATGATAGACGTGAATGTATTTTCCATCTTTGAAATCTTTGCCTCGAAACAACAGAGTTCCGCGCACTTCATAAGGGTGTACTTTCAAGGTGTAGCGTGGAGCCAAGACGTCTTGCAATTTTTGCATTTCAGGAATGCTACAAGTGGTGTCTTTGAATATCCTTGCTTGCTGTAACAGGAGTTCTGCTTCTCTTCGTTGTTTGGCTCAGCTAGATTTCTGAATAGTTTGCCAGGCTCTTTTCCATTCTGTCGTGTTGTTCTTGTCGGCATACGTTCGTCCCACCACGATGGCACGGGCTTAGCACATCTGGTCTTGAGGATTGTTAATTCGGACAAGACTCTTTTTGGTGCTGCGATGATTGTCTACCAATAACACCTTTTTGCCTCCTGTCCCTTGGGGAAGAGACACGTGGGTCATGAACAGTGTCGCTTTTCCGTCGGTGATGTGAAAGTTGTCGTTGGATTGTTGCACGTGTTGAATCTTGTCCATGACTTTGGAAGGTGTCAATTCTGCCGGGCTGCTAAACTCGATCCAAACGGGGGACTTCAAACTGTCGTGATGAATAGAAAGTCTCAAGCAATCGTCTTCTTTGGCTTGACATTGCTGTTTCAATGTGGTTAACAAAGAATCCAACTCATCGGTGATGAACCCTTCTTCTTTCTCCAACGGTACGTTGGACTTGAAATCTTTAAACTTCACCGTGTACGTGTAAGCTGTAGTTCTAAATTTTCTAGAGACTTGGTGTAGACTCTCTTGGTCTGGATTCTGGCTCACTCATCTCATCTTCAAAATCGCTGGCATGAATTTGAGCCAAGACTTCAACTACTGTGCGAGGCGATAAATCACGTTTCTGTCTCTTACTTTCTTCTCCTTTCTTTACGAAATGATGCGATCGCTTCATCTTGACTACAAAAAGTCAAATGATTACATTTGAAACGCCATGGACCCCTATATATCCATGTCAGGCTCAGTGTATATATAAAGGGCTGGTGCCTTCCCTCTCAGTATTCATTTCACTCTCAACCCGATCAGCACGATGGGAGAGCCCACACAGATCGAACTTCTGATTAGAGCTTTGCGAGGTGTCATAAGAAAGTTTTCTTCAGACAAGCCGACGGACTACTCTCCCTCCTTTCGAGATAAAAGTCAAGATACTTGCTATATCTGTCAGAAGAAAGGGCATTGTGCTACAGAATGTCCAGACCGTCTAAAAAAACGAAGACCAGTGTCAAAAGAGACAAAAGTCAGGATACCTCTTATCATTGTCAAGAGAAAGGACATTAGTCTTCAGACTGCCCTAAGAAACAACAGGACCAGGAGGAGAAGGAAGAAAAAGAGGTACCCTCGGCAAAAGAAGAACCCCGACACGTTCCGAGAGAGAAGACAGAAAAGAAAAGAAGACGAGAAAAAAGTCAGGAAGAAGTGGAAGAAAAAACTGTGAAAGTGAAGAAATTCAAAAAACAGAGAGAGTGAAAGAAAAAAGAGAATGAAGAAGTCTATGAACTTTTTAAAAAAGGGTTGTGTTGTGAATTGGATTGTAAATATTTGTACCAGAATAGACCAGACTGAAAAAACGTAAGTGTCTCTTGGTTTTGCTTTTTTAGAATAAGGGCCTACACTCACGCATTCACACACGTACATCATGGAGCAAACAAGGGATTTTGAGTTTTAATTGATTGAGGCAAAATGAATATTAACTCTTTTCGAAAGAAATGGAAGAATGAGAAGAAAAAGAAGAGTGTAGGACAGAAAATAAGAAGTTGGTGGAGAACAAAAGAAATTAGAAGACAAAGAAGAAGAAACCCAAAGGCCCTTTTCAGGGCCACTTCATATACCTCGAAAAGATATTTATTCTTTCTTGCCTAAAAAAAATTTTCTTTTAGTTGTTGTATAATTTATGTTTAACTCCCAAAAACATTACTCTCTTACCTAACTTATTTTTTAGTCGGTTGTATGATTTGGGTATGATAGATTGATGTTCATCAATCTATGGAAACGAGCGCGAACGCATAAAACATACCATACTATCCACAGATACAAACGCGAATGCATAAAACTTTGTATAGAAATGAAACAAGTGACACGAAAGCGAATGTATAAAACATACTATACTATCCACAGAAAAGAACGCGAATGCATAAAACATTGTATAGAAAATGAAACAGGTCGCATGACATCACGGTACTTGCTACATTGTTGCAAGTGTCCAGTACCGTGACGTCACCCCACCTGTTCCATTCCTATTGTCCCTATACAAAATTCCCATTGCCCGTAAACGATCCCAGGGTTTTGATTTTGTCTGAATAAATCTTGTCCGTAAACAATCCCAGGGGTGTCTGTAACGCATTTTCCCATTGTCCGTAAAGTATCCCCATTAACTACTACTGGTTCATCTCTAGCTTTTACAAGTAAGACAAGAAGATAATCATGGGAGGTGTGGCGGGTGCAACTGCACACATACAGTTTCACAAGCTTCAATCTGTATAAGATTAAAAAAAAAATCTGAAAAACACAACTCACTAGTACAACTAATGAGTCTAAATTGTCAAGAGTCCTATGCCAACATAATTCCCTTCAGATGTCAAAACCAATGAGTCTAAATTGTCAAGAGTCCTATGCCAACATAATTCTCTTCAGATGTCACAACTAATGAGTCTAAACTGTCAAGAGTCCTATGCCAAAATAATTCTCTTCAGATGTTAAAACTAATGAGTCTAAATTGTCAAGAGTCCTATGCCAACATAATTTCCTTCAGATGTCACAACTAATGAGTCTAAACTGTCAAGAGTCCTATGCCAACATAATTCCCTTCAGATGTCAAAACTAATGAGTCTAAATTGTCAAGAGTCCTATGCCAACATAATTCTCTCCTATTGTATTGTATTTGGCACTCTGATTTTAGAGATGAAAAAATAATTTTGACATAACTGTACGTTAATAAACTGTTGCATTTCAGAACCAATCTAAATGTGACTTTACTTCTTGGCCTAATATTTTTTGCAGACTTTGATGTCAGGTTTTACCTTGTCACTAAATTTCTGGCATGCTTCACAATTTTAAAGGAATGAAATTCGGTAACTTAATAAATGTTCCAATTTCTATAACCAGCTATAGTTGTCTCAGAAACTTATTCAAAATTAAAAGACAGGGAAACATTTGATAAAAACTTCAGTGCTTAGTTTTCCGTAAAAACAGCTTTTCTTAGTGTTACTCATTCGCATATCAAAATCAAATCCAATGCATCTAAAACTATTCATTTTACTTGACTGATAAACCTAACAAATTGTATTTTGAAGACTCTAATCTTAATACATGTAATGTTGAATACGATCATTTTCTTAATCTAATTAAAAGAAAAATTATTTAATCTCTTTGTTAGATCTCTTGTATTGTCTTCGCCTTTTTGTTATTTTATGAGAGAGATGGTTGAATGGATATTACAACGTCAACTTTCACTATTTTACTTGACCCCACGAATCAGACAAACCCCACATGGTTTGACATATGCTCTTAGGAAGCCTACCTGTGATTAGTCATGTTGTTTGATTCGTCAGGTGACCATTTTACGCACGGTCAAGCTCTATATTTAGACGAGGGAACCCCAATGTACGTTAACATTGTACCGTCTCTAAACGCGATTTTTCACCATGTTACTGTTAACATTAACATAATTTGACAATCCCTCGACAATTTGGGAACGAATTAAAAAAGGCAGAGCAAAATTTCTGCCCAATTAAAAAGAAGTGTTCCTGTAAATTTTAGCCATCCCGATTTAATCCGGTTTGTTGTTGTATAAACATCACTGTGGCCTTGCCCTACAGGTGTTTGAAGTGGGTTTACTGTCCTACCACTATAGGCGTGAATCTAGAACATTAACGAATGGCTACTGTTCTCGCATGTTTACTCTGTCACACTTTTAGAGCTTACCATTTAACAGGCATTATAGACATGTGGCTATTGTTTTGTTTATTTGCCGCTAAATCCCATACATTACATCATATGCTCTCTCTCTCTCTCTCTCTCTCTCTCTCTCTCTCTCTCTCTCATGTAATAGAACAGTAGTTCAAGGTCAAGGACCAAAGTACAATCGCTAACATGCCGCTTTGCTTCGTTTTCACAAATTTAGCCGCAACGGCTATTCCTCGCATGTTTGGAGAGAGGTTGACAGACACTGTAGCTAAAGTATTGAACAAGCCGGTCGAGGTATGAACAGTTTTTTAGTGTGTGTGTGTGTGTGTGTGTGTGTGTGTGTATTTTCTTCTGAGATGTTAGGCTACGTGAACAGAAATAGTTTTGGCGCAGGTCGAGTATGGTGGTTGCACACCAACATTTTTCGTAAACAACTATGGTTGCACAATCTTAAGTGCAAATTATCTATAAGATACACAATTTTTAAAAACCACTGTTTGACAATACGGACAGGAGTTGGACAAAACGGACAGCAGAATCGCATGATTACATCTGTCTGCGTGATAAGGAATAATGAATAATACGCAGTAGTTAGGGAAAAAAAGGTAAAGAAAAAAAGATGGATGCCAGAAATAATGAACAAAAGAAAAAATAATTGGAAGGAAGGAAGGAACCACAAATATAGGGAATGAAAAAAGAACATGAAACGCCTAAAGCCATGAAGAAGAAACTGATTAATTACACTCGGCTAAATAGAACGAAAACTATTTTATATGATTGCAAATTATGTTTTGACGATATTTAAATAATGACATACAGCCAACAACGACCCAATTACTGTTATTTTTGTTATTATTATTATTATTATTCAGAAAATCACTGTGGTCACGCAAGCTGGGTTACCAATGGTGAGGGCGGGAAGCACAGACCCGGCAGTACTAGTTCAGATTCATTCCATAGCCGTTTTCGATGCAGAGAAAAACCCTAAATACTCAGAGCAATTCCTGGAATTTCTCAAAAATGAATTCAATCTTCCCACGAACAGGTAGCTCTCTCTCTCTCTCTCTCTCTCTCTCTCTCTCTCTCTCTCTCTCTCTCTCGCAGCGCACATTCTTGTATTGGAGTGTATGAAAATTACAGACAAGATAACGTAGGAATGAAAAATAACCAGTGGCTATACCTTCACATATTTTTATAATAGCACAAATAAAAACGCATCAGTCACAAAATCGAGTGAATCTGTCGTCTCCAAAATTGCCTTTATGGAGGAATACTTGCACACACTCGCACTGGAGCCTACTATCACTAGTGAAGGACAGCTTCAGTACATTACTCGGTGTTTTCCCTACGTTCTAACAGTTACCAACCACATGGTATTTGGAGTTTTAATAGAGTCCTAGCCGCCACCATCGTCATTTTAATGTCTTTGTCGTCATCACTACTAATATATTCATTTTATCGTCTGCATTGTTATCAACAGTTTCACCATCGCCGTCATGATCATAATCGTCACCACCACTATCGCCACCTCTCTCGCTGCTTCTTCTATATCTTCTTGTTTGTTTTTTTTTTTTTGGCTCCTCTTCTTCTTTTTATTGTTATTGTTATTATTATTATTATTATTATTATTATTATTTTCAGATTAATGTTGGAATACGTAGACCTTCCGGCGTATATGGTTTGCAGCGGAAAATGAGCTTCTTATTGCAACAATTAGTTCCGAATCGAACACGGTCCTAAATGATCGTGAACTTTATCTTTTATATCTAGAATTAGATTAGGTGCGCGATCTTTTCATATCCTGACATATGCAGTTTTAAAAATATAACCATTCGATCTATATGATTAAAATTATGATATCCTCATCAACAAGTAATTCTGACAGGCATCGATAAAAGTTCGTGTTCTGGTTACTTTTGGAATTTCTTGTCGACTTATTTTTTTAGCCAATCAGATCAAGTTTTGCACTCTGTTAGGGAGAGCATTGATATACCCCGAATGATGTTTCCTACGTTCAACAGAAGGGCAGCTGTAATATAAAAGGCCAACAAACAAGACGTGACCTCGTTTAAGTGCTTGTCAAATCAATTTATAGATGAATAGATATTGATTTTAATCAGCTTTATCATTTGATTAACCTATAATCATACTGATTTGACTTCATCATCCTTATGCATGATAAATTGTCAGAAATTACTAATTACTGTAAATGGCACTCGATTGAAGAGTTTTTAGTGACAAAATACCACATGGACCGATGCAGAAAAGTCTATAAATTGTCTTACCAGTAACGAATGTCACTCTGGTTTTGCTAGAGGGACGTTATTGCTTATTAAGAAAATGAAAAACAAAAAAAGCAGATAACAAAAGCAGACAAATGAATAGAGGGACCTAACATTGCTTTGTTTTACTTTCGTGATATTCTTTGCAGAGAAAAAAGGAAATAATAGCTAAGTCGAACGATGTCCAATTATTTTTATTTTTAAGTTATCTTATTGATCCTTGGGTCTTTTTTAGGTTTAAAGCACATGAAGCTTCCCACCCCCACTCACATATTTCGTGATGGCTAATTTCGTTTTTGATTTGCTTTTTGTTTGGGGGGTGTGTTGTTAAGTCGGTTCTTTAACGGATTTTAGTGTAATCTTCTATTGTGCATCGGAAGGTTTAACAATACGGAATTCTGTTGCTCGAAATCTGTATATTTTGCTCCAAAAAAAGTAGGAATAAAATTCGGACCCTGTTTTCTACTGTTGCAAAGTCTGTTGATATTTGCATCTATATTTGGCATACCACATGTTCGCAAACCCGATCGATGATCAATTACAGTAATAAAATCAATTTGGCAAAATTTAATTTTGCATGCGTTGTCTTGGACAAAGCTAAAATAGAATCGAGATCTGATTTACGGCTTTGCTTAAATAACCTTTGATTGTGACTGCTTAAACATATTCAGATAGTGGTTGTCTGGTTGACTTCATCCTGATGCGTAGTTCGTTTAGGCCAATGATCGGTCACGAAACTTAATGATTATATACCACAGTCACTATAGTAAACCAAATGTCTTTGATCACAGTTGATACATAATAAGTGCAATACAACAGTCCGTTGCCATGTTTTGTTAAAGTTTGTTTCAGACTAAATATTACTTTGAAAATGTAATTTTAATTGTAGGTATACTGCATAATTGGTTAGATGAGGGATTGATAACGGTTAATATTTGATGTGTGTCTCGCTGATTCCAGTGTAAATTGTTTAGTGCCATATTTAATTGCTACTGTACATATGTAATTGTACTGCTGTAAACATGTGTACCTGATGACTTGCTGTACACATGTGATTGTACTGCTGTAAACATGTACTTGATGACATTTAAGAGTTCAATAAATGAATCTAAAACTTGCATCGAACGTCGGATTATTTCTGACTGATCTTTGCAACAGAATGTTACTGAGCTGGAGTTCGTTTGGATGCAATGCAACCACTTTCGGTTTGCTAACTTGAATCTGTAATTGTGACCAGTAAAATCGAAAATTTTTATGAGAACATGCACTAAAACTGTGATGATATAACGTAATACTCGACAAAACGAGACTAGGCTCATTTCCATAAGGTTCTTTTGTAAATCTATTAATATTGATATTTTAAAATTTTCCTAGATTTCTTTTTAAATATCTGTTTTTGTCCCGTAATTGTCTTTTCTCCCACTCGCCTCAATCCCAAACGCACACCTACATTAATGGTTTACCAGACTCGGTGGAAAACCATACATGTTCCTGCACCGCGAATGAAATGCAAAACCAGTGAGCCTTCAACTCAGCTGGTGTCCTTGGGCGAGACACCGGTATCCTTGGGCGGGACACAAGAACAGATTTTGACTCGGATACAATGTTCTTGTGTTTCTATTCGTCCTAATGCCAAGAACCTTGTTCAAGAACCGTCAAGAAACTCGCTGTCTGGTTGAGAATTCCTCTGAGGCATGAGTCAGATAAACAAAACTGGGGAGATATCAACACAGCTGAGTGGAGGTGTACATACGCTTTTTAAAGCTCTTATTTCCTTGAACTTTTTAATACATTTTAAATTTAGCTTAGTTCTTTTAATATGTCATAATTATATTTCACGATATATCACAGTAGTGTATCACCTAGTTTTATAAGTAATTTATACTGCATTTCACTCTTTAACTACAGATCAGAAATCCAACGTGGTAGGTAGTTGCCGCCATTTGTTCTTGGAGCTGACATTCAGAGCCTGTTAAAAGTTTTACTTTCGTAATATTTTTAATTCTTTTATTATTTTGTAACATTATTAATACGCAGTATAATAGTGTAACAGTTTTGGTTTAGAACAGCACGAAATATCGAAAATCAGGGGCTTAGCAAACGTGACAGCTGACAACAGCATCATACTAAGCACCTTTGCTTCAGTGTTACGAAACGCCCAATTCAACTCAAATCCACACCCAAATCCATAACAAATCCACCGAAATCGACAAGATAATAACATGAAAGTTTTTCTCTAAGGTATTAATAGAATTTCATAATTTGCATTAATATCGTCTCTAAGTAAGGTGTTTGCGATATTAACGAATGCTTCAAGTTCAGCTTAGCGACGACGCGTGAGTCAAACGTTGAAAGTATGTATGCTCATGTATTACATTCCTGATATTAAATGTAATATTAAATGTTGCGATGCATTTTGCATGTGTGTTTATGTTGTTTACCAAGTTCACTTACTTCTATGAGTTGGACGACATAGTGAAATAAGACTTTGAATAAGAATCGTAACGGACATGCGCAATATATTGTACATCCACAGGATACTAGGTCTTGCTATTTTTGTAAAACATAGCGAGTAACCAAGTTCTGTATCAGCCATCTACAGCCTACATTTGCGAGATCGGAATTTGGTATGGAAAGAATTTCGATTCACTCTTTTAAAATACATATTCACGTTCAATTAAACGCCAGCTTTTTCCCAAGTATGCCGATTTAAATGAAACGGGTATTTATACAGTAATGCATGCAAATTATAAAGTAACAAGTTATAAAAGAACAATTTACGAGAGAAAAAATATATATTTAATGAATAAACGTAAAAACATGTTAGCACATTAATTTCTACAGTTTGTCATTAATAATATTTTTAGTCCTTTCTGATGCTGGCCATTTCCGATGGATTGGCTATTTTCCAACAGTTTCGAAAGCCTTTGGACACTTAAAATTTAGGTTGCTGGCACTGATAAATCTGGATTTAGTTGGTGGTGGTGGTTTTGCCAGCATAAGTTTGTATACATGTCTTTGTCCATTTGTGGCATACCATTTTGAATATAAATAATAACAGTGAAAATATAAATAATAACAGTGAAAATATAAATAATAACAGTGAAAAGATACAGTAATAAGAGAGTGCATTCTAAGTGTCAGTTGGAGAAGATCAGACACCAAGTCACAGATAGATTTGTTAGCTATATAAACATTTGTGCTGGATTGGATTTCTCTTTAGCATTCTTCTGGAATATAGATATCTGCAATTAATTATGCAAATTAAGGACGTATATGTCGTCCCGGACTCTGTTGATAATTTCCGAGCAAATGGTAATTTGAGATGGTATGTTCGTTACGTTTCGTACAACGAATTTCTAATTATTTTGTAACTTAACACACTTCATTTTAACCCAGAACCTGAGACGGTGGACACAATGCGATTAGGTGTGGCTTTGAGTGGATTTGGTGTGGATTTGCGTTTTCATAACACCCCTTCTCTGATAGCCACATTTCAACTCTAAAGATTCCATACTTCGCCACGCCATATTATAGCAAGCATCAGATTTAGAACACAGGGACTCGTATCGTTGCTTACAATTTACCTGTCATACATGCACTATACAATAACTAGTAGTTATATAGTACATGAATGACAGGTAAATTGTAAGCAACGATACGATCCAATGTGATTTAGAATAGATCGAAGAGATCAGCAATCACGACTAGAGTATTGGGCTAGACAAAACCGGGCAATGCGACTCTCCTCCTGTCATAGCAAAATCTCGATCAACCTAATTGGCAACGACCCGGCAATCAACAGCTTAGATCTATGCCCCTTCTGCGACCAAGGTGCTGAGAACGGCACCGTTGAATACTGAAAATGACCACTATAAATGCACTTCTACTATGCGAGGTGATCACAAAAACTGCGGTCTCACTAAAAACCCCAAAACTCTCAAAGAACACCCCAATATTACATACAATTGCACCAATGCGCTCAAAAACGTACCAGGAAGTGGGGGAAAAAAAAGCAGACACAAGCATGGACGTTGATACTATATATATATATATATATATATATATATATATATATATATATACCAATGATTGATAGTATTGGTTGATGGCCCTATTTCCGATAACCCACGGAAAATAACTCTTATGCATGAAATCTCTTTAATTTTATAATATTTTTAAAACAATTTCCTCGTCAAACTGCAATACACCATACTTCGTTCATTTATTCTGTTATAAACTGTTTATATACAAATAAAAATTTCAAATCGTGCATCAAACTTTTTGACGGAAACGTTTAGAATACATGACCAAACATTGTTACAAACTCCATGTGAGTGATTTCCCTTGATTTTAATTGGCTATCAAGGAAAATCGCACTGTAATTCCCATGATTTTACTGCGATGTCACGAAAAATCGCGTGTGCAGATTACATGAGATATAAGATGTAATTTGTCTAAACTGTTTGAATATATACGTCATTTAATGATTGGTACAGTCACATAAACAATTAACTATCAACAGTAACTCGCAAACCACCATGTCATTTAATTCAAATACACTTAAATCATCCCATTTGTACCATTGAAAGTTTATCTAATGATGTCAGATCAGTTAAATACACTAATTGATAATAAGTATATAATACGTGTTTTTTCCATTAATCAAGCATTAATATTGTATAATTATTCATTTGTATACTCTAATATTTACGTGTTAAAGACAGCAACAAAAAAATGACCAATTTCCTTACACTTTAATTTGTATTATAATTTTAAAACAGATTTTATCTTGTTGAGAACACAGAATGTTCTAGAATGGAAAATTCCATTAAGTTGTATTATTTCCAGAAAATGCTAATTGTGACCTAGGTCATGTAGAAGGCTTTATAATCTTGTTTACCTGAGAAATTAGTCATTTGTTCTTTAACATCTTTAGCCAGAATCTGTCTTTTTGTTGTGTTCAGTATTTGATTTGGGCTGGAATTATTTATTCAAATTAATATTCTCTGGAATTACAAAGTTATATATATATATATATATATATATATATATATATATATATATATATATATATATATATATATATATATATACAGATATATATATTCCTTCAGGTGGGATATATTTACATACATGTAATCTAAAGGATGTAAGACAATTCGTGAACATGAACAGCATATTGTCTATTTTTTCAGGTGGATGGAGTGATAACATGTCTTTTCTTCCTCTGTGTAACCAGATGACAGATTACCCAATATATATATATATATATATATATATATATTCAACCCTTCGCCATCTTGGTGCTCTTGTTATGGTGTATATTGAAATATAAAATTTATTCCTTATACTAAAACATATTTACTGAAATGTCCTGTTAATGTATGAATTACTCCATCTCAATAGCAAATTGATACCCTCAAGCTGCAACTAGATCTGCTGGCAATGAAACTGGAATACTCATTATACAAACTGTATCAGGTCTGTTCTGTCTTGTCTCAGTGTGCATACTCTGCAGGGGTAAAACATCTTCCTTATCAGACTTTATGAATTCCATAGCAGTTCTGCAAGAAATCTTTGACATGTACAGCAGAACCCATCACAATCATAATTGCAGCTGATCTAAAAAGTACACAAAGCCACCAAATGACCTTTGACATGCTGCTTCAACAGTTTGTAGAAACCAACAGTCTCGTATCGAAAACCAGCTACCATACCAAACCTGTCTTGTACCATCACACCAGATTATCACTTTCCCATTAAGACTACATCATAACTAACCACAACAACAGCCTCTGCACTGTAAATGAAGCGCCACCTTGACACATCTAACTATACAATGGTAACAGCACTGATTAGGGGCAACCTCAAAAATGACAAAGTAAGCAATGGTCAGGGAATTAGGTCAAACAAACCCAAAATGCAACCTCGACCGAGCTATGTCGGGTCATGGATGCAACAAGAAACCTAAAGGCAGAATCCATTGAAATGAAAAGATACCAGCTGCCTGCCATAGATCAAAACAAGCACAGGAAGAATGGTCAAAGAAGGTGTTTCACATAAAAATAATGATTCAGAATAGTATCCACAGAAGGGCAAAACGAAAGAAGTTCTGTTAAGCTGTCTGCACTGAGATCAGCTATATATTGAAATCATGTTAGCAGATGAATCTGATCAACAACTCTTGTACAGACTGGTAAATAAGCAGTGGAAATCACTTTATGAACAGAGATCCTCCATATGGATGACGACACATTAGTACAGCCTGATTACAGGGACGGGATATGCCATTTGAGCACCTAGCGACCCACTCAATAAAGGGAACTAGCAAGATTCACGTTATGAAATGGTATCCAGCAATCATATCCAGCTTGAAAATGCTAGTTGTACTGTGTCTGAACCCCTCCCGAAACTGGAAGTATCAAAAGTGGAGGAAGCCATCAAGCTGTTGAATAACAGGCTCCAGATCACCCTGACATGACTGCAGAACATCTTAAATATGGCAGCCTGCCCATGGTTATATACCTCACCAGACTTCCATCCAGAGTGCACGTATCTCAGAAGTGGGGATCATCACACCAATGCCAAAATAGGGAAGGACCAAACTTTCCTCAATAGCTAAAAGGGCATCACAGTGACAGCCGACCTTGGCAAACAGTGCTTCAACCCCACCTAGACAGTAAGCTGTCTCCTACCCAAAATAAACTCCATGTGGGTTACACAAAAAACACCTCAAACAATGCAGCATTACTGGTATTCGAAACAATCATCGAGGCAAGAGATAAAAACAAAACCTCACTTTAGCCACCCTAGATGATGATAAGACCTTTTATAATATTTAAGGAAACAGATTCAGCAACTCACCTTTGAGATCCAACATGAATACAAATATAAAGGATATGATACACAATGGAGAAAAGCACTGTATTTCATCATGGGAGCAACACGGTAAGAATGGGGTGAAACCTATTCTATTGTACATGTATCAAATCTTCTCATACCCACTAGCTGTCTACAGCCTAGACTGACACATATCTCCACAGTAGATCTGGGAATATAAAAAACAGTACTAAACTGTTTTCGTCAGATACAGTATCTCCCAGAGAGCTGTCCGATCTTGATATTAAATCCCACATAATTTGGTTGAATCCTTTAAGTTATCAAGTGGAAATTAATGTCATGAGGTACAGCATTGATGGATGGGTATAATGGACATTAGATGTTTTCTCCCTTGAATATGACCAGAGGAAAGGGGATAAAATTTGTTCCTCTGTTAAATATACATCCTCTAGCTGGGGCCGCAAGTGCTAGTCTTTACAAATCACTTGCACATCTTACATTTGTCTGCATGAGTTTGAGTTCCACTCAACCAGCATGGCAGTGTGATAAAAATTGCCAGTAGCTTTCTGTAGGTCCATGGGTTTTCCTGTGTTCTTCCTCCACCAGATATACTGGCTGCCTGTATAGTCTATTATGCGCTGAATAATGGCATTAAACCCCACTAAACCAAAATCTATCCCCTAGCTGAATCACAGTGTCCTTAATTTTATGTATATATATATAATTTTTGTAATTTTTATTAATGACTGTCAACTGTAGTATTATCTATAGCTGGATTTGGTGTACATGCATAGGGTCTATTTTAAGATATTAAGATTATAAAATTGCATTGGATCTATAAATAGATGCTTACATACATGTTTATAGTTACTAATAAAAAAAATATTAATGACTATGTTGACAAGTCTTGGGCTGTTTCCCAATGAACAGGTCAGTCAGGTGGTATCTTAATCAATTCCCTTTGGATGGGTTAAATCATGTGAGTTCTTTCTATGAAGTTGGAGATTTGTGATTTGTGACATAGGAGTTGTGACAATATGTTTTACCCCTCTACCTGTATATAAATAGCTGTGACTGGATCATTTTCTCATTCTTATTTCTTGCATTCTTGTAACATCAAGTCTGCAGATGTATTTCATGTTGTATTTATCTGAGAGGAAAAACATTTGTTTGGATTATTCATTGGAAATATAAGGCACTCATTGGACTATATTATTATTTTGGAACTATTGTGAATTATTCAAAGGAATTCTGGACAATGCCATTTTGACACATCAGGTCTGTTGACAGACCAGTGTATTCTTCAATCTTAAACTTATAAGGAGCATTTCAATTCTTTTTGACTTTAATAGAACAATTTTTTCAGGATTATTATGGATTCAATTCATAATACAGTAAGTTCCTTACATTTTCATTTTATAACATTGATAATTAAACTATTTAAGTTTTACAAAACTTGCTGGTTTTGCTTCTTTCTGTTACTTAGTTTATGACCATAGAGACATAACTACTATGTAATTAAATCTCTCGATTAAAATGTTCGTAAGATCTAATTTCTTAATTAAAAGAAGACACTTCAAGATCTAGAACCTAAACAAAATTTAAAAATCAAAGCTGTATAGGCTGTACATATTGATGCGCATGTAAAAAAATTAATTAAAATGTCATTATTGTATGGTGAATGTTTTAAACTACAGATGAACCATTTTTCACAAAGATGAGGTGGAAAGAGTTTTTAAGTTATTTCTTTCAATATACCATATCGCAAAAGGCGACTAAGACTGACTCAATAATGCATTATTTTCTTTGGAGACTTTTATGTTGTAAGTAAGGCATTTTACAAAAACTTTCCATTTGCAATGTTGAAACATTTAATTTTTCCCAAGTCAACAGAAGCAAACAAATGTGAAAGCCTTTTTTCTAAGTCTTTATTCAGATCTGAATATATTACACAGCACTTAACCACTCATTTGTTATATGTATACGTACATATATAAATAAGCAAATTTTGTAGTATATTATGTTTCTCCTTTGAATACTTACCCAATCACATTAACAATATAAGCCTGCTACCTCACACATCAAGCCCTACTAAATGACGAAAACTTGGTTTTACCATCTATATCATGTAGACAAAGGGCAGTAACTCTTGCCCGTTTCCTTTCCTTGCAACCACTAGGTGTCACCAGTTTTAAGCTGAGCAAACTGCCAGAAAGGATGCTCACATAGAGGCGTGGTTAGGAGGGTCTTCATGTGATTTGATCAGGTGTGCATTATTGGATAAACTTAATTAACTACAAAATTTGCTTTCTCCTTGGAATACATTCCAAGATCAAATTAACATTAGGACAATAGGTAATAGTTAGAGGGAATGCTCAGCATCCCATCTATACCTCAGGTATAACATAAGGGAATATACATTGGATTCCCTCAAACGATAACCCATTTTCCTAATTAAAGCAACATAGACTGTGGTTACATGATCGGTGATCTCTGATTTATATGATTATTGAAGTCTTCTTACCTTCAAAATTCACTTGTGAATTTAGTGAAGTTAAGAGGCTGTGTTGGTTTAACTGGGTCAAATTGTCGTCTGGGCCACAGTCACAGGACCCACCAGATTTAGATTTTGCCTCTGCACAGTTAATTCCCTGAGACAGAAACTCAAGAAGGTTGACTGCATGCCAGCCAACAGTTTCTATGATATCTCAGCTTGAAACATGTTCAAATGCAAGGTTTGTAGAGATTGCACTAATTTCATATGCTGAAATAATCCTCATGCAGCTACTTTTGCCTTTTGAGATGTCAGAGTGCAACAAGAATATAACTTGCTTAAGCTCTGAAAATGGGGCTTGGGAAGTGATTTCCTACCTTCACATGGAAAAATAGTCTCGTGGTTGCCACGACTTGGCTATGTATGCTTCAAGTAGTGCTTCAGGAAGTGGACAGGATGTTGCATCGCCAATGCTCTTAACTATAGATGAGAGGGATTGTATGACGATACTGACTGTCCACTGACAGTATCCAGTTTTTGGCCATGAAGCCTGGTTGTGTCATGAGCATGACCAAACCATCTGATCTGAAGAGATTCTGGGTCAACTGAAAGGGTATGCTACTCACTCACCCTGCAAGCTGAAGCCACAGCTATCAAGAAACAAGTTTTGTATTATAATGGCTTCACTGAGGTCCTAGCTAATGGCTTGAACTTCTCTAAGTTGAGCCATATTAGGACTCGGGACAGATTCCATTTTGGAAACAGGTGAGGAATTTTGGTTTATTCAAATCAAATTTGGAAAGTAGGCCTGATAGATCTTCATCATGACTGATATCTCCTCTGTCGTGGTGCCAGAACGTGTCAGATATCATGGAGCAGTAGCCTTTGATGGCAACATTTTGTCATCACAAAGCCTGAGAAAAAAGTTTGCTACTTGTGAGACTGAAACACTCAAAGGGATGATGGTATTGACTCTATAACAGTCTCTGAAAACCCCACCACTTTCCCTCATAAGCCTTCTGAGTGGAGGGCCTTCCTGCTCTCAAATTCTCTCACAAGGCTGTTCTAACAAGACCCAAGTGTGAAGGAGAAGATGGTCTGGGTAGGGGTGAAACACCTGCTACCCTGGCTGTTAGAGAAGATTCTGCTTGGCCGTAATCTTCCTGGGGATGTCTGTGACTAGGTCAAGTAGGTCATTGATTCAGGGCTTGTTCCATCCAAGATAGGCTATCGGAATTATCTTGCAATTCTGACTCTATATTTAATGTATTATCTTTTGGGGCCAGTCAGAGAAATATGGGCAGGTTGTGGTTCCACTTTGTCACAATCAGATCAATCATTGGACATCCTCAAAGACCACAAATCTGATGAAAAACAAACGGATGAAGGGACCATTCTGTATGAGTAACCTGGCCTGTCTGAACAGAACATCAGCCAGAACACTTAGTTTGACAGGAATTCATCTAATTTGCATGTCAATCTGAAGATGGTAACACCAACAAAGAAACTGCCAAACCAGCACACACAGGTCAGGTGATTTTGTTGCCCCCTCTTTGAGGAGACAAGTCACCACTACAGAATTGTCAGACATAATCAGGACTGACATCCCCTAGAGTCTGTCCTTCCAGAGCTAACAGGCGATTATGATCGCTTTTAGTTTTAGTTCTAGTAGGTTGATGTGAAGAGGTCTTTCCCCTGGTCTCTATTTGCTGCCGACCATACTGAAGCCCAGAAGCATGTGGGCTCCCTAACCATATTTACTGGCATCTGTACACGTCATTTCAGGTTAGGGTTTCTCCAGAGAAATTCTTGTCCTGAGCCAACCATGGTTGCACCACTGACAGGAATAATTGTACCTCATTGGTAATAATGACCTTCTGGTAGAGTGGACTGCAAAAGAGACACCACTGTGCCAGGGTAGATATTTGGAATGGGCGCATATAAAGACAGCCCTGCTGCTGCATCAAGTAACATGAGGAGCTGCAAGAACTCTCATTGAAATCTATGCCCAGATGGAAACGGACTCTATGAGTTTGATAATCCATAAGTATATGAGGTAGTCATACTAGATTCTATACTCCATATCAGGTGGACAAAACACTGGAATGAGTGAAGGTCGGATTTATCCCAGTTCACCAGGAAACTGAGATGATTCAAAAGGGATAAAAGATTATTTCTGCTTTTGAGGAAAATAGCACTTATCATAGGTTTATATTTAGATCATCTAGATGCAGACCTGCCAACCCTGACGAGTCTGTCTCCGTAAGGCAGTTGATTTTTCTCTGTAAGATTGATCAGTTTTCAGTAAGGTGTAACAAAATATCAATAACTGCTATTGTAAAGCTGGAAAATGTAAGTAACAGTTCGATGCAGCATCAATAAACAGTATGTTCAATTGAAAAGCTTGTAAAGTATGCGTAGACATTATTTACCACTAGTACAGATGCACAAACTTTAGTTCCAAACCCTATGCAACTGAATGGCTTGTTGCTATTTCTCAACTTGACGTAATTCTTGGAAATTCTTTTTCCATTTCTCATGACAATGGCAATCATATCTCCCGCCACGAGGCATACTCAAATTGGCACGTGATGTCCAATAAACGTAATTGTGTCCTTTCCAGCTTTTATTCACAAGAATCTGAATACTCCTTTTTATTCTTCTGTGTTGATTATTAACACTTTTTTAGAAGCTTCTTTTCCCTTTCGTATTAACGTATAACATTACCAATTGTACAACCCCAGGTGGGCGGAGCTTAAGGTGTAGGGAACATTGTATTCAGAAATAAACAACAAAACTAGCTGTGATTGGTGCAATATGTAAGAGTTGTACTTTCTGTTAGGCTTTAAAAAAAGCTGAGCCTCTTGGCAACATGTGAGATTATGTTAATTCATATCTAGATTATATTTTGTATTTTTTATGATTTTTTTTAAAATGGAGTACACATGACTGAAAATGTGTCTGGTGTGACTAGAAAACTCATACCCCTGCCTAGTTCCAGCAGAGTTATCTCTCTTAAATGCAATGGAGTACCTGGTTCTGTCCTTGTCATATTGACAATCTAACATTGTTCTCTATGACAGTGTGTGACATGCATGCTGAGGTAGGATAGAAAGTATATTTATTTCACAAAACATTAGCATTGAGGTCTATGGAAACACAATTGGTACCATGATACCTTAAACATGCATCACTTTCTTGACGCCATTTTTAAAAAAATTCTATAATCAACAGTTTGATCATGCAGACACTTTGCATGAACAAATAGGTGCAGTTTAAAGCATCTGGGTTGCTGCTGTAAAGTTAGTCTGGTTCCCTGACTAATGTTACTAATTCTAATATGAAACCCGGATCCATATCAAACACTGATGAACCAATAATCTGGATTTTTTGGCAATGATCATTTTTCCATAGTTTTTGCTTGTATGCCGTAAGTCCATATTTTAAGCATAATTTTCGTAAGACTTACAGCAAAATCGTAAGAGTTGGCAGGTCTGTAGATGAACTGCCAATGCCACGGAGTATGTCAACTGTAATAAAGTGATAATGCAATCCATAATTTTGGGGAAGGTGCTGGGGCTGATATTTTGACCAAAAGGAAGGACTCAAAATAGGTAAACTTTGTCGCAGTAAAGAAACTGAAGAAACTTTCATGATGCCAGGTGGATGGTTACTACCCATTGTCTATATGATATAGACAGCAAAGACAATTTTTCATCTTTTTGTAGAGCTGGATTTGGAAGGTAGCAGGCTTATATTCCTAATGTTAATGTGATTGGGTAATGTATTCAAATAAGGATCATTTACATTAGTCAAATATACAAGAGCTAATAAGCTTGCTAGTTAATGATGACAAACATAAATATTGCATAAATATGGTACATATAAGACCTGAGACAATTTAATATTCCAACATTTGTGAAAATATAGATATCATTTGTGCCCCTTTAGACTGCTTCATAAAATTTTCTTTCATACACCAGCATAAAAATGGAAGATACTTTCTGCCCCAATGTCCACATGTCATAATTGGTGAGTACAATCAAAGCTCATAATGACTAGCAATAACGAATCATATGCAAGGCCTTCAGAAAACCTTACATATGCTAGAAATATCCAATAGAACAGATTGTTGTCCAACTATAATCTGCCAAGATCAGACATTGGTAGCTTCTGACCCAAAGAATGTATAATCAGAAGTGATAGAAACAGCCTTACGGTTTATGTAAACAGTACAATGTAACCTCTACCAGATAGTTAATTCCCTGCCTTAAAAATTAAATTTTGAAAGCAGATCATTGAATTACATAGTTAATAGAGATTCCCCACAAAAAGTTGAGTCTATTTCTAAAAGAGGAATAAATTAAATATGCTTTATCCAGTTTGAAAAGGACTAACTAACCATGACAAATACTGGCAATATCAAGTTCGCTTTTAAAAGCTGACCCCTCCACCCAAACAAAGTCAATATCCAAAATACTTGTGGTCTTATATAGTATCATGATGACAACTGGTTCATGCACAATACAAACTGTCATTGGTACTATACAATATTCAGCTGACATCTGCATTCCTGACAATCTGAGATAATGACAAAACTTTTGTGTTGGATTTTAAACACAATGGTAATAATTCCGTAGTTATATAATGACTTCAAAACGTATATGAAAGACCAAATGTCTCGATATAATAGAGTTAACTTTCCGAGATAGCATCACTGGGTGGGGCTATGTGTCACTGACCAGAACTGCTTCTGACAACAGGTAAAAAAATTTCAGGTGTCTACTCATTCTGATTAAAACAGATCTTGTGCATGGTGGAGATCTGATATGCACCGATAAAGTTCATAATAGAGGCCTGAATTGCAATAATAATAATGGAATTCCTGGTACACTTATTTTCAGTCACAATTCAGATAATGCACTGCATTTCAAATTAGGGAGAGTTAACCTTAATAACATTAGACAACATTTTTCACTTTCGGAAAATGAAAGCTATCTTTTGATGGATGAGATCGGGTCTGAGATATATACTTTTATTTTTTATAAGTAGATCTTGGTTTTAACCCAGTAGGTATATACTTAAATGCAAAATTCTCCTACTGACTATAAACCAAACGGTTCATTCAGTCAGATATAGTGAAATTTTATAAGAGACAAAATTCAGAATTTATATCACAAAAAGTTTATGTAAAGAAACAATGACATGCTTTATCAAGAAAAGTAGTGGAATTTTTCACTTTTCACTTTGCTAGACATCACTATAAACTGTCACACTGCAGACATCGTAGCGATATGACTGAAAAATTGTTAAAGCTACGTTAAAAATCTAAATCACATCGCATCACATCACATCACTTTTCAAAGGACTGACAAAGGCTTGCTTGGGACAGTGTTAGAGTTTACAGTATTTTTCATAGACAAAAAGACAAGAGACAAGAACTGGCTATCAAAACACCATCAATGAGCAAAACATTAAGTATGCATACCAGTGCTTGAAAGCACATTTTTAAAATTAGAACACCTTGAGGTATAAAAGCTTTCACACATCAGTGCCACCATCTTTAACACCAATAATATTTAATGGATTAGCTCACCTATTAAAACATACCACCAAAATATATAAGCAAGATTTTTTTAATTACAACATGAACACCAGGACCTGCATGTCAAGCCCATGATCAGAAATACTGTACAATGTGTGACTCTGATTCCAAGATCAAAAAGGTTGAGAAAATATGTTGTAGGCTGAATCATCCAAGCTTCATAATGGTTCATCCAGAATAAGAAGTCCATAAAAGGATTTAGGAAATATAAGCAAATGAAAACTTCAATCAAAACCATAATTCAATATTTTTAAAACATGTCTTCAGTTCATAGTCATTAACTTTCAAGTAGGAAAAAAAATTTGGTTACATATCCAGAGTAATATATCTGTGATGTTAAGGAAAGTCTTGCAGACTGAACTGTGTTGTCAAGACACATATTTAAGCTGACATGTAACCTCAATCCCCAAACACACATGCACTTAAATGAATAAATGATCAGTCATGTTTAGCAACAAAAAGATCTTGAAGACTAACTGTTAAATAAACTGAAGCAACTTAATATATGGATTCCTCACACCTTTATATACACTGCCAACCTATTTTTGCATGATATACATGATACCTATGTCCTATTCCATGGTTATGAATTTAGGTTATGACCCAGAGTCACAATCTGGAAAATGAAAAGGGAGTCTGTAACAATACTGTTTCAAATTAGTTTGTGATAAATAGTGGAGATTTCCCATCATAAGCCATCAAAACTGCAATAGTGGAGATTTCCCATCATGAGCCATCAAAACTGCAATAGTGGAGATTTCCCACCATGAGCCATCAAAACAACAATAGTGGAGATTTCCCATCATGAGCCATCACAACTGCAATAGTGGAGATTTCCCATCATGACCAATCAAAACTGCTCTAACTGCAATGTAACAAACCTCTAATTACATACAGAAATTTGTAAAGGCCAACATTTGCAACAGCTGTATACAGTTGTATTTATAGGCAGAGTACAAAGTTCCCTACATATTATTTATCACTTCATGTTGTACAGTCTCATGCTTTTTTATTCACAATCAGTGATGAAATATGAAAAGTATATTTTACTAAGAATGTTATTTTAGTTCTTGCAGTGGTATGTACAATTTCATCACATCATTACATTTTAAGGCCTACCAAATTGACCGATATAAAATACAAACCAATAAACAAGATTTTGCATCAATGTGCACTAGACATTTTTGATACAGGATGAACTAGGTCAATGGCACACCGGTGTAACTTTCCTCCAAAATATGCCAATTGTGATATGGCCTGGCTCAGGAGCAAGTTCATACCAGTGCATGTATGTATTTGTCTCTTCATTATCAGTAAATGCATATATGGTTTTAGGTGAGGGTCTTGATAGTTTCCATGTCTAACAGGCATGACAGGGTCCTGTGTTGGATGTGTATGTAAATTTCTTGCCTATTAAATGTATACATTGTTATAGCTTGGGGTGTTAAACAGTTAGTCACAACACCTAGGCAAGTCCCAGGGTCTGTACTGGCTGCATGTCCAATTTCCTTCATTTCTTTTAAACCTATATATGGTTATAGGGTAGGGGTCTCGACAGTTTCCAAGTGATGACAAAGAAACACTAATCATCGACCCCTGGGGTAAGACCTAAGAGCATAAACATAAACCCATAGTGTATACTTTATTGCAGGACTTGATGGTGAAACATGCCAACTTTTTAATCTTCACCTAAGATCCTTAAGAAATTATTCTAAATTTAAAACCCATCTCCATCCCCCCCAAGCCCAGCCCCCAAGAGTTACATATTTTTAAATTGGCCATTCAGATCTAGAGACTGTCCGAATAATATTCTGACGTTTCAAGTCTGAATCTTCAAAATGTATGTGTGGAGATACACTACATTACTAATGGAAGAATGGATGTACAATCAACCAAGATGACATAATTCATGCCCTTTTTTCAAACAGTGCACAACTAATAATAAATAATTGTCAATTAGTGCTTTGTATTTTTCAGTATACAAGAGTTTCATTAATTTCTTGTCTGAGAACACAAGGTGAGACTCTATTTACCACACAAATGAAAAACTTTTCATTACTAGTTTACACTGCCATATTTTTTATTGCATTCTGAAATACAACGATGTTAACTAATGATGTTACTACATGCTCTATGAACAAAAAAAGGTGTTACATTCCCAACCTGTTTAATGAGGTTTGGCAAGTGCAGTGAGGTAAAAGATGGAAAAATAATAAGTTTCTAAAATCTTTCAATAATAAATTTCCACAGTGCATGCTGAAGTCTGTTCCATTGGACCTTGCACCCATTACTTTTTTTTCCCTTTGAATTGATGAAAGCTGTATGATTTTCTTCACTGTAACAGACTAATTAATGCATCAAAGAACTTGCTTCTATCATCTGTCTTCATTTCCATCACTGAAAGAAATAAATGTTTACTTTGAGAAATTTAGTACACCATATTTGACCTAATAAGGACCAATGACAATTTATTTTATGTAAATATAAGGTAAATTGTCATTTTAACACACACACACACACACACACACACACACCTGCCTCTTCCAGATCAGCTGTGTTAATGACTATACTCCAGGAAATCATCAGTACAGTTCAGGTCCATGGACAGGATTTGTGGGACCTACGAAAAATTCTCCAGTAGGCCCCTATGAATTACAAAAAAATTGCTCTTCAGTGATGTGCCTTTTGACCATTGTGGGAACACAGAATTTTGTCCTAGATGTCCTACCCTGTCCATAGCCCTGGTACAGTTTCATAGAGAACTACCACACATACTTGCTTATAAATTCTTAGCTTCCCAAAAAGAATTTGTATCTGTATGGAAATGCTGTTAATAGTTTTGCAATACTCAATATGGTGCTTTTATGCAACCCCAACACCCCCGCTTTAAAAAAAATTGCTCCATTCCAAAAGATAAAGGCATTATGAGTTCTAGTCATGAGTATATAGCCACACATACCAGATATTCATTAAATATCCAACAATAATGTTTACAGTTGTCCAGTTAATTAAATATCAAATTACTCATTTTAATCCAAGAAGAGAAAAAGACCAACATCATTGACACTATTCCATTTAAAGAGTTCCGCTGGTTTATAATTTTGAAGTAAAACTCTGTCCAGTATCTTGAGAACATTCATGTGAGAATGAAAACTTGTGCATAAGTACATGATGGCACCACTGTTTTCAGCACAGGCAACTTAAATGGTATAACAATTGTCTGAACAAATGTAACCTATCAATTATTGGGTTGACACCATGTAAAAATTTGGTTGGAAAAAGCTGACCACAATTGAAAAAAATACAAAAGGATATAGCTGCCCCTTTGACTGTATAAATTAGCATTAATGTACTACTTGACAAACTGACAGGGAAAACTTGAAGATAACAAATTAAATACATTGTTCATCAAACATTTTGAATGTAAATAAAATTCAGTGAGTAGTAGACTATACCATCTGCCTGGAAACCAATTTTTTGTAGTAAAATATGTTTCTTTGATAATACTTACCCAATCATGTTACCTTTGGGGAACTACTACTACCTCGCAAATCCAGCCCTCCCAGGTTAAAACTTTTTAGCTAAATAGCTAAAAGTTATAAGCCCACCTAGGTGGCAGAGTGATCTCCCCTTGATACCGGGATTGACACTAAATTCCCATGAATTTGTCAGCTACTACTGGAGCTGTAGACATGCTTTCTGTGTGGATGTAACTGTGAGGAGACTGGGAGGGTTTATGTGTATTATTGGATAAGTATTATCGAAGAAACATTTCACTATAAAAAATTGATTCCTTCTTCAAATACACTATCCAATTCATAATACCTTAGGAGAATAGGTAAGAGGTGGAGGGAGATACATCCCTTTACTGCGTAGAGACCATCTCTGTCCCCTAAGGTATGTAAGACAACTTTTTGATAAACCAACTGGAAAATAGACTCTATATATTGGGGAGCGACTTCAAAAGGGAAAAATCTTCCCTCCCGCAAATTCAGCACTAGTCATATCTTTAGGAAGCTGTTGAACGATCTGGAAAGGTAACCTTTTGCATTACTGGTAATGGTTCCTCCAGACTGAAATGAGCCTTTGAGGATAAAAGATCTCCGATAAAAACTGGACAAGTGTACTCGGATCTCCATTCCATGGCATGGAAAATTACAGTTAGAGAACAGTTTCACTCATAAGCAGTGTTTGTGGCAACTGTCCTAACATCATCAGCCAATATGAAAAGCAAATTCATTGGTGTGGGTTTAGTCAAATATGCCCACTATATTCAGGAAGTGTCCCTGTTGATTTATCATCCTTCCTCTCTTTTAAGGCAAACATGTCATGGTCTCCCTCAATGTAACAGTTCAGTCTTCCTGAAATCTCACTTCAGCACCTTCATTGGGGCCTGTACATCACCTTAAGATGAAGTGCCCAGAATAGACAGGGATTATAACCAATATCTGATTATCCACAAATTGTAGCCTGTTCTTTGGCAATGAAAGTAGAGTGTTTCATAAGTGATCCACCTTGTTGGGTTCACCAGTATGAAATGTATTTGCTGGTTTTGCCTGCTGAATCCCAAAGCATTGAGGAGGCAGGACTTGTAAGAGAGGTAAACTAATTGAGTTCTTGAGAGCAATTCAAACAGTGTCTTGATCAGCCAGGTTAATCCCCACGATAAATTCCACCTGGGAGAGGATCCAATGTCTTTGGCCAGGTGAAATCCTAAATTAAAAGAAAATCGGTCTTGATTTATCTGATATCCATGATAATACAGTGTGCCAGTGATTGTGGAATGGTAAATTTAATTGTGAGTGGTACCAACTGTTTCTCATCAAAGAGTCACAGGATGCCTGCAATAGTATAAAGTGCACTTGTGTGCTCCACTGAGAGTATATTCCATTGTCTTCCAATGCCTCTAAGGTAGACGGCAATCTCACTTGAGGGATTCTCCCCCACTTCTTGTGAGAACAGTTTGTTCTTAAGGGCATACTTTAACAAGATCCAGATGTTCCGGTTCAGTAACTCCAGGTTAGGATGCAACACCTGTCATGGTTGCTTAACAATGATAAGGGTATATCTCAATTCCTGGTGATTCTGTTGTGAGATTTATGACATTGATCCAAGATTCCCATATGAGTGGAGTAATCATGGCAAGACCCTCTGATTCTTTTGATTCCTGTATCACCTTCAGAACCTGCGGTGTTAGAGATTTGTACATTTGGCCATTCAAATTCATCAATTATTCAGGCCAATTGATCTGGGACTGGTGAGACAAAGGTTGGGATTTTGGCATTCCACCTTGTTGCCAATAGGTCCATCACTGATCGATCCCACTGCGCATCTATTGAGTGCTGAGGGATGAAGAAACTATTCCATTTGTATATCACAGTGGAGTTGTTCAATGAGAACTGCATTACCATGTAGGATCTCCAGCCACCAATGAAAAGCTTTCAAAATGGTATTCATCTTAAGAATGTTGATAAGTAAATAATGATCCTGAGAGGCCACACATCTGTGGAATCCCAAAATGGTAGGAGACTTGCTTCCCCAGTCCTCTGTGTTCGCATCCATACTGATCATGATTGTTGGAGGTTGTACTTGCAGAGGCATCCCCAATGCAAGTCCAGAGTGGTTTCCTTGCCTTTGGGATGCAACCTCATTTTGTGCAGACTGTGGTCCACTGGTCAAGATTCACAGAATCATTGTTATGAGAGCCCAAGATAGTAGCCTAGGATTAACCCTTTAGCTACTACAGCTGTTGTGCAGTTTCACTACTGCTGATTAATATCGTATCAGTTACTGAGACTACTGAGGCTGTTTGCTAGGCTGAATACTAGAGCATCATCATGGCTGACTACAGAAACTGACAATAAAAACATGGTTACATTTATATTCATTATTTCATTAGTTTTTGCTGGATTTCAGTGAAATAAAAAACAGCTTACCTTGTATAGTGTATGTTATTCATATATTTCCACTTTATTTACTCCTACATCCCATCATACAAGAAATCCCAGTCACGTAAACTGTTTTGAATCCCACAAAATAAATCCTCGTCATCTGATTCAAAATCACTTACATCTAGTGTTGAAACGGGACTAACATCAATATCTGATCCATTTTCTAAGAATGATCCATTAAACTCTTCGATATCGCTTGAACTGAACCCTTCAAAGTCGCTCGTATCTGAATCGGAATCCATTTTTGTTTATCTCAACTACATGTGTTTCCTACATTGCAGGAAAGCCCTTCCCGCGTGTCTAAATTTAACCTCTCAGCTTTCAAACTTGTATCAAAATGTTCAGTAACCCGTCCTCTCGTTGGTTATGATAATGAAAAATATGTAAACATCTGTATTTTCAACCAATCGACGTTTAGTTAACATAGCGGTCACGTCCGCATTGATGCGACACTGGGGTTTCGAATACTGCAAAACTATGTGCACATAAGCGACACTGGGGTAGTGAACGAGGCTTATCGACACTGCATATATGTGTCAATGGGGTTCAGGAGCCATTTACAGGTGACGCTTAAATGCGGTAGTCGTAGCTAAAGGGTTAAGATAACCTCTGCTGCATTGAGCAAACCTTGGCAAACAAAGGAATTCTCTAGCAGATGGATTGCTTTGAACAGACAAGGAATCTATCATTGTATTAATTCAATTCTCATTCCTGGTGAAACATATTCTTACCTAGTCAACTGAAATCTTGAAAGGATACAAGGTTGGAGTTGTCCTTCTTGAAAAAAAGATTGAGAATGAGAAAGAGGGTAATATTGGAATTCAAATCTTGCTCCAATATATAACTAGTAAGGGTGAAATAATTCATCGATATATCGATGAATTGATACTTTTGCTGAAACAATACACATATCGATACGAGACTGAGAAATGATACAAAACGATACCATATGCATGTGAGTTAAGTCTTCAGCAGTCATGAATAATTATTATTAGTTACCTTGTTATTCTGTAAAATTATAATCCATATGAAACAGCATTTGCAGTCACAAGCACTCATGTTTATTAGTAAAGACGGAAAAGATTATTTGAGAATACGCACTCAACGTCTGCAAGTTAACTTGGTGACATGGTTTGTAATCTGGCCCCCCCGATTCCATTATCTTAACCCAGAAGTATGTTCAGCATATACTATACATTCCAAACGTATTCCACATGAATAAAGAAGTACTTTATTCATCATTTAATACCACTTTCACACAATGTTTCTACTCTGAATTCTATCTTGACTCACTTGGTCGATCTGAAAGCTATGCTACCGATGTGTTGCACGGTAAAATATGTTACACTGAATTCTCAATTGTGGTTATTGCTTTTCTGGTCCAGGTTAAATAATAACCACCAATCTGAAATCAGTGTACCTTATTCTCTGTGTGACAAACAGGAAATGGGAAGTATTGGCAGAGCAAGTGAGAGACTTTGCAGGAAAGTCATTAGATATGCCAAGTACTTAAGTGGAGGTGCTGTCAAGGTGTGCCATTGCACGAATCGTGCAAAACTTTGTATGAATTTGCACACATGGAGAACAGTGAAATGCGAGAACTCCCGCAAATTCCTTGAAAGTCCCACATAAGAAAATGTGCTTGGCGAAGTATACATTTTTATTTAACCGTTCTTGTCATGATATCTGTTTTTCAGATAGCAACTGTTGCATATTTAGATTTTTCAAGCATGACATGAACAGTTGCGAAACTAAATTTGATTAGTACAACATGCTCAGGAATAAACATTATGGTGTAGTTTGAACCGTTCATGAAGAAAGTTTTACAAATGTGTGTTTAAAATATGGGCTACCTAGAAAACCCAAAATATCTGATTCCCAGCATGGTTCATTATGATTTCATTCAGCAAATACTTGCTGATGAAAGTGATGCATAACTGCCAACCCCCAAAATACAAAAAATACTGATTGCTTATGACAAAAATACTGATTTTCAGGACCAAATACTGATTTTTAAAATTTTAATGCATATGTAACTACTTAAAACATATACAACCTTCAGTAAGGTAGAACAGTGCCTTACAAAATTATTTAAGGTCAATGATGCATGTGTTGCAGACTTGCACCTTCTGGACGGGACTGATGATGACAGTAATTTTTAAAGTTATGAAGTGTATCAATTATTGGAGTTGGGAAAGCGTTAATGGAGATACCAGTGAGTGATTTTGAGCCCAAAATGGTGTTAAATACAAGTCAGATGTACATGCTAGATGGACAAAAAGTAGACAGCTTGACCCTTTCAGTGGTATTTTGAAATTAAATGTACAAAGGGCAGAATACTGGGCCAAATTAAAATACAGACAATTTAAAAGTATAATGCAATATTTCTTTTATTTAATTAATCAATTTCACTCAGTGAATCAAATGATTCAAAACCATATACAGTGTGACCCCGCTATAGCACGCTCCGTTATAACACGAATTTGGATATAACACAGTCCTGGTGTGGCTCCCGAAATTTCATATACATGTATTTTTCTTGTACACGAAAAAAAAAAATCTTTCTTAAAAGTACGAAAAAAGTTTATTATCATTTTAGGGATGAGATCACGTATGAATAATACAAGACGATCGTGGCGTGGCTACTGAAATTTTATATGTATTTTTCTCATACACGAAAAAATAGTGTTTTCTTCTTAAAAGTACGAAAAATAACGTTTAAAAAATTTTTCAGGATTCGCGCAGGGCTTCGCCAATGTCACAAATTGCGTTTTTTTTGCCTCATTGGCGGCAAAATATACCATCTGCAACGTTCCCTCTAATATTTTTCCTGTGTGTGCGGAATTTTGAAACTGCTGCACGGCATATGTATTTGCTACCAAAACTTGTGCGCAGAATTTTGCTGCGCTGCATTTTCTAATGAGCTGCGCAGATAGCACAGCCGCACACCTGAGAGGGAACATTGACCATCTGCCGATTTTGTTTTAATTGGCAACATTGTTGGCTGTTTAAACTTGTATATACAACGATTGGTTTGGAGTGGAGAAATTCAGAGGCCCCATGAAAGGAAGCCTCCAATTTGATATAAAATGCACTGAAATTTATCTATTGTTACATAAACAAATTCTTTGTCCATATTGACAAACCATCTTAACAGTGCATTGTTATATCATAATCTGCTTATGTTGACATCTAGCATGAGTACTGTATGTTTTGAGATATCCGCTTTTTTTCAAATTTACATTTCTGGTAGCAGAGATCAACAGGACGAGGCATTATCTCCTAATCTATCTTTGTCGGATTTTCGGCCGCTCGCTAGTAATTAATATATTTACATAGACTGACATTTGTATGTCGATGGTAAATAAAATTCCTCTTTTTTTCACTCAGAATTAAATCGTTCAGAACATTCACGTTTTCTGTAGTAATCCCTGTCATCAGACTAGAACACCTGTGTCTCTATCATTGATTGACCCTTTCTTTAAATTTCTGAAGCATGCATGGAAGGCAGCATCACTCCACTACCATAAATGTAAAAAAAAAAAAAAAAAAAGCTCTCACTTGTCTATTCAATAGGTTGACCATATGACGGCCAATTCATTTATTTAAAAAAATGTACCCAGATAAAACAGTAGCTGAAATTTCAAAGAAAACATTACCTTTGAAGCACCGATTGTTATGAAAACGTACTAAGCAAATGGGAAAAAAATTAGTCTCAATCATGCAATACAATTTTTTGATGTTGCTGCCACAAAAAGAAATGGGCATTTCTTTGGTTCTCCAAAGCTGTCCTTTAGCAGTGACTTCAATAACGCATGCACCCTTCATGAAAGAAAGCCGACTACAATCTTCAATAAAAACAAAGAACTTTTCTTCAAAGGAAGCCATTATCGAACTTAAATAAAAGCAATGGAATCTGATGGATTGTTTCATTTTCCAACGTGACTGGAACATTTTTACTGTGCCGTGAAAGTTTCCTTTTACAGGAAAAAAGTTTATGCTTACGAACTCTACCGAGGGCACTTAAAACGTAAACTTTTACAGACTTGGGACGTACTGAAAAGTAAATGTGCTTGATCATTCGTTATGTGATTGTGCTATTTTTTTCCACTGAATTCAGACCTATATGATCTGTGACAAAATTATTGAATATTTTAAATCTCTGTGAGTGCATATTTTCGATTGAATTACTTGTCTTGTGGATTCAATGTATGTGACGTGATTCGCAGGTGAGTACACGGTGTTGATACTGTATTCATTGCTATGCATTAGACATATATATATAAACAGTATACACGTATATGTACCAATGCGTGGTTCTCTGAATAAAGTAAAATATTATATATGCCTTCTCTGTTTTCACTACAGGTGTATTTTTCATTTAATATACATTGATTTAAGATGAAAACTGTGCCAATGAAGCATGTATTTTTGTGCCCGCATTTATTACCTACGCTACCCACCGCACATTTTTTCGGGTACATGCATCATTTTCTTCTGCTAACTGACCTGGTTGCTTATAACACGGTTCGGTCTATAACACGGGTTCTATGGCTCCCAACTACTGTGTTATAGCAGGGTCACACTGTACATGTATCCATATCAGGGTTAAGATAAATTGAATAAAATAGGGGTAAAAAATGAAATTAATAAGTAAAGATATTTATTTTAATACCTCTGTCTGCACAAGCATTGATGGACTAAATACAGCATTATGGAACAGATAAGAAATTTGGCATAGTAGTCAGTAAACTACAGGTTTAACAAAGGAAGTTTATGTTAGTGAAAAATCCTATTTTGGAGATGTATCCAAAAGATAATATGTCAGCTCTGGAAAATTGTACATAACAGTCACAAAGATCAGTTTCCCAACATATTCAAGTTGACAAAGCTAGCTATGTATATGCCCCTTCAGAAAGAAGCAAAGAACAATACTGATACAAAGAAAAGGAGCATAGTATGCTCAGAAACAATTAACAGATTAATGCTTATACAACTTGAGGTGACATCTTTCAATAATGTTGCTTTCAGCAGCGCTCTAGGAAAGTGGAGCAGGAAGAAAGAGAGACATATATTGAAGTTTAGATAAATACTGACCTATGGCCATTTCTTCCTCACCCTTTCTTTTTCTTTGATAAAGGTGGGGTCTCCCTTAAAATAAAATCCTGTCATCATCTCTCCTTAAATTAAACATGGGGACCAAATTTGGAATTTCTCTTTTATGCAGAGATATTTAACCCATGAATGAAGGCACTGATGGAATAAATGAAATCAGCAAGTTTATCACCTTGTACAAGTTTTTTAAAATATTGTAGAATAGGACTGGGTGTAGTCAATAGTTTTCCTTCTTCACTAACAAATACAAGTACCTGTGGTTGCAGCAGTATTTTGCATCTGCAGGAAAAAAAATGTGATAGATTTTGTTGGTATTCAACCTTATTCCCATGCACAGATTTGTTCTAGATCAGATTTTCTTTGCACGAGGAAATTGTATTATTTCTTCTGTCTTGAAGATAACATTGTAATGTTTTCCAAGTGTAACTGAGACACAGAATTGGTATTAGGATGTTTTCAATCATTCATGTTGTACAAAACAAAGGGAGTTAAACTGAGCCACCATTAAATGGCCTAAAATGCTGGATAAAACTCACTGCAACCAACAGGTAGTCTGTTTGAAAGTATTGTTGATATCTTCTAATTAATGAGAATTGCATATAAATATATGATAACTATATGTCTATCTGTCATCTGCATGCTGGAAATGGGACCAGAAAGACCATCAAGTTCATATGTGTATCGATATGTATCGTACCGCAGGCTGCATATCACAAATCATATCGATAAGCAGCACAGGTGTATCGTTTCACCCCTGATAACTAGCCTGCTGTTTTGTAGCCTGTTGTCGGTGAATTACAAAACTTTGGAAGCCTTGAGTTCGGATGTGAAACCACACCTCTTGCAAGCCCACACTTATTGCACAGTCTCTACAATGGACAGTATTAAAACCCATTTTTGCATTCAACCACAAACCAAAGAGTGTAAAAGAGTTGATTGAATGTGCTTTGGTTGATGACCATGTGATAAGTGCTGCATTGTAGCTGAAAGAAATCCAGGCAAAGGCTTAGGAATGTGATAGAGACCTCATGAAACCACTTGTTGGGTCCATGTGTTGTCTTGGTAAATCTTCCCCTTTTGGCAACAAAAGATTGGAGCCTTCTCCATACAAAGATCGGTGATAATGGGGGCATGAATGCATTGAGAGTCTTATGGAACATTGGTGAAAACGACTGACCTCCCTTGGACACTTTCACTAAGTTCAGGATACCTGTGGTTTTCATAGGTTGTAAATTCTGCAGGACTGCTTACCAGTTGCCTGTGCTCTAGGGATATCCCTCTGACCTTTTGTTGTCCACCTTGCAAATCCCTCTGCTGTTTCTAAGACTATGGAAGATGGAAGGAATGTATCCTTGATGGCTTGTTGCAGTTTCCATCAACCTGATCATTAAAGACATTATGTGATTAAGGTTGTGAGCACAGCTTGGTCTATGTAGTCGTTAAGAAAGGTGGAGGTAGGGAGCATTACATCAAACTGTTGTAAGTATATAGCTGCTGTTACAACCATGGTCATAGTATGATGGGCCTCTAAGTTTTGCACCATTCTATAAACATGCTTCCATATATTTCCATTAAGATTCGGGGTGGAAGGTAAGCTGTGTTCTGCCTAAACGAAGATCGCATTCAATATTAGATGCGAAATTGATCTCATGGTCACAATATTATGAAGCAACTCATAAGGATCCAAAAGGAAGACTGGGAAGGCATTTGCGAGAAAATAAACGTGTAGATGCTTGGAACTTGTAATTGATGATGTAAGGAATCCCAAGAAGTCAGTAACTTGTCAGGTTGTGGAACAATTGAAAGCAGATTCTTCCATAGACAATGATCACCTGATGTTGGAACTGTAGACATAGCAGGTGATGTAAAAGGACATAACTCCATTTTGAGTGGGTGGAAAACTTCAGTCCAAGCCTACAAGGCAGAAATTCACTTATCATACTAAGATCTAATAATGACAATGGAACCTGAGGGTCAGTATTTATCAGTTTTGGACTACGGTATTGAAGCCAATGTCAATTGTGCAACCTGCAAAGTAGTTTAAGAGTGTCAAGGACGGTGGCTCACTACACTTACATTACATCAGGAATAAACTCCCTACCTTATAAGGTGTTTTATGGTGTTGGTAAGTACAAGCTCCCTGGGTGGCAGAGGTCAAGCAATGAGACATCTCTTAGGTACTGAGGCACCCAGACAGACATCATACACTGGAAACAACTGGAGAAACTATGTGGATTAGATTGATTCATAAGAGTGTCTATATAAACTGGATATTGTCCACCGGAAGTGCTCAGCAGCATTATGCAGATCAGTCTGCTGTATAACTGCTTTCACAAAGTGGGTTCTTGGGTATTGTGGCACTAAACTGGGTCTTGTGCCAAGCAGCACTATGCAAGTCGTGGAACTGGACAAGTTCACATTCTCATGGCTGAAAGTTAGGAAACTGTGTCGTCGGTGATAGTAAGAACAGAAAAGGTGGAAGTTTATAGATGGAGTATACTTCCCTTCCAAGATGAAACTCCTCCAACTTGTTTTGAGGTAGAAAACTTCCAAACTGCATGTATGGATTTCACAAGGCATCTGTCTGTAAAATGTAGTGTGCTACTTGGCACAAGTGAAAGTAATAACTGGTAAATTCACAGGATTTGACACCATTCAAGGTATCAAGGGGAGATCGCTCTAAATGCCACCTAGGTGGGCAGATAACTTTTAGCTAAAAAGTTTTAACCTGGGAAGGTTGGATTTGCAAGGTAGTTGTAGTTCTCATAACGTGTTATGACTGGATAACATATTTGAAGAAGAAATGTTCAATGCTGGGTTTGGGGATGCTTATAAGAATAGGTGCCCTTACTAAAAAAAAACATTTTATCTAGTAGAAGGTCATTCATGAAGATGATGGGGGAGGCAGGCTTTGAGGTTATTAATAGAAATTTGAATGTTGAATCAGTATAGATAACTGAAAGTTTAGACTGGTTCCAAGTCTATTGTTAAAGGTCATATAAAACATTGTAAACTGGACTATTTTTGGGGCCACCTGAACCTACAAATTAAAATTTTTGATGATTTTAACCTAAAAAATCAATTTCACCCCAACTTTCAGCTGCAATGCTAAATTTCCTCAACACAATCTAACATTTCTGGATTTTTCCCAGACCTTTCAGAAGCATGTTTTTCTTTGACTTTCCCTCACCCATGGGACTGATGAACACAATAACTTTTATATTTAAAAAGAAAAAAAGAAAAACATTGTGACTTTAAGCAGGGCCATGAATAGTGCTACAATGTAAGACATCAACCCTGATATTTACGTTTTTGGGTAGCTATCTTACCGCCTAAATAACGGTGTTGTGTAGTGTGTTCCCCAGTTGAATGACAGGGGAATGAGAGGCTAAATGTTTAGGAATATCTCACAAATTTGGCAGCCCATATTGATGCTTTTGTACAAATTCAAGTCATTCTGCTTTAGTTGGACTTTACTTACTGATGTCTTTTTTTTAATAAACACAAATTCTGATAGAAGCAAATGGACGTGTTTTCAAGTTCCGTTAACCTACATTTCAGTTGGCTGGATCATAATGGAAGCTGAAAATCCGAAATCAGATTAAGCTAAGTATGTTTCTTTAACAAACAAATAAAAAATGTACTAATATTGAAGAAAGTGTTTAAATAGCTACATTTCAAGATATTTATCATCCTTTTAACTGAGAAGGTGGAAAAGTGTAACCCTGATTGCCTCCTCCTCATCTGGAAAATAAAAAGAAGTGAGATTTTCAATAAACATATTAAAACTGCAATTCTGACAATATGACACAGTTCATTATATTGCTTTTATTATGGTACTTACTGAATGTGTCAAATTTGTCATGTAGCGTTCTTGCATTGGTACTGGTTGCAGCCTGTTCAAATGCCTTCCCAAAAAAGCTGAAATATGAATTGAAAATAACTTCTGAACTTCATATATCTACAATGATGTGTTGAACTCTCTATGGTTTATATATTAGTTTGGTACTGAGGTGGAGTTGCCTGACTGACAAGCCCAGTGGAAACAACCAATCTTAATGGATCTTGTATATGTTATAGCCAAAGTGAAAAACAAAATGCACCACTTTCGATCTGCAAAATATGAATTGAAATGAACTATTAATTGAAACCCTTTTGGTTTTGTCATTAATTTCTGACTGCTATCATATCTGTAACTAATGTAGCCAAAGATGAGCAGTCACAATCTGATCTATGTAATGGCTCTGATAGTGTTACCTATTATATCTATTACAGTGTTACCAGCAAAGCTGTCAACAGGTACTTGCCCGTTTATAATTATCTGGGTAATAAAATTAACCATAGGGTACCCATTTAGTTATGTACAAGAAAAAAATGTTTCCAAGTTCAGATCAAAGATTATGTTGGATGATGTCAGGAGTGAATACGACATAGAATAAAGCACACAGTTCAAGGCTCATGCCCACTGGCTGCTGCACATTTATCCATTGTAGACCTCCATCTACTTATATTTTTTATGTGTGCGACCATTTGGCTATGTACAGTTTCCTTATTTTCTATTTATAGTAACTGTACATGACATGCTTCCAAGAAAACAGATGGACTTGTTGAATTTTAAACCATGTATCACAGATTCATTATAGTTCGATACACACTTAAGTTGCAGACCAGTCTATATTGAAAAACATAGCACCAAATATTAAATGAAACAGGCTTTATTGATGTGACTCATGGTTGTTATATGACTAAAAATATCTTAGAGGACAGGGATTTTGTTACACTGAAGAACATTTTGCATCAGGAAAAGGACAAATCAATAACACTTTACAAATTTTGAAAGAGGCATTCAACAGTGATGTAATATAACCTTCAGAAATTGTGAGCTTGACTTTACAATTTAGCAAAAGGTTAAACATGTAGACTAGTTAAGGTGAATGTTGTGTATAATAAATTTTCATTTTGATTCGTGTCTGTATTCTCGTCCTAATCCACATGGATTCAGCAGATTTTTGGCAAGAATTTTAACTAACTGCTGATCCTGGTAAGTAGCAAAACTCAATGCATCTTTTTCTTATGGTTTTCTGTAATTAAGTCATGTAATATATAGCTTGTTCTTTTTATGCCCAGATTACGCTTTTTCCAGTTTATATTATTAATAATTACGCTTATACATCTTGGGGGTGGCATGTATGAGCTTACTACAAAGCAGTTCAGGTTGACATTTAATATAATTTCCCATTGATTGGGTACCTGGGTAACCAATCATTATTATCAACAGTTACCTGGTTGACTTTTCCATAAAACTGTGATAGCTTTAGTAACCAGTCATAATCTTTCATTCATATCATGTGACTGGCTATTGCAATTCCATATGGTACAATTTCTGAATTTTACTTTAATAGCTATAATGCATGACAAATATCCATAATGGATGGTGACACTCTAAATTGTACAGAAGAGAGCTAAATATTGCTCCTATAGCTATTTCCCATGCTACAAAATGTTTTATTCCCTTATTCGTACCTGGCTACATTTTCTAAACTATTCATGTTACTATTTTAAGTTTCATATTTGTATAAGTATAGCCCCCTCCCACTTAACAAAGTATTTTCTTATCTAAGAGACTAAGTTATGAAGATCTGTTAATGTTACAAATATATAAAGTGAAATTAAAAAATGAAAAAGAATGTTTAGAAAGTGTGTACAATTTTTCCTTCATCTTTTGTTATTAGATATAAAGACAGCTAGCTACAATCATTTCATGGCAGGATATATGTGTTCTGTTACTAAAGTATCATAATTATGACTGTCATCACTTTATTTTATTGTTAGTGGTATACTGCATTTGAAATCTTACATTTTACAATTTTTGCATAAATTTTGACAAATTATTGTTCTGAAGCTATAGTACAGACCTACCAACCCTATCAAGACCTTTTTAGTATTGCAGTCAATTTTTTTCTTTAAGTTACACCAGATTTCAGTAAGGTGTAACAAAATATCATATACTGCTACTGTCAAGTAGAAAAACATACATTTAAAAGTTCAGAATTGTGATTCAAGCCTCAGACAGCAATGGTAAACATGATATTCAACTAAAGTTTGTAAAATATACCCAGACATTAAAAAATTACCTCCAGTACAGTTTCACAAACTGCTGTTCCAAACCCTATGGAGCTCAACAGCAATGTTGCTATCTCTCATCTTGACATAATGCCAATAATCTCTTCTGCCATGAGACATACTTAATTCAACACATGATGTCCAATAAACATAGTTATTGCCTATCTGCTTTCTCCCAACCAGGACTTTGAATATTCCTTTTTATTCTTTGTACTATTAAAAACTTTTAAGATGGTTCTTATCCCTTTCATCTTGAACATGTATATAAGCAGGCTGAATGCCATTTTTAGACAATTCTATAAGCAACAGCTTCATTGTATGTTTTGCATGAAAAAATATGTGCAGTTTAAAGCATCTGAGGTACTTCTGGAACATTAAGTCTGGTTCCCTGACCAACTCAACTGGATCTAATATGAAATATGGATACGAATCAGACATGGTTAAGCCAATATCTGGATTTTACCTCAATGATAACATTACCCGAAGTTTTGCTTTTATTCCTTAAGTTTGTATTTTAAGGGTAATTTCCATAAGACTTGTGATCAAATCGTAAGGTTTGGCAGGTCTGTTGTAGTATTAATGTATATATTGAGTCCCTGATTATAAACAGCAGCGACAAATTACATAAACCTCTACACTGACAGATATGGAAAATAAAGAAAACATTATAATTAGTATTAGGTGTATAACAAATAGGTAATTTTACAGTAACCTGTACCATATTGATATTTAGGTCTATTGGTTATAGACCAGATGAGCTTACGGAATGGCCTGTGGTCTGTATTAGCACAAGTTTGTTATCGTTACTCCTCAAGAACTACTTGGAGGATTGCCATGAAACTTTAAACACATCTTTGGTCCAAAAATAAAAGATGGTTCTGCTCACACATACAAAATAACCACCACAGCTTCAGCCATCTTGAAAATCTTGTTATCACTACTCCTTCTGAATAAAAAGTCATATTGGCATTGACTTTCACTAGAAGACTTCTTATGATGTCTGCTTGGTCCTGAATGAAATTCGTGCCACCAGGCCAGGACATCTAATATGGTCACCACAGTGGCCATCTTGAAAATCTTGTCATTGCTCCTCCAACTGAATGGACGGTCATTCAATACAGGGTTTTCACTATAATGTCAAGTAGTTCCCAAATGAAAATGGTGTTGATCTGAAGGCAGTGTGTGAAATTCAACAACAATCCTGCAAGCCCACAGGACCAGTAACTTGAAAATGCTACTGGTCCCATCCATAACTAACTGGTCCTTCATTTCATTAAACAAGACAAAACCACTCAATGGTAAATGCAGGTGGGCATTAATATCAGCCATCAGTAAGGTTATTTATATAATGAAACATGCAAAATAAAAAAAAACCCCACAAAATATAGTTATATCATATGTTGATTTTATTAAGTTTTATTACATTCAGCATAACATAGCCACTGTTTACTGACCAGGAAAATGATCCTTACTATGCAGCTGATCCAGATCTACAAACAACTCATCTTTAAGTGGGGAATCAGAATAATTTGCTACCACTGATGACCAGTCTGAATCATAGTTGGAAAATGAATCAGGATCCTCATTCCTCAACTTGTCACCAGTGACAGTATCAGAACTAGATGCAAACCTCCAAAGATCAGGCTCTGGTATCCAGAGAAAGGTGTTCATGAAACTGGATCTACAGAAAGATGAGTTCCAGCAGTGGATTGCTGGAGCTGAATCAAATGCTTCCACATCAGCAGAATACAACTGAATAGTTAACAGCATTGTCATGGTCTTAATATAATCCTGTTTCTATACTACAAGCAAATTCTGTAACCTAACAATTTTTAAAAAATCATTTTCATTGATTGTGTCATGTTCCTTTTAAATAGTTCTACTTTATAAGACTGTCTTTGTCTTTTTAGCTTTTGGTGGCTTTGAGGAATACCTGGTACAAATACCTCCACATGTTAACGCTGGGAATCCAAAGAGCATGTGTCATCCGATATTGAATAAATGCACAACAGGTTTTAGCTTAAGTTACAAGATTGGATTGACCACATGCAAATTATTTATGTTTTCATCTCACCCAGATTCACTAGTGGTCATAAGAAACAAGTAATCATTATTTAATACTTCATTTGGTTTCTATTATTTCCTTAAATATCATAGAATATACAATTTATAAAATTAAATTTACTCCATACACCACTCCCTCAATAGCTTGCACCCTGATAACTTGTGAACCAGAAAATACCAAAAAACTGATCCCTGCTTGTTGAACTTGAAGAAAATTGCAATCAAAATTGGTAACTGA
This sequence comes from Megalonaias nervosa, assembly GCA_016617855.1. NCBI lineage: Eukaryota > Metazoa > Mollusca > Bivalvia > Unionida > Unionidae > Megalonaias > Megalonaias nervosa. Next base: position 137,031 of record JAECUM010000811.1, on the reverse strand, counting down.
AACACTGATATATCGCTTGTTTTATGGTTTAAAATGGTAAACAGGACCTGGAAATTTTCATCAACATTATGAAATTATCAACTTTTATAAGAAGTCATTTAATTTGTTACCTTTTCTTTCCAAATGACATTCTTAGTACATCATAATTAATGATATTCAAGGAAATTTCGATTAATGAAAATGTCACGCCTAGTGTAGTCAGTACATTAATATTTAAAGTGCCATACCAGTGTAAATAAAGTTAACAAAATTCAATATTATTTGAATAGAAAATAAAATCTGGAAGCGGTATAAAAAAAAACCGATGGAAAAATTCGCCATAATAACTGAGAAATACACTCAGGTGTGTTATCGAAAATAATACACAGCGGACCGATTTTATCGCTCGGTAATTTCCGGAGTGTGTAGATCGCCTGACGTCATATTTTGAACACACACCTTACTTCCATTTCTATCGAAACATAAACAAAGCACGTGTTCCGTTCCATATTAGTTAGTTTGAAAAGTTTTATCATCACAATCATGCCAGGAGGAGATCATGGAGGTACAAGGAAGGGCAGCGGGGTCAGTTGTGTTGCAGCAAATTGTGGGAATACAAATGCTGATGAGTTTTCCATGCATTCCTTCCCGAGAGACCAAGCACTTCGTCATTGGTAGACAGATTTTGTAAAGATCAAAAGAGCAAACTGGGTTGGTCCAGCTGAGTTTTCTGCCCTCTGCTCCTTTCATTCCACACCAGAATGCTTCCCATTTAGGTATAGATTTGAGGTTGAGCATATGGGTAGGGCACCAAAGAAAGTCAAACTCAATGACGATGCTGTCCCTTCTATCCACTGTGTGAAGGAAACTGACAACCAAGCCAAGGTAACTGCAAATGTATCAACACCAAAGAATCAACTGTGTAGGCTTGAAATGTTGTCACCATCAGAGGAAGTAACTTCTCAAGTGTCATCTCCAAAGAAAATAAGAAGGGGATATTCAAAGAGGGAAGCAGAAAGGGTGAGTTTTTAATGACAAGTACCTTATTATTATATCTATGATATTCAACAGATCAGTCACCGCATCATTTCCATTTGTACCCTGTAGAATGTTCCTTCATAGTTTCCAAAACAAATGCAGTAAATATCTAATAAATCAAGAACAGAGATATAAACATTTGATAAATATTGTCAAAATTTTCATGTTGCTTTCAACTTAGTTTGACCATGTGAATAGAAAAATCTTTCTGCTGGTAGATTTAGAAGGCCATCACATATATTTCATTGTTGGACTAATGTGTGAATCAGATTACATATAGATATTTACAAACATGATGAGGTTTATTCCCATTCCCAATTAATAAAAATCTCTACAAAACAATATGTAGTAGTAATTTGACAATACTGTGTTATGATTTTTTGGGTGGTGGTGGTGTTGTCATGTTCAACAATTTTTCAGTCATATCATAGCTGTAATTATATTTAGGAAGTCAGTGGATACCCATCAGTATCAGTGACTGATAAATGTTCTCTAATAACGTACGTTTTATTTTAGATTATTGCTGTACATGAGGAACGATGTTCATAACAGACAGTGAGACAACTCAGGATCAAGGATTAGAAAATCCATTTGACATTACAAAAGAGGTACATAAAATTTAGCTTCATTGTGTGTGTATATATATATATATATATATATATATATATATTTTAATCCATATTTTTATGAGAGTGACATTTCTGACAACAACATGTATTAGCAAAATGCATGTCAGATTTCTTGAAATAAAGGAAGAACTACAGCTTAAAGGTTTGGAGAAAAGGATAGATGTGCTTATCATAAGGAAAAAATAAGTCGGTATTTAAAAATACGTTTTCTTTTATGTTTCAAGCTCATTCTTTTATGGTGGATAGGGGCTATTATTGAATTCATCATAGGAAATTTGGAAACTGGTTTCTTTATCCAAAAATAATTTCATCTTCTTAAACTTTCTAAATGCTAAAATAACTTGTCCAAACAAAGTACAGTATTCAAAAGTAATAAAACTCATGCAATTGACCTTTTTCAGGCAGATGAATATGAAATTGATAAAGTTAAGCCTCCAACTGCATCCATTGGTTGCCAAATCAACAAAAAGATAAAGCAGCAGTCTAAGAAATGCCAGACTTATATTAAGGTGCCAAAATCAACGAATCAACCTGCAGTGAAGATGATAAGCACAGGTACTCGTATGCTTTCAGATAATCACTTTTGGTTATGATTTTTTCCAGGCAATAGTTGAAAACAGAAAATCAAAATCATTTTGAAATAGCATGAAGTAAGACCTATCTGGATGGTAGGATGACCATAAACAATGTCCATATATACTGCTCCAATTTATTAGTAAGTTAAACTGAAATGTATGCTTTGTTGTTAAACAAGTACTATCTTAAAGATTTTTTATGACACATGATTGGCTTTTTCTTTTGTCAAGTACTTTGTAGTATACCAGGAAATTGATAGTTAAGTTTAATGCCTCAAAATTATCTTTGTAATAGAAACGATATTTAAACTCCCAATGTAGATGAGAGTATATTTTTAAAAAAAACTTGCATTCATGTTATGTAAAATTGTTCAGCTTTTATAAACTATTTTCATTTATCTAGGAGTGCAGACCGATTTTATTGATAACAGACCAGTAATGAGAGATGCATTCCATCTAGTCCATCCCAATTACTTTAGAGTTTGACACCAGACCAACAGCTAAAATCATTTTCCAACAAAGTGCATCGGCCTGCAGTTTTGAGGAACCACTGTCATCACCAGTAAAAGATGACTTGTCAGACAGTGACTATGAGCCACCAACTTCCCCTCAGTCATCAGATGAGGATAACAGAAATGATGAACAGGAAAACAGGTAACATAACCATATTCTTACAGTATGTGTCTATTGGCTGAAATCACTTACACAATCATGCAGACAAATGCCAAGGTAGCTGATACAGATACTGCCCTCTGCCCTTTACTGCAATGTAAAGATAAACTGCCACTACCTTCTTAAGATGCAAGTTATGAAATGCTTATTGAAAGATATGGAAGATAGTAATGAACATAAAAGTACAGTGCCAGTATGCTAAACTGAAGAAAATCATGCTATTCAAGCTTCAAAACCACTCTATAGGGTGAGATATGTATTTCACTTGTAGTATGCTTTGCCATGGAATGGTTATTCAATGTATGGATCAAACTTTTATTTTTCAGGAATGTTCCAGCTGATGTGGAAACTAAATGTTTAGTCTTTGAATCAAATCTAATGGATTTATTTAGATGTTGTACCAAGTGTTGTTCAAACACAGTTGGTGAAATTGTTTATGTGAATGTATCTTTGGTAAAAATAAAACAAGAGTGCAAGAACTGCTTTTATGTGCGCCACTGGTTTAGTCAGCCTTTTGTTGGAAGTAAACCAGTTGGAAATTTGCTAATATCAGCAGGAATTTTATTTTCTGGTTCAATTCCTAACAAATCCTTACGCATGTACAAATTCATGAATGTGTCTTGCATAAGCAATGGAACATTTATTAACCATCAGAAATTCTACCTGTATCCTGCTATTGGAAGTGTTTGGCACAATTTTCAAAGAACCTATGTGCAAGAGATCACTGAACAGCAGATATGTTACACTTAGAGGAGATGGTAGAGCTGACACTCCTGGACACAGTGCTAATGTGCCAGCTACAGTATGCTAGACTTAGACAAGGGCATTGTTGTGGATGTGGAACTTGTACAGGTGTAAAATAATATATGAACACAATAATTAAAATTTACATTTTTAATCAAACAAATTTTATCAGTGGGTTCTGATGATTTTATTGTAATTTACAATTTAAATTGTATCATGTACATTCTTAATTACATAGTGGTCTCCATGGCCCTGAACTTATGGTCATTTGTTTCCACATACCTCTTGATCACTAGCTTTCCACAAGGTTATAGTTTTGAATCCCATTTGGAACAAGGTGTACTTGGCTTGACCTCACATCATAAGGCTTGTCAGTGGTTGTGCATGGTTTGAGGTTTTGTACAGATACTACAACTTCCTCCATAAATTAAACTGGCCAACACAAAACAACTGAATTATTGTTAAAAGTGGCATTAAATGCATAAAAATTACTACTAAAACTGGCTGAGAAGGATACTGCTACTTAGAGTCTTCTTAGCAGGTTTAATCGCTGTCAGCCTCATGAAAGCCAGTGTAGTTCAGGTTTTGATCAGGAAAGGCAGTGCGGATCCTCTGAACAACACACAAGTACCAACACCACTGAGCAAATTGTCTATATTGCTGTATACCGATGTCTTCTGAAAAATAATTTGAAAATTAAGTTGAAATAAAATATGCTTTATGCATTAGATCAAATTAGGAAATCAAAAGTTTTAGTAGATAGTGTTATTAGTGGCCCAGTGTGATTTATTGTTATTTTATATGAAATCAATAAAGTTAAATGATTCCAAATATAATCTGTGTCTATAACCATTTTATTTTCTGACAAAAAATGAAATAAAACAATATTTGTACATGCATATGTGTTGTTTTTTGGCATGATTTATCAGTATCACTGTGGTATAAAGGTTAGATAGTGTAGGCCTCCAGAACAGGGGTTCAATCCATGAAGGTGGCATAAAATGACTGGAAAAAGAGGTTTATTTATTTACTGTATTAATAACCCCAATATTATGCTGTCATGCATAGATCATGAAAACAATTTATGAAAACAGAATAACACAAAAAATTACTCAGATATATTACTTACTCATTTCCTTGTTATGGACTTTCTCCAAATTGTTGTCTATACTGGTAGTATACAACTTTAAAAACATGGATGTCTAGACAAACTGGACTGAACCCTGGATGGTGTGTTATACATTGTATCCCCTGATATTCATTGCAGACACTTGTGACCTTCTCTATGTCACAACAATATACACATTCCCTGTGGGCATTACCAAAGAATGTCCACAGTTACACCTAAAATAGAGTTTTATTCTTTAATGCATATTGCTGTGCTTGTCAAATTTAATCTCATATTTATGAACACATCAATAGCACAGTACAGTGACACAAACTGACTAAAGTCAGGAACAAGTAAAACAGTACAGCACTGTAAAATTAAATTAGATATGAAAGAAAATAGAAGCTGGAAGTAGATGCTTACCACAGGAAAAAAGGGTTTGTTTCATGGTTTATAAAAAATCAACTATTAGCATACATATGAGAAATTTGAAATTTTAACTTATAATACAGTGTACAGAATATGAATTCAATTTTCATGTCATGAGGGTAATATCCTACCTATTTCAACAGTTGTGAAAAAGAGGACCTCCTCTCCTAGGAATCTTAAGTACTTCTAAATTGTATCAATTTGTTCAGAGGTTTTCGAAGCTTACAACTGTGATACCTTTTACTTATCAAGGTATAAATACGTCTCTACCAATGAAATACAATACACTTATACAGCCTTTTTACAGGTGAGAAAAAATCCATTTGTAAACGAATATGAGACAGTTGAACAGTACTGTAAATATCGTCGGATACATATATCTATTGTAACTTACGGCCATAGACATATTCAGAAAATAATTACCATGAACTGACCGTCAATCTATCTCGTCTTTCCTCTTCATCATCTTCATCTGCAATATCAGATTCATCAGTACTGGAAATATAGGGTTAATTTGGGTGCTGGCAGCAGCTGCAACACCATTATCAGAATCTTCCGAGCTTATTACCTCCCCATCTTCGAATGGCAAAGACCCGCAGGACAGTGACAATTCACTTCCTTCAGAATCGCAGCTTTCGTGTGGAGTTTCTGAAGACTTTTCCATAATATGACAATACCAACTCGGCCCTTGTTTACAAGTGTTCAAAATGTGACATCACGCTTTGTTGTCATTAAATACCGGAAGTGGTCGGCGGTTGCATTCAGTTATTATTGTAGACAGGTGTGAACACGATATTCTATAGGCTCCTATGCAGTTATTACTGAAAATTTTTCAATCGGATTTTTTACATTCGTATTTTGAATATATATTCTCATTCACTAAGAAATGAACTGAATAAATGTAGATACACTGTTGTGGCACTTTAAATGCCAATTAAATAATTTTTATTAAGTGAAATTTGTGTTTCATTTCAATCTTTTAGTTCCTCTTAAGTGTAATCATCATAAATGTATTGAGTATTTAAATGTAAAATGTGTCAATCTACCATAACAGCTTAGAACCTAATTAAGCGCAGACCTTGTCTTGATAACTGATATGTTGATTCAGAAGTATTTATTGTATTGTTGCACTGAATTGAAAGCTGGCCTACTTCTTTTGCATTATCATGTTAATTACGTCATTTGAATCAAATGAAGGAGGTGGAATAAAAAAATACTATAAAAATCATGCAAATCCTACAAGCTTAAGATCTGGCGGCCCCGGTTGTATGTTGGGTGAAATCATTTCAGTTTATCAATCGAACACTGTTATGAATGTTATTGTGTATGTAATCTAATTAAACTACCTTAAAATAACAGACTTATTCATAACTGTGATCAAAGATAGCAAAGCGACCATGCATAACAAATACTTCATAAAATAAAGAGCTTGGTTTCACATACTGACCATTGTGGGCAAATGAGTTTCAGAGAATTCATGAACTAGCACTTAGAGATATCCTCAAGGATGATAAGAAGTTTCACCATTACTTCCAATTAAATTACATCATTATTATACTAAGTGAACAATACAAAATGTGAGCTTCGATGTAGACAGCTGTCTCACAAAATAAATGTTGCTAGTTTTTGAAAAAAATGGAATCTTGTTTGTTGGTGTATCAACAGTTAGTCTAGTTCCCTGTTACATGGACTCCCTACTTAGCACTATACTATTAAATACCAATCCGGGAACCAGACTAACCAACAAAACAAAAAGAGTGACATAATACACTGATATTTTTGTGTACACATGATGTTTGTTGAAACCAAGTTGGATCAATGTCAATGATCTTTCACATGTTGGACATTTTGAAAATAAATGTAATTTATACAGAATAACAAACAACTTCATTAGAAGAAGAGCGTTATTAACAATTATTATCAACTTATCAACATGATCATAAACGAGGATTCAGTCATTAAACAGCCCAGTTCCCTACCACCCCCCACCACCCCATGGTTGTCTTGATGTCTACGGATTTTTTGGAGGTCCTTCTGTATTTCACACCCTCACTTATAGTGTGGTCTATGTCTGTGGACCCCGTTGTGCGCGAGTTATCGAGGGAGAGGTGTATATCTAAAAATCGAACTGGCCAGATTGACTGGCTCCTCATTTTTTTGCCCTTGTTAACCATCAAAATAGCCTGCATCGGACCAGCATGCTGGTGGCAATTTCACATGTCTGAAGGCCATCTTGAGAATCTTGTTGCTGTTACTCCTACTGAATGGAAAGTCATATTGGCATGAAATTTTCACCAGAAGACTTTGTATGATAACTAGATGGTCCTAAATGAAAACTGTACCACCCAGACATCCAGTCGCAACACCTGAATGGATGGTCATATTAACAAGGGGATTTAGTAAAAGACTACGGTTGATGTCTTGTTGGTCCTAAATAAAATAGGTGCTGATCTGACATCCAATATGGCCACCACAGCAGTCAACTTGAAAATCTTGTTACTACTACTCCTGCTAAACGGAAAGTCATATGAGCATGGAGTTTTCATCAAAAGACTTCTTATAGTGTCTAGTTGGTTTTAAATAAGCAACGTGCTGGTCTGATATCCAATAGGGTCACCACTGTTGCCCTCTTGAAAATCTTACTGCTATCCCTATAGATGGAAAGTCATAACATTGTGTTTTCACCAGAAGACTTCTTGTGATGTCCAGTTGGTACTAACCAAAAGGCAGCCATCTTGAAAATCTTGTTTTTTCCCCTCCAAAATGGAAAGTCATATCGACAGAGGTTTTTCAAAAGAAAACTATGACATCTAGGTGTTCCTAATCTGACCTCAACTGTGGCTTTCGCAATGAACATATTGAAAATCTCATCACTAATTCTTCTGAAAGAATGGTCATATTAAACATTGGATTTTCACCAACAGTCATCTAATGGTGTTTAGTTTGTACTAAATGAAAAATAGTACCGATCTTACATCATTTATGACTGTCACACTGGAAAATTTGAAACTCTTATTGCTCAAGAATATGAGATGTCAACAATCAGTGCTTAATATGAAAAAAATAAATGAGTCGTATCTTGAATTATTGAAAATAAAAAATGAACAGTACAGCATCATTTTCTTCGATGAAATCTTGTTATTGAATTTGGACGCATTGTATTGAAAATCTGTATTAGACTCAATCCCTTTGTTGTCTCGTCTATTATAGGTTTTTGACACAGCACAGACTTCTACACTCACAAAGAAAATCAATTTAGCACAAATCACTGAATAAGCTCTTACTGCATATGTCTTCATATAATACACATCATAAATTGTTACATGAAGCACAATTATTTGTTTAGGTCTTGAATCATTTCTATTAAACATCTTAAAGTGGAAAAGATATAGGGCTTGGCCAAAAAAAATGCTGAAGATATTCTGCATGTTCCATAAATTCTAAGACAGCAAGAGTATTCATGCCCATGTCTTGCTTGGCCACATCTGATATCAATTATATTTACACTTAAAACATTTACTGTTTGTGCTTAAATAGTGTGAATGTACTTTATTAAAATGTGCCATTGCCCATGTGCATATTGAGGCAGACAGTAACATTTTATCATAATTCTCATCTCTAATCAACAAAAAAGTTTGATACTTGTGGTTAATCGATCTTTTGTGGTATCATTTTTTGGATGGTTAATAACAATACTATCTCAAACATACACGACACACACAGATCTGTTTGCTCTTATCACATTTTGCAGCACACCACCATTTTGAAGGTTATATCATGCACAGCTCTCTGAGTTTCAGGTTTTGAGTCAAAAGCCTTAACCACTGAGCCACAAAAGTATAAAAAAACAGCTAATTACTTTTTTCTCTCTTCATCAAGTGACAAGGGTGGAATACCTATCACCAGCAGAGTGCCCTGTTCTCTGTCTAAAGGTGCACCCAGGACCAATGGCAAGGTTTGAGCTCTCTTATTTCGACTCTGAAAAACAAACAGGAAAAATGAGGCAAGGGTATCAATGAAATGGGGACTCTATTCTGGTAATTCCCTTTCCATAGGTATGGCAGAGGCTGGACATGACATAACATGACATAAGATGATTGGACTGAAAGACAAGGGCAACACTATATTCACCATAGTTTCATGTGTTGTGAGTTTAACGCCATTTTCCAGCACATGAAAGGCTATGCATGTCAGCCAGTACATCAGTTGGAGGACAACCAACCCACAGGAAGCTACTGGCAAGCCTTTTCACATGCCCATATTGGCCGAGTCAAGGATTGAACCCGTGAAGATAGAAATGAGATGTCAGTGATCAGTAAAGGCAAGTGCCTCAGACCACTTTGCCACATGCCTCCCAGTCCAAAGACAAAATTGGGACAAGACATGTGTATACTTAAATTTCTACTGTGTGCTTGACCTTTGTCCATGGTTGAAGGTAGAGTTTGGGCATATCTGACTTTTGTCATGTTTTTCAAGATATTTACTAAAAACTGAGTTCAAGGCATAACCTTATTTACAACTTTGGTAAGTTCTGGAAGCAAATTTGTTGACAATATTTGGAATTTTCCACTACTTTTTCTGAAAGCAAATTTTTTATTTTTAAGTTAATTATGTTTCTCTGAGAATACATACCCAATCACATTACATTAGAAATGTTACCCTGCTATTGCATGAATCCAGGCCAACAGACAGAGGAAAATTGTTTTTCTCTATGTCAACTGACAAGGGCAATAACTCTTGCCCATTACCACCCTTTGGTCACTGTGACCCTAACATACAGTTCAGATGAATATTGAAAATTTCACCAGCAAATCCAGCAAAGTTAACAGGCTGTGTTGAATATCTAGTTGGGTCTGGTGGCAGTCTGTGTTACTGCCACTGGACCTACCAGATTCAAGGTTTGCTTCTGTGATGCTAAATCTCTGAGATAAAAGCTCAAGAAGGTTGACTCTGCATGCCAGCCAAGAGCTTCCACTATAGCTCAGATTGAAATGTTGCATTCGAACGCAAGGCTCACAGACATGGCTTGAAGCTCACAGACATGGCTTGAAGCTTCTGAGCAGAAAAGTTTTCATGAGGCAACTCTGATCTGGAGAGATATCTGAGTACACCGAGCATACAATCCACTGCAGCCACAAAACAAGGACTTGATTAGTGATATCCTGTGTTCCAGCTCACACCAGAAGGAAGCTGCATTTGCAATTGCCACAACTCATCACTGTGCATTTCAAGCAGCACTGGAGAGCACAAACAGGATCCTGCATGGCTGCTGTTCTCAACCTATCTATGGAAGAGAGCAAGCAAGTGACAACTCCTTAGTTACCAACAGACAGTAACCTATTTTGGGCTGTAAAGAATGGTTCTGTCAAGAGAACCACTGAACCATCGGATTGGAACTGAAGAGAGTTGGGGTCGACGTAAAGAGCTTGCAGCTCACTTACCCTGCATGCAGAAGCTAAAGCTATCAGGAAACATGACTTGCATGATAATGACTTTTCAAAGTGTCTTTAGAGGTTTTGAATGGATTCTAACCAGGATTGGTTCAATTTGGAAACAGTGAGCAATTTTGGTTGATTGAGCCCAACAAGGTCTAAAAGATGCAACAGGTCTATATCGTGCCCAAAATCATGTCAGCCATAATGCTAGAATGTGTCCAATATCATGGGGCAGTAGCCTTGGACAGAGATTGGGACCAACTGTTTCTCCTAAAAGAACCAGAGAAAAAAGTCGGCCATCCAATTAAGGGATTGAGGCACAGAGGGATGATGTTGTTGGTATGGCACCAGTCGCTAAAAACATGCCACTTTCCCTTGTAAGCCTTAAGAGTGGATGGCTTTCATGCTCTCAAGATTCTCTCAACAATCGAAGGTTTAACCTATCTCATAAGACTGTCCTGATAAGAGCTGAGCATGCAAAAGTGAACAGTCCAGGCAGGGAAGGACGACCTGTGACCATGGTTGCTAGAGAAGATTTGGGGTGGCCAGAATCTTCCTGGGCAGAACTATCACTAGAAGGAGTTGATTGGGGACCCAGTATACTTGTCCCATCTGAGAGGGGCTACCAGAATCATCAGCTGTCTGACCCCGTAACTTCTGGATTACTTTCAGTATCAGCATTCTGGGAGAGGAGGCAAATGCTACAACCTCTCCCAAATGATTGACAGTGCATCCACAGCCCAAGCTCTGTGTCTGGAACTGGATAGACAAAGGTGGATACTTGTGATTCCGCCTCGTCACTAACAGATCAATCATTGGACACCCCCGAAGTGTGCAAATCCAAGTGAAGACCCATTAAAGGAGGGACCATTCCATATGAAGGACTTGATCTCTTCTGATACAGTGTCAGCCTAGACAGTGAGTCTGCTGGGAATGTGTCTGATTTGTACGTTGATATGGAGACTGTTGCACCAACATAGAAACTGCTAAATCAGAATACACAGGGCGAGTGATTTTGTATTTTTCTCGTACACAAAAAAAAATTTGTTTCTTAAAAGTATGAAAAAAACAAAAAAAGTTTATTATCATTTTAGGGAAGAGATTGCTTATGAATAATACAAGACAGTTGTGGCGTGGCTCCTGAAATTTTACATGCATCTTTCTCATGCACGAAAAAATAGTTTTCTTCTTAAAAGTATGAAAAATAATGTGTAAAAAGTTTATTCAGGAATCGCGCAGGACTTCGCCAATGTCGCAAATTGTGATTTTGTTTCCTTATTGGCGGCAAAATATACCATCTGGCGATTTTTTTTATTGCCGGCATTGTTGGCTGTTTAAACTTGTATATGCAACCATTGGTTTGGAGTGGAGAAATTCAGAGGCCCCATGAAAGGAAGCCTCCAAGTTGATACAAAATGCACTGAAATTTATCTATTGTTACATAAATTCTTTGTCCATATTGACAAACCATCTTAACAGTGCATTGTTATATCATAATCCGCTTATGTTGACATCTAGCATGAGTACTGTATGTTTTGAGATATCCACTTTTTTTCAAATTTACATTTCTGTCAAATTTACATTTCTGGTAGCAGAGATCAACCAGACGAGGCATTATCTCATAATCTATCTTTCACTGAATTTTCGGCCGCTCATTAGTAATTAATATATTTACATAGACTGTAAAAAAATAAAAAACAACAAAAAACAAAAACAACAAACTCTCAATTTTCTATTCAATAAGCAAAGAGGAACAGTAACTACAATTGACCATACGATGGCCAATTCATTAAAAAAAATGTACCCAGATAAAATAGTAGCTGAAATTTCAAAGAAAACATTACCTTTGAAGCACCGATTGTTATGAAAACGTACTAAGCAATTGGGGAAAAAAAAATCAGCCTCAATCATGCAATACAATTTTTGATGTTGCCGCCACAATAAGAAACGGGCATTTCTTTGGTTCTCCAAAGCTGTCCTTTAGCAGTGACTTCAATAATGCATGCACCCTTCATCAACGAAAGCCGACTACAACTTCAATAAAACAAAGAACCTTTCTTCAAAGGAAGTCAGTACTGAACTTAAATAAAAGCAATGGAATCTGATGAATTGTTTCATCGTCCAACATGACTGGAACACTTTTACTGTGCCGTGAAAGTTTCCTTTTACAGGAAAAAAGTTTATGCTTACGAGCTCTACCGAGGGCACTTAAAATGCAAACTTTTACTGACTTGGAACGTACTGAAAAGTAAATGTGCTTGATCATTCGTTATGTGATTGTGCTATTTTTTTCCACTGAATTCAGACCTATATCACCTGTGACAAAATTACTGAATATTTTAAATGTGTGTGTGTGCAAATTTTTGATGGAATAACTTGTATTGTGGATTCAATGTATGTGACGTGATTCACGGGTGAGTACATGGTTTGATACTTTATTCATTGCTATACATTAGACATGTATATATAAACAGTATACACGTATATGTACCATTGCGTGATTCTCTGAATAAAGTATAATATTATATATGCCTTCTCTGTTTTCACTACAGGTGTATTTCTCATTTGATAACTGTGCCAATGAAGCATGTATTTTTGCAACTGCATTTATTACCTACCACTCCACCCCCACCCCCTGCACAGTTTTTCGGGTACATGCATCATTTTCTTCAGCTAACTGACCTGGTTGCTTATAACACAGTTTGGTCTATAACACGGTCAGGTTCTGTGGCTCCCAACTTCCGTGTTATAGCGGGGTCACACTGTACCATTATTTCCACTTGGAGCTTCTCTAGTGGGGTTCCCATGGCAGCCAACCTGGTTTAGACCACTGACACAGGAATGATCGAATATCAGGCATAATCATAACTGTTTGATCAAGTGGACTTGCAAAATGGTGCTATTGTGCTTGCAAGGTCTGCATAAAAAAGACGACTGAGCGGGATCAAGTCCACTGCCGCACTGAATAAACCAAGAAGTTGCAAAAACTCTCGCTGAAACCCAAGTCATGTTGTAAATAGAATCAACAAGCAGGACAATTCTGATTAAATGAACACAAGGAAGTCACACCAGATTCCAGTTGGTTAAAAATTCCAGGTCCAAATGGACAAAATTCTAGTATGGTTTGAGGTTTATCGCAGTTCACTAGAAAGTTTGGATGATCTAAAAGAGAGAGGTGATCATTCCTTGGGTAGAATAGAACTTACTATATGTTTCTGGAGGATGTCGTCCAGGTATACTAACATCATTGTAGATGACATCAATCGGAACAGGGAGACGACATAATCCATAATCTCGACAAAAGCCCAAGGGCTGATGTTGAACTGTTCCTGTAAGCAAAATGGAGAAAATGTTTTGTGGCCTAAGAAGGTAAAGTGTCTACCTCAGATGTGGGAGGTCGCTGGTTCGAGCCCCAGCCAAGTCATACCAATGACTTATAAAATGGTACTAGCGGCCGCCTCACTTGGTGTTTAGCATCAAGAGGTTAGTGTTAGGACTGGTCAGCCTGGTGTCAGGATAATGTGATTGAGTAGGATATGATGCTACATGTCTGCAGCATGATGCAACAATATGCTAGACATCACTACAAACTGCCATACTGCACATAGCGATATGACTGAAAAATTGTTAAAGATACATTCCAAAAATCCAAATCACACACATACACAAACACACTGTGACACAGAGTGGATAAAGATGTGAAAATATGCATCAGTTAGATTGAGACTGAGGGCATACTTGTGCCATTGAACGGAGAGGCAGATTGAGCTCACCATCTCCATCCTGAATTGGTTGAGGCAACTTCAGTCGATGATGGGTCTCAACTTGCTGTTTGCTTTCCAAAAAAGAAACAGCCTTGAATAAAACCCCAGGGTTTGTTGTCTCTGCAAAACATGCACCTTTTTTACCTTTTCATTTTTAATAACCATACCTCCAGTTGTAGAAAGGCATCATTCTCCCGATCTGATGGTACATCCATGAAGTGTTAAAAGGATTGTTGATGAACAAAACCTGAAGCCCCTCCAAATGACCTGAATACCACCCACCCCCATTGGTTCTGAGGGAATAGGGAGATCCATTGAGCTCAAAATTCAGTTTCTTGCTGCCTCAGTACAACTACTTCTGAAGGATCAATACTGGTGCACATGTGACTGAGAAGATCCTGTCTTGAGGCCACTTAACATCCCTTCACACTGGCAAGGGCTGAGTGGTGGGTTGAGTGGCAATATGGAGGAGCAGTTCATGAGATGCCTACCTCTGAACTTCCTCTATCCTTCCTTCAAAGCAACGGTGACCCAAACAGGGTCGTCCAGAAAAAACAGGTGTGACACGGTTTGAGAGACGTGGATCATAGACATATGACACGTATCAGGAGTAAATTGTCTGAACCCATCAAAGTATTGGCATGGTATGGTGAGCAGCCATGGTCAATGACTCTAGGAATCATGACCTTTGCCTCCCAAGCGTGGCTATTGCCGGGTGTCTCCATCAAGTCTGAAAGGTGCCAATGAAGCCAGCTCTGATGGGCATGGAGGTCTGCCTTATAAAACAGACATATGAACAGCTGATATATTCTTGTCAAATGCCAGGAGATCAGTATGGAAGGCATCTGTTACCTTACATCTATCTGAGTGGGGAAGGAACCAGAAGGATGGTGTCTCTTCCTTATCATTGAGAACTACTCTTTAGAGTAGCGGTAGTGGGTGGAAGGCATTCTGAAGTAACAAACACCCTAGAGGTGTCCTCAATGGCAGCTTGAAAGCTCAGCTTCAGTCCATTCCATGGTCAGATCTGAGTATGATGTGAAGGATGGTGGATTTGAAGGAGCTCGTTGCACTCACTGTACATCAGGGTCTAATCTGGGTCTACTTGTAGCTGGAGAAGACATACCAGTTGGTATGAAGACTCAATTCCATCCCTAAAAAAATGTCACTAGCTCTCCTTTGTGGACAAGCAGTGAACATGCGGAACTCCGGCATTGCAGGCTGGTTTTCCCAGCAAATGGTCAGTCTGGAAGCTGGCGGTAAAGTATACAGTCCAGCTATCAACAGTACCAGCTACTCCATGGGCCTGGCTCGACAGACAGATTTTCGACTGAAATCTCCATCTTAGAAAGGGCATGTCACCAATGGTATGGTTAGATGGATGGCTCTGTCACTAAGATCCCCATAAGTCATAGTTGGCTGGACTGATTCAACAATTCAAATGGATGGCTAGTGATGGCTGGTCAGCCAGCAATGATGCAGTTTTATTATGCACTGGATCTAATGGATCCTGTACAAACCCCATGCATCCTGACTTAAGGGCCCAGAGACCATGCTTGGACATGGGGGGGGGGGGGCTTACACCCACTGGGCTGCCTAAAAATTGGGAAACACTCCCCCAGTGAGTTGAAAATGCAAGCAACAAACTAGCTGGCTGGACCATCTTCTCAAAAGGTCTCCCATCATGAATGGTAGGTGACAGCTGTATGGCTGGATGGTTGGTAACTGCAGTGGTAAAAGAAGGTGGATCCAGTTGATCCAATACAAACCCAATGCACCCTGACTTACAGGCCCAAAAGGCCATGCTTGTGAATGCAGGGTTACTTATGCTAACTGGGTTGCCTAAAATTGGGGAATACTCCCCAATGAGTTGGTATTGCCAACAACAAACTGTAAGTTGTCTTCCCTGATTTATTACATCTTTCCTTTCCTTCAATGCTGAATGGACTATTACTTTGAATGTGCATTTTATGCATTTAGTAAATATTTCTCCTGAAACGGCACAAGAGGAGAAAACGAAGCATAGAGTACTAAATCAGTATGTGACTAACTAGCTAACAGCATAGCTCAGCAAATCAGTATATGACTAACTAGCTACTAGCATAGATTAGCAAATCAGTATGTGACTAACTAGCTAACAGCATTGCTTAGCAAATCACGATGTGACTAACTAGTTGATACAGTAGCCCAGACTTCCTATGACCACATATTACAGATGCTGCTAATCACAGATGGTGAATACTTCGTATAAACAAAACCAGTCATGGTAGACATCCATGCTCTTAAGTTGTATATATAGCATTTAACTGACAGTCTGCTGAAACAACACAAAAAGAGAAAGCAAAGGATAAATTAGTAATTCATCAAGTAACTTACCAATATAAATATCTTCAACATTACTAACGAAGGAATAAAAAAAGTCAGTGTTGCATTCAAAACTTACAGACTTCAGTGTTGCATTCAAAACTTACAGACTATAATGGAATTTATGCAGTTCAAGTATTTAGTTAATTGTTCTATTGAAACTATACAAGAGGGGGAAAACAAAACATAAATTAGCAATGCAGCATGTTAAAACTCCAGCACAAACAGAGCAAGTGAAAAAAAACATCAAAGTCATGCTCACTTAGAGAGATCAATGGTATGATGTGGTCTTAAAAGGACAAAGTCCCTAAAGGTGACCAAATCACTCAAATCAGGCAGAAATTGTAAATAAGAATGTATACAACCTGCAGGAGAATGATTAATCCACACAATAAATCCAAAAGGAATTTTGGGTGAATAAATTGGAATAAAAATGGCTTGGATTGTCGGAGGATAAACTGTACGATGTTATCCAGTACAGCAGCAAATCTAAAACTTAGTGACACCTGGTGGTGCCAAGGGGAAATAATAGGCAAGAGGTATTGCCCTTTGTCTACTGAAATAGAGAAGGATGATTTTCGTCTTTTAGTAGGGATAGATTAGCAAGGTGGCAAGCTAATATTCCTAATGTAATGTGATTGGGAAATATATTTGAAGGAGAAAATACTATTGCAACATATCTAAAGTAGGGATGTATATGATGAGGTTTTTGTAAACAAAGTTTTCATTCCTGTTTAATACCAGTCTTTTGGAGTCTATGATCAGAGTTTATAGTTGTGTTATAATTTGAGAGGAATCATTTATTTAAATTTATTCATTAGAATTACAAAGTGCTCATTGACTTTTGGGGCTAAAACATTACTAAGAGATTATTGAGGACTCATTCAATGACACTGTGGATTATATCATGGTAATACATCAAGACATTTAAGACTAATGGAATTCATCTGGAACATTCTTTACTTGCAATAGAACATTTAGGATTATTTGGAAGTTATTTCACAATGCTGTCTTTTGAATTTTCACTTTGTGTTCAAGGGAAATAAATTATCTGCTGATTTTACCAAATATGTTGATTTTCTTCCCTCTGATATGAAGTTTAAGACCATACAGTCATAGGACATGATATGATGGGACTGACAAAGGCAACATTTGATTCCCCACTCCATAGATATGGCAGGAACTGGACATGACATGACAAGACTGACACAGACAATAGTGACACTTGATTCCACACTCCACAGATATAGCACAGGCTGGATATATAACATGACATGATGGGACTCACAAATTGTATTCCCCACATGATAGGACTGACAGACAAATGTAATATTTTATTCCTCACTCCATATACATGGCAGGTGCTGGATCTGATATGACATGATGGAACCAAAAGACAAAAGCAACATTTTATTCCCCATTCCATAGATATGGCTGGGGCATTAAATCTGGAATAATGAAAATTCTTCTTAGACTTTTTGTCTGTTCTTCCCATTCATTATCCACTTATTTTGATTTGGAAGACTGTCTTCCAGATCTTATTACTGTCAATCTTTTAAGACGATTTGTCATTACATGTTAGGACCAGTCTGCTCTTCTTGTAAACAGTTCTTATTGTATTGAAGAATAAGAGTAAAGCACTTTTATAAGCTTGATCAAAATAAATGAAAGACAATCTTCTGATAGAAAAGTACTGACTTTCAATGAACAGAGTCAGCAATATTTTTTACTGAGAATCCTTTTCATTAAAGAATTCACTCTACTTCTGGAAAATTTCACTCACCATTTAGAGTTGGACAAGTGAATTTTCAACCCCCTGAACTCTATCATGCAGATTTAAACCTTGCACTCAACATGTATTTAAAGCATCTACTTACCACAGAACAGTGTGCTTCCAGGGTGAACCTAGCTAACCTCATCAAACACTGAGGATGTGCAAAGAACTTGACATCTGGTGAACCCTGCAACAGCAACAAATAAAATAACAAGGAGCAAACCACAACATGAAAATCAAAACATACTGTTGTTACTTGTCATAGATGAGGGTTGTAAAATTTCTGATAGTATGTCACTGGCTTGGCAAAGAAAATTGTGGAAAAACAAGGCCATGTAAATAAGAATGTATTCACTTTTTACTATAAAAGTGGGGGATTTGTTTTGAAGTTTACTTGCCCAACAATAACTGTTAGCTCTCAGGATCAGCTGAGTATAGGAATTATTGTCCCTTGATTTATTAGAATACCATAATTTTTGGTGATAATGCTAACCTGGTGTACTGAGGGCTGTTCCTGTAAACATACCTGGGACCCAGGGAAGGCACTTTTAATGTGCGGCACTCACCCATAGATAAAATTTAGAATTTTCTTATGATTTTAATATGAACTATGTGAAATCAAATTACCATGGTATATATTTTTTTAAAAACTGCCTTCCCTGGGTACCATGTAAGTTTAAATGGAACAATCCTGACAACTAAAGCCAATTTATTTATTTTTGTTGGAAAAAAGGACATCTTGATTATAGTTCTAGTCATGCTACAAATGGGCTTGAGCAATCTCATACCTGGGTCTAAGACTTTATAGTTTCTCAGTTACAGATCTAATTTAGACAAGCTAATTTATGTTTGGTAAAACAGTTAGAAGAAAAGGATTTATTTATGAATGTATCTGAAATGCAGTGTACAGTAAAACCTGTTAGGAGAGACTGCCCCTTCTGCCAACAAAAAGCGGTCTCTCAAGACAGGTGGTCTCTCATAGCAGGCTTGTACAAAAGACCAGTTTCCAAGGTCCAGTTTCAGAACAATTTCAAGAAAAATAACCACAATCACTGTATATACATTCTATACTTTATTAATATTTCTTGCTAAAATATTGTATGCATTCATCTAAAAACAAAATTATAGAGCAATAAAGATATACTTCAGTCATTAAACATGAAATCACATTTACATTTGAAGATCACATATTTTAGCATCTGAAATCATTTCTGAATTACTTCTTTTTCTTTATATCAACCTAAATTTGTTATACTGACGTTTAAACCACTTTTTTGCGAGTGGTCTGCTCTTTTTCACTTCTTTCAGTTACAATAATTATTTTCTCCAGCCTTAAAATTTGTCTCTTTTTAGTTGGAGGGTCATCCATTGTCATTAAGGTTCTAGGTGTTAAAATTATTAGTGCTCAGTTGTAATATCGAACGTAAAGACGGTTTTGACTGGGCTGTGGGAAAATATGAAAAATTTATACATGTGCATTGCATATCTAATAATGAAATAAAAAGAAACAATTATCTCATCCAGAAACAGAACCATTTATTCAGAGACAAAAGTCAACGGCTTCATTCAAAGATGACGTACTAGGATTAACTCTATAAGCTAAGTGTGTAACCTGGTCACACCAACTTGAATAGATGACAGCTCTGATTGGGCTGTAATCACTTAACATCGGGGGGAAAAACAACAAACATCACAAGTCTTGAACACTATCAATCAAATCCCACAAACAGTTCTCTCTTGCTGGTTTAATAGACAATGATCTTATTCACCCCCAGCAATACAGATTAAATCTAAAAACAAACAATATACGCGACCACTATGTCAACTTTGGCACCACAACGTCAATTCGTGACATGAACATTAGCCTGGTTTACGGACTGAAGCATCCATCATCGGTAGCAAAAAGCCTTTTTTTTTTTTTTTAATATTCCTTTTATGCTTGTTTTTGATCAGAACAATCATTACTAATCAAGCGGTCATTGTAACAATTGATTACATATTGGTCGGTGGTGTCCGTCTGTTCTCGCAATACGGTCGTTCACATTGATGTCGGGTCCTGCGATTAAGGCGGGGAAGCAGGCTAAGTGCAGGAATAATTAGTCTGGTTCCCTGCTTTGTATGCTCCCTGCATTGCTCACCCCTATACGAATAGCGGAGAACAACGCAGAGAGCATACGAAGCAGGGAACCAGACTAGGAAATAATCTACATATACTTTAGTCTGGTTTACAACAGAACCTATAAAACACTATTAAGCATAGCTAAAATATTCAGACATCGATAGCCAGCCTATTTTTTTAAAAATTTTTTTGTTTTTATTTAGAATGGTATGAGCGGTTGTTCTTACAGGGATTAAATAAGGTCTTTGGAGTTTATCCTCGTTTTTGCGATGCGGTTGTTCATATCAGTGTCGAAATGCATATTTTGCCAAGACATCGCAGTCGCTGGTCGCATTCAGCAGGTGGTCGCTCATAACAGAGCATTTATATAATAAAATCGATCCGTGCATTACGATTGTGGTCAGATATGACAGGTGGTCGCTCATAGCAGAGGTCGCTCATAACAGTTTTTACTGTATTAATAATAGTTGATAATAAAAGTATAACAAATACACATACATATTCTTGTTTTATTGACTGGCCTGTATTTCTTAACATGGCTGATTGCTGTTACTGTATTGTTGCACCAAATACAATTTCACAAAGGCAGATATATGCGGATTTGCTTGTGGAGATTTTATGTATTAGATGTTAGCTCCAATACATTTTTCATTAAGTCACAGACCAGTGTTTAAAGTGCAGTAATTCACATGACCCTTACTATTATTTCAATCAAGTGGAAAGTGATTATAGATATCTTCATGCAGCTCCAGGCATAAAATCAAGTGGCAAGTGATTATAGATGTCTTCATGCAGCCCTGGGCATAAAATCAAGTGGCAAGAGATTATAGATGTCTTCATGCAGCTCCAGGCCTAAAATCAAGTTGCAAGTGATTATAGATGTCTTCATGCAGCCCCAGGCCTAAAATCAAGTAGCAAGTGATTATAGATGTCTTCATGCAGACTTGAACGTAAAATCAAGTGGCAAGTGATTATAGATGTCTTCATGCAGCCTCATTAATAAGATCAGTTTGCATATATAGACATCATCGTGCAGCCTTGAACATAAAATCAAGTGCCAAGTAGGTTTAAATGTCTTCATGCAGCCTCAGGCATAAAATAGAGTGCAACCATGGAGTACTGGCAGTTCCCATTGTGATTAGTTTTTAATCCAAAATAAATTCACTGAATCTGTCATCCCAATCTATGCAAATTAACTGGTTCTACAAGACTTTTAAAAAGAAAATCTTAGTAAATTAATTTTTTGAAGTCTTGGTAACTATCTAATGTTTCCTAAACAGTATACGCCCAAATCAGACAAGTGTAAAAATGTAGACTGACCACTTCTGGCACATATGCCTTACACATTAAGCAACAAAAAAGTGTATGTGTGTTTCTGGTCGGCTATCCATCCCTGTTTTTTTGTTACCAATCCTAGCACTTTTCTCCCCCTGGAGTAAAAAAATAAAATAAAATACAATTTTCAAAAGCAAAAATAAAAAAAATTCCCAAAATTCATTTGTGCATCTAACTGAGGGGGTCTAGCCCAGTACCTGAAGTGCTAAGAACATTATATATACTAATCATTATAGTATATATGTTTTTAAACACCCTCCCAAAAAAGATCCCAAAACTGATTTGTGCATCTCACTGAGCTGCTTAAGCCAGCACCTGAAGTGCTTAGATCATTATATATACATATATATATATATATATATATATATATATATATATATATATATATATATATATATAAATCATTTACTACCTACCTACCCTAAGTTTAAAAACAGTGCAGTAGTTTTGGGGCCTTACTCTTATATAAAAAAACACGATATGGATCAATATCAAATGGTTACAGGATATGGATCATTATATCAATGATTCAGGGCCACTTTGTCACATGTAGAAACTGAGTTGTCCAATAATCCTGAACACTAGTGATTACATTTCAGAGTCTAATTTTATACAGCAAGTCTATTTGGGGAAACAATCAGCTATCTATGCGTAAACTCATTTATCTGAACTCTAATGACATGTCAGAAATTTTAGATAATCTGGAATATGGGCGAGTTGGTTTGCATTGGTCAGTGTTGTGTTTTGGCTTAAATTTAAAAATCAGTGATCAGTTTATCAGAACTTATTAAACATCAATTTTATTTGGTTGGAGTAATATTTTTTAATAATTGTGATAGAAAATGTGATGTCTGGAACTGATGATCAATGACGAATATAAATACACGTCTAAAATGGACTAGCATTGATTAAATGAACAAATTAGGTTGCAATGCATTAGAAACATTAAAATTTCAGGTGTAAAAGCAAAATATTCCAAAGAAAACTTTAATATTTATTTATCTATTTATTTATTTATCAAAACTGATAATTCAGTTCTTGGTTGTTTTGGCATTTCTGACTAATCTTTCATCATTCTAAATACATGTACTATATAACTGTAAAATAACACAGATTCTGATTGGCTGTCACATAATGCACTGGCAGATAAGGGCCTATGTTGTTGGTCTACTGATTATTCATAATATAACTGCATAGATCCAGATCTTCAAGCACATTATGCAACTGCAGATCTGGATCTGTGCAGTTTGCAGTGGATCAGAGTATATGAGTATATACAGTAATACCATTAGTACTGAGATGAAACTTCCCATATTGGTTCATCCATAAGCTGGCGTTTCTGTGCCGACTAATCATATATTTCAGCTTAAATGAGCCATTTAAATGTAAAAATACAAAAAAAACCTCTCTCAAATGGCCAGCATATCTGATTCAAATAGTGGCCAGTTTAGGTATGTTTCAATGTATTAGAAATGTTTGTGGGACATGGAACTGGTTTTAATGGACTGAAAACTCAGATAAATCAAGATTCACATAATGGAGATTCTACAACCCTCACATTCATCCTGAAGGTCAAGAAAAAGAAATAAAAATCCACTAAGTAAATACCTATGAATTATCCCCAAGTCCAAAAGCAGTATTCCATCAAAGCCCATAATCACATGTGACAAACTTATCATGATCAATGTGCATACCAATTTTATGAAGATATCTCAGATGGTTCAGAAGATATAAACTGTCTTGAGTGTAACATAGAGATGGACAGATACAATTTTGGGGGTTTAAAATGGGAATAGCTCTTTAACACTAATCAGACACAACTCAATCTTTTACAAGAGACTCTGTTTAGTCACAGTTCGAAAGCATACAAATGTTTCAATCAGATATTTCAAATGGTTTGGAAGATATTAACTTCCAGTGTGAAGGAGAGATAGATGGATACACTTTTTACAAATATGGATAACTTTTAAATTTCTGATCAGACAGTCCATTCTTGGACAAGACATTATTTGGTCATGATACAAGAGCATACAAAGTTTCATGATGATACCTCAGACAGATTGAGCGACATTAAGTATATAAACAATTTTCAACACAGGAAGAGAACTCTAAAAGTATTAATCTGACAAAGAAAAAAGTTATACCAAGTTTCTAGAAGACATCTCTGATGGTTAAGATGATATTAACTGGAAAAAAGTATGATGGTCAGATGGATGGACAAATGTAACAAAAATCGAAATTCTTGCAATGGACAGGCTCCATGTTGTTTTTACAGGATACCAAGTCTAGTCACGATAAAAAGGCATGCCAAATTTCATGATTATATCTTAAAGTGTTCAAAAGATGTTAAGGAAACTAAAGTGTGACAGATGGATGGACAAGGTGAGGGCTGTTCCATTAAAACATATATGGGACCGGAAGAAGGCAGATTTGAAATTGGGTAGCCACCCTTAGATGTCATTTAGGCCTTTCAGGACCCACCAATAGAATTTAGTGAACAATAAAATCACCCACCGATTTAATTTTTGGGGGGGGGGGATATATTAAGGAAAATAATTAACTCATAGAAAGCAAAGTCTAAATATTATTTTATTCAAGATATAGCATAAAAATGCACTTATGTCAGGGTTTGACACTAACTTTTTTAAGTAGAAATCCTGCAGGGCTTCCTGCTTTTGAAAACTGGTGGTCCTTCTGAGTGATAGAAGGTCCTTCTCATTTATGATCTACTTACTGAAAAAAAGTGTAATTTATACAATAAAATAAAACATGCATACAAGGTTGTTATTTTATCACAGTTTACATTAAATTCATCAACAATTTATATGCTTTGTTTTGTAATGCTGACAAATCTTGTGCGTGGTATTTATTATCATCATCATCATAAGCAGCATCAACATCACTGTCAGTCATACCATCTGTTCCCATTGCAACATTCTTTTTCATCCATTAATTCCTAATCTCGCTGACATAAGGCCCACTAAAGCACAACTGATGGTTTCACTGTCTACCTTGGGTACATTTTTTATGCCAAAAAAATGAATTTAAATCTAAGAAATACTAAATTACTGAATTAACAAAATTAAATAAACTATAACGGATCTAATGTTAAATCGGTGTTTAAGTGCTTACAGTATTATAAATGGAATGGATCTAAATTTAAATTTCTGTTTAATAGTTTAAATTCAATAGTATAAAATGAAAGCCTATAACATTTACCTTTCACTCGAAAGAATGTATACAATTTCTGTCTCTTTGTTTAATGTTTCAGTGGAACAATCACTAATAACGGAAAAAAAACCTCACTGGAGGAAATGATATGGTCCTGTTCTGACCCTATGATTATGGGCAATAGCCCTGATAAATTTCTGACAATATTTGTCTGTCAGGTAGGTACTGCCTATTTCCAAACCTTGTCCAACTCACATAATTTCACATAATCTTTATCCGGGCATCCATGTTTCTCGACCAAATTAGCATTTCTAAACATGATATGTAGTTTATCAATGGTTGCCTTATTCAGCAACGTAACAGATTCCTCACTTACAGAACAGCCAGGGCCTGCTGTCGCAGCTTATGGGTTCTGATTGTACCAATTTTAAAGTTACTGCAGCCAACTACAAATGTTCCTGATTATATTATATGCAGAACAAACTGAATATGTCATCTCATCCTTCTTCTTGCTGTGGGTTAGGCACAGAACTTCCTGCTTCCAGGTATCTTGGAATTTTCATTCTCTTTTGGTTTTATCATACACTTGTATTTCGGGTTTCTTGCCTTAGGGGGAGGGGGCGGCAGACAGACAATATAAAAAAATCTCCACATTTTTGAAACAAGCAAAACCACATAACAAAATGTCAAACACCTAAATGCTTGATACTTTTATATTATTAACAAAGCACCCAAATGACAATTTATGGTAGGTGCCCAAACAACAATGATAATTATCATTATATTATAATTTGGATTAAATGGCATAGACATGATCTTTCTTTTGTTTTAACTTCATTTCACTTTCGATTTTTGCCGTGTTTGACATGTTTATAATTAAAAGAAAGATTTATACAATCCTATAACATGGAATAGCTATATTTTTAATATCCAGTTTAAAATTGCAGGCCCCACAGACCACCCAGCTTTAGGAAAGTGGTGGTACTTCTGAAAATCAGGTGGCCTAAGGCCAGCAGACCTGCATTAGTGTCAAATCCTGTATGTAGGTCCCAACATATGGGACAATGCTTTGTTGTAGAATTCGAGAAGCGCTGTCAGGTCAAAATTGTTTTCACTCATTTCTGTGAAAATACAGGAAAAAAGTAGCGAAGCAAATACTATTTAACCAATGCCTGACATTACTACACGTTCGCAGACAAATAATAACACCATAAATTTGCAATCCTATCAATTAACTGTTGTGAGTGGTTACATTAGGAAAGCCCCTTTCTGAAAATAGATGCACACATGTTGGCGGTTAGAAAGAAGTTTTTAGTTCATTCATATACCAACTTTAATGCTTCACTGTGTTACTGAGTATTTAGTAATGGTAATGTATTATGAGCAACAAAGAAATTTAGATGGACAAAATGGTATTAAGGCATATGTGTATTTGCTCTCATTTATATGTTACAGGGTATACAAATTTTTTTTCAACTGCCATTTTATAATGTACTTTCATAAATTAGGAAAAAATAATTCTTGTTTAAGGGTAGTCAATTCAGGACTGTTCCATTTAAACATACACGGTACCCAGTGAAGGCAGTTTTTAAAAAATATATGCAAGGGTAGTTCAGTTTCAAAGAGTTTGTATTAAAATGACAAGAAAATTCTAAATTGCATCTATTGGTGAGTACCCCACTTTAAAAGTGCCTTCCCTGGGTCCCATGTTTGTTTTAATGGAACAGCCCTCAGCATTTTTACTAATTCGCAATTATAATACTGTAATCTAGTTAGTCCTATCAGTTAAAGTTCATTACAATGTATAGCTTCTATAGTGCTCTCAGTTATGTGGTCAAAGTACACTGCATATGAATATGATAATTTTTTATGCATAGGTACATATTTATGATATACATACAACACAGTTTCTACTTGAAAATAAAGTATTGTTTAAAACAGTGTTAAATGCAGATATGCATACTGACAAATAGCAGGCATAATAATATATATTTCTCTCTAAAATTCAAGTCTGGCTTGAACCCTGTTATGTGTATGTGTGTGTCTCTCTCTCTCTCTCTATATATATATATACACAGTGTGACCCCGCTATAGCACGCTCCGTTATAATACGAATTCGGATATAACACGGTTGTGGTGTGGCTCCCAAAATTTCATATACATGTATTTATCTCGTACATAAAAAAAAAATTCTTTCTTAAAAGTACGAAAAAAACAAAAAGTTTATCATTTTAGGGAAGAGATCGCGTATGAATAATACAAGACAATCGTGGAGTGGCTCCTGAAATTTTATATGCATTTTTCTCATACACAAAAAAATAGTTTTCTTCTTAAAAGTACAAAAAATAACATGCAAAAAGTTTATTCAGGAATCGCGCAGGGCTTCGCCAGTGTCGCAAATTGCGATTTTTTTTTTCCTTATTGACAGCAAAATATGCCATCTGGCGATTTTTTTTATTGGCGGCATTGTTGGCTGTTTAAACTTGTATATACAACCATTAGTTTGGAGTGGAGAAATTCATAGGTCCCATGAAAGGAAGCCGCAAAGTTGATATAAAATGCACTGAAATTTATATATTGTTACATAATCAAATTCTTTGTCGATATTGACAAACCATCTTAACAGTGCATTGTTATATCATAATCTGCTTATGTTGACATCAAGCATGAGTACTGTATGTTTTGAGATATCTGCTTTTTTCAAATTTACATTTCTGGTAGCGGAGATCAACCGGACGAGGCACTATTTCATAATCGATCTTTCGTCGGATTTTTGGCCGCTCACTAGTAATTAATATATTTACGTAGACTGACATTTGTACGTGGATGGTAAGAAAAATTCCTCTTCTTTTCACTCAGAATTAAATCCTTCAGAACATTCACAATTTCTGTAGTAATCCCTGTCATCAGACCAGAACAACTCGGTCTCTATCATTGATTGACCCTTTCTTTAAATTTCTGACGCATGCATGGAAGGCAGCATCACTCCACTACTACAAATGTAAAAAAAAAAAAAAAGAAATAAAAAACAACAAGCTCTCATTTGTCTATTCAATAGGCAGAAAGGAACAGTAACTACAATTGACCATACGACGGCCAATTCATTTTTTTAAAA
The DNA here is from genome assembly GCA_016617855.1 of Megalonaias nervosa. Taxonomy (NCBI): domain Eukaryota; kingdom Metazoa; phylum Mollusca; class Bivalvia; order Unionida; family Unionidae; genus Megalonaias; species Megalonaias nervosa. The sequence continues at coordinate 108,780 of JAECUM010000811.1, read as the reverse complement.
AATTTACCCAGATAAAGTAGTAGCTGAAATTTCAAAGAAAACATTACCTTTGAAGCACCGATTGTTATGAAAACGTACTAAGCAAATGGGGAAAAAAATCAGTCTCAATCATGCAATACAATTTTTTGATGTTGCCGCCACAATAAGAAACCAACATTTGTTTGGTTCTCCAAAGCTGTCCTTTAGCGGTGACTTCAATAACGCATGCACCCTTCATCAAAGAAAGTCGGCTACAATCTTAAATAAAAACAAAGAACCTTTCTTCAAAGGAAGTCAGTACCGAACTTAAATAAAAGAAATGGAATCTGATGAATTGTTTCATCTTCCAACGTGACTGGAACACTTTTACTGTGCCGTGAAAGTTTCCTTTTTAAAGGAAAAAGTTTATGCTTACGAACTCTACCGAGGGAGCTTAAAACGCAAACTTTTACCGACTTGGGACATACTGAAAAGTAAATGTGCTTCATCATTCATTACGTGATTGTGCTGTTTTTTTTTCTACTTAATTCAGACCTATATGACCTGTGACAAAATTACTGAATATTTTAAATCTGTGTGCATATCTTCGATGGAATTACTTGTATTGTGGATTCAATGTATGTGACGTGATTTGCAGGTGAGTACCCGGTGTTGATACTTTATTAATTACTATACATAAGACATGTATGTATAAACAGCATAAACGTATATGTACCATTGCGTGGTTCTCTGAATAAAGTAAAATATTATATATGCCTTCTCTGTTTTCGCTACATGTGTATTTCACATTTAATATGCATCAATTTAAGATGATAACTGTGGCAATGAAGCACATATTTTTGCGCCTGCATTTATTACCTACACCCCACCCACATCGCACATTTTTTCGGGTACATGCATCATTTTCTTCTGCTAACTGACCTGGTTGCTTATAACACGGTTTGGTCTATAACACGGTCGGGTTCTATGGCTCCCAACTACCATGTTATAGCGGGGTAACACTGTATACATATACATACACACATGCTAACAATAAAGATTACTTATGATACAATGAAAATGGGGATTGTTTTATAACATTACAACAGAGAAAAGATTACCAGATTATATTAAAATTTATTCTTTATTTTTCATAAGTTTTTGTACATGTCTGTGTTGTGAATGTTATACATCATGGAGTAAACAATTTATACTGGTATGATTACTCAGAGATATTTATTTTTAAATTTGTAATTTAATTTTCAAACATTTTTCAAAATATGTCATCATGAAAAAAAACAACCTGTAAACCATTATGTTTTACTGTCTGCTGAAAGTGTCAACCTACATGTACATGTGCCAGCTGGTGAATCATAAAAATCACTTTTGTGTGGAAACATCTCTGTTCATTAAGGGCTGTTCCATTTAAACATACATGCTACCCAGGGAAGGCAGTTTTTTAAAAATATACAACTGGGTACTTTGAGTTCACAGAGTTCATATTAAAATGATAGGAAATTTCTAAATTGCATCTATGGGTGAGTACCCCACTTTAAAAGTGCCTTCCCTGGGTCCCATGTATATTTTAATGGAACATCCCTAACTTCATGAAAAGAACATTTGTCATTTATTTATTTGGATTGATCAAAACTATTGATAGTCATGTTTTTTTTTTTTAAATTAACACGAGAATTGTTTTCATGTTTTTGAATCACATGCAAAAGTTCATAAAGAAAGTCAGGTGTTTCAATCTGAGCTGTACTCAATTATTCATACAAAACAATTTTTCTTTTCATGCTTTAATTGCACTGAGTATGCAACCAGAGATTTATAAATTAATGTTTATGAATAAGGTGTTGATCATTCCTTTGATATTTAAAACTGCCATTGTTTACCTGGCTTCGACGTGTCAGGTGATAAAAAATATTATAATTGTTGAGCTTATTTTCTATGAAGGACAACACAAACTCAAAACCAATTAAACCTGGTAACAAAAGAAAATTATAGAAAAGCCTTTGGAATATATATATATATATATATATATATATATATATATATATATATATATATTAGGAATTTGGCCATGAAAATTAAACTTTACCCTTCTAAGAAAATATTTTTAGCCAAGATTGTAATAAGGTCTTTACAACTTGTTTTATCAAATTATCATGTGCTGTGTGGGCCCTTATGCCAGAAAATGATGAAAACCCTGATGTATATATATATGTAACTGTAATTAAAGTTTATAAATTGCACTCATATTACTTTGGTAAACATTGTATTCAAGATTGTATTTTTAAATCTAATGTGCACTTATGTAGGACACTCTCTTGCAGACCAGCTCCAGTCGAGTCATCATGTTTATGTTAGTCATAGTGTACATGAGCTGGGTTCATTGCCTTATTACAGGTAGCCAAAGTGTTTCAATATAAAATACAAACCTAAATCTAGCAGTCAGACTGTTAACATTTCTGGTCAGCGCGTTAAATGGAAATTTGATTACAACATTAGGCTTTGTCAAATATGTAGGAGATGATAAACAAGGTTGCCATATACTGATCTATTATATTAAATTATGCATGGTTCTGTATTCCTTATTATTTATAACTGGGAAGTGGTCTAAACAATACTTCAAAACAGCATTAAATTTAACATCTTTATTTCAAAATTAAATGATTTCTTACATCATTGTTAAAAAATTGTGTTCCAATCTTTAACAGGATAAAGACAATAAATTTTATACAATTTATTAACATCACCTAAATAAAACAACTAATTTTTTACTTTGTACCTGTTTGCTACTTTCTGGATTACTCCATTCTGTATCAAGTACTGAACTCTATTTGGAGGCCTTTTTTTTTTTTTAAAAGCAGCGCTTGCATCATTGATGGCAGTTTCTTCCTCAGTAACCTTAAGTTCAGCTTTTGTATCTTATTTGTCAACATGAATAGAGGTTCGTTTGTAGCAAAGTCACCAATTGGTCCACCACAATGTTGCTTGATATAACAATACTGACACTTTCTAGGATTTCTGTCTGAAAAAAAAGCAATAAAATGGCATCTAGGCTATGACAGAAGGAGCAGCTATATTTTGAAACTTTAAAAAAAGTCTTTCAAAGGGTAGCACACTCTACTGACCAATAAAAATTTCTAGGAATCTAAGATAAAACCATTTCTTCTATTTCACTGCTGAGTGCGAAACTATTTGATTATTTAGTGATTTAGAAACAGGGCATTGTAATAAAGTGCGTTGCCCATGCTGGCACTGATTGACATGGGGGAGAGGGGGTAAAGAACTTCTAAGCTCAAGTGTGTGTGTATGTGCTAGAGATCTAACAGCTTGGTGCAAGGACATGTCCAGTGATTAAATAAATACTGCAAGGGATTACTCATTATCAAATTTCTATGGTTAATAATGGTACAAAATTCCTATCCAGTTTCTGACAGTAACATTTTGTACCATCTAAAAGAAAATAAGCTATAATAATTTTGCAAAAAAAAATAATCAAAATTTCATGCAGCCATTCCAATCTTAACATTAATAAAAAAAATAAAAACCAAATGACTAAAACTATTTTGTCTCATCACTGCTGGCCTAATAAGAGTTATTATTCCAGGTGAAGATAAGGGGCTGTCCATTTAGTACATGCATTTAGTACATGTGAAAAAAAGTCATTTCCACCCCCACCCCCCTTGCAGGGTGTACTTTTTTCTAACCCCTTCCCAGTGTGAATGTATACATTTGCTTAGGACCCCTCTTCAAAAGCTAACAGTTTGTTTGCATTTTGAATCTAATGGTAGTTTCTTTAGTAACACGGTCTCCATATTTGGATGATCAAGTCCCTGTTTTCAAGCAACAGATTTGATCATTCACTGTGTTTGATAATCTCACTAATTCCATACATTTTGGAGTTACATTTTTATTTGTCCATTATTTCAAAAAATATTAAAACTGTACATTGCAAATACTGGATGCAGATGACACAGTTCTGACTGCAATGCATCATCCATCCTGGAAACCAGAAAAGTTAATTTAGTTGCTTTATACAATTAACTTATCTGTTATACACGTACTATAAAAAAAAAAATACACGACACTTCTCTCCCTTTTCACACAACTTGTATGGCCATGATCAGACCTGCTTAATATGCAACTGCAGTACACGGAATGATTGACTGCCCTCATTGGCCAATTGAAAATGATGTACTGCACTTATTTATACCTTCTTTTCTTGATGCTTTTCATTTTTAAAATTGGCAAGGGGCTACAAACAAATTTGTAGGGTGTGCAAATACTATCAGTTGTTTGTTGTTGGCTATGGCAAGTAGGTTTTATTGCAACTTTAATAACGTTTTTGTTATTAGGTGTGTATGTACTACCTGGTCTTATCACCACGCACACATATTAAAACTTCAACTCCCCCACCTCAATGTGTATGCAAAATGGATAGTCCTCAACAAAACAAAGTTTAATCCAAAGCCAACATAAGATTCACATTGAAACTGACACGTGTGAACTCAAAAATGACCACTAGTGCATTCATTATGAAAATTATTCAAGTGAATAAAAAATAGACATGGAGTGTAAAGCAGCAATTATGTTATATGCTATGTATATTTTGGAGATGATAAACATACCAAAAAATTGGTGTACTGTTCAAATGTTTAGCAACTTCGCATGCACATAGCAAAATCTAAACATAAAGTCAACAATGTTTAATTCAACTTGCAACTATGGTATCAATATGCTTCAATTTTTGGAGAAAATGAGATGACTGGATACTAAACATAAAGTTGTAATAATCATCTACTTGTATTCAAACCACAAGTGATCACATTGTTAATAAATACTTGCATGGTTATGACCACCAGCAATGAAAATTAGAACTGTTACCTATTAAGAATCTGAAAAGTATCAATGAAACCCCTCCCAAAACATTTTAACTTAGATTACCAATAGTTACATTTTAATTAGGTGTGGACAGTATCATTTCTATGCAGAAATAACTGGAAGATTGAGTGAATAATGATCTGTTACTCACCAACTCATTGGTTTCAAGATAATTTTCTCATTTTTGTTCTATAACTTTAACTTCCTTTCCATATATTGCCATTTATTACAATAATTCTGAGATTTCTTTTGAACTGTTACAGTAATTAAACAAAATGCAACTGAATCCATGAAACTAGTTCAAATAAAATGTCACATAGATATTTCATACAAACATTCAACAGTAATGCCAATGTTATTATGCTCTGCACTTCTTCCATTCCAACTTTAAAGTGCCATCAATCAGATTTTTCCTCTGATAACCATTAAATAGTCAAGTTTTGTGAAGCTGTATTCCAAAACATTGGAATTATCTATTGGAAATGGACTTGCCAATGGATTGAATACATGTTGGACTTCAAATCTCCAACGGAAACTCCATTACACGCAAGCATTCATTTCTGCCCCTTCAATCAATTAACACAAGGTAACTAACGTGAAATCTGCCCTATCGCCAATTCTGTGAATGTCAGTCATCTTGAGTTAATGGATGAAAACAAGTACGTGTTACAATGGCTTTTGACCGACAGAAACAAGTCTGATAACAACGTTCGTAATGATTGAATAAACGGAATTTCACTAGTCTTTAAACACTTTGTGATTAGCTTGCTGAAAAAATAACAGAACTTACCTCTAAGGCTGTCAATTTTTTTTCTAGGCTTTGCTTTCTCAACCAAATACTGACTCTTCCCTGGTCGAAAATATGTTTCACCGCCATTATTGTCACAATACTGCTACATTCAGTTCTTCTCGCGGCGCGATTCGGATGCAAATGATGCAAACCATGTCTTACGAGACTAAATTTTTGTGCTGCAGAATTTATACTTCAATTTGATAAGGAGGTTTATTAAAAAATCTGCTAGATTTCCTTATGATTAAGAAAATTAAGACATAGATTGTGACTTTGTTTGTGATTAGTAAAGCCACAAATTCAGGGTTACATGGTAAGCTTTCCCTGACCTATTTATAGCTGGCCAATGACAACGTTTTATAGTCTGTTGTCTGTTCGAAGAAATACTCTTGACAGGAACAAATACGGTGTGCATAACATAAAATACAAATCTGATGACTGGATATCTAAAGTGGAAGTTTTTGATTATGTTTAGCTCGTACTTTTATACAGACCTATCGAACCAGTTATTTCAACCACCTACTGAAGTGATTTTATTGAATAAACCTGGGACAGAAGCAATTTTGAATCCAAACCACCCTGGCATATAAGTTTTTAAAAGTGCCGTCCCCGGGTCCCATGTATGTTTTAATGGAACAGCCCTGACTCTGTAATACACCATACTATAAACTTTGTTTGCAGTGGATATTTGAAAGAAAAAAAAGAAAAACAACAACAGACATACAAAATTTTCTTTAAAGCATTTGAGGCAAAACTTTCCACATAATACTCAAATTATTAAATAATAATACTGAATAAATTTAATATTTTGAGCAACAAGAAAAGAGCCAAGCCTTTGGTATCAGTTAATTTCACCAGAAATAAATAATTCACAGATAATTGTTACCTGTTGGCCGAGTTCCACAGAAAAAGTTCTCTGTAACTATTTACACTTACACTTTGATAACCACAACAAGTAAAAGCCATATAAAAGGTCTCATTTAAATATTAGGAATTCATCTATTTTTCTGGGCATAAATTAGCTTGGGGGTATTTTTGGTGTGTGCAACAAATTACATTTTCACCTGTACTTAAATTCATTGATAGAGGAAGAGGTTCAAATGTTTATGCAAAAGATCACTGCTTGTTGGATCTATTTATTTGTGTTTCATAGCGACAACAAAAGCCATGAAAACTGGTACCCCAAGCAAATGAGTAAAATTCACATTATTGAATACTTCAGAGGTCTTGTAATTCAAGTCAAAACTAATTACCTCTTGTATGAAGGCATACAGGAAGGGTCCAGCTGATATGACCTGATGCATGTCAAGAAAGGTCTGTACTTGCTTAATAATAGCCTGTAACTGTTTCCTGGCCATTTCTATCCCTTTCTCCTTAGCATTCACATTGGATCTAAGAAAAGAAAAAAAAACAAACATAAATACATGTATTACTCTAAACTACCCAACAGAACTTGCTGTTTCATATGATGAAAATAACTGAAGCCCAAAATGCTTAAACTGTGAAAAGAAAGACTATTTTAGAGGTTTCTATTTAAACAAACAAAAAAATGTATCCAGCAAAAAGAGTGTAAGCAAATGATAGAATACATCATTATGTGGGATTTCCCTATCCCACGCCAATACATATAAGCAATAATTGCTAAATTCCTCATTTCGGAGTAACACCGGTTTAGTACAATTTTTACAATCATGTGAATACCCCATGTCCTCTCTCACATCCACTGTCAGAAAATGGGCAAACATCTTTTGAAAATAGTACTACCAAGATTGGTCAAAATACATATCTTCAGATAAATGACCATCATATGTGTTAAGTTTTACAGCAATCCCCTGCAAGAGTAACTGTATTTGCATTCTATTTTATATCACATCCTGCCTTACATCTTAAAAAAATCACAGGAGTAGAAAGACTTATCAACAGGTGTGTCTTTACATGATATCCATAATGTTTCAGTGATCTATTAAAAAACTGCAAGTTGTGTTCACAAGATTGTCTTATTCTGCACTAAGCAGGAAACAAAACCGGCAATAACTCTATGAAAAAAATTGTAAGTGCAGTAACTTAGCAGAGTGTACATCATTAAATAATGGCCATAACATATATAAAACTTCATGGCAATCCAATGAAACGAGCTGTGTCCACATGATTCTATAATATACAGCATCCAGCTCAAAGTCAACTAGAGTGATTGCATTCAAACACAATAGCTGGAACAGTGTGATTTGTCAATATGCAGAAATTCTTCCAGAACATTTCTTATGAGGTGGAGGGTCTCCACACCTATGTCCAAAAGGGGGAATTATGGGTATAGGAGGAAGGAACAATATCAAATGACTGCTGTGAACCTTGGAATAGTTCAGGCTAAGTTTTAGAGCAAATGGGATTGGGATCAGTTATTTTGATTGCTGTCTGACCCAGATAATGCATAGTTTCCATAACTACTACATTGTAAAGAAATTTCAGCCTCAGTACTGGTACATGAAACATTCTCCCCATTGTGCATAATACTAGTGCAAACAACTTCACGTTATACTGGTCCTTCTCTCAGAAGTACATAATAACTGTAGAGCTGAACCTATACCCTTCAAGGAAACAATTCAATCAGAATCCCTTGATTATTTGTTCAATACAACAATAGATCTAGGTTATAAAGGAGCTTGTATCAAACTATTCTCTACAGGTACAGTAAGACCATGGAAAAAGACAAAAAGGACATGATTTGATCAACCTCAATTATTTATGAAATCAAACTAAAAATTCAAACATCACTTTGGGTATGAAAAATCACACAAAATACAGGTAATATGTATGGCCTTTCCCCCATGTTTTTTTTTAATGGTCCATGATTCTCGATCATTTTTGTGAGAAACCTGCAATCCAACATCCTGGTTGCATCTCTGGATTCATCAAAACTGGTGGACTAGATTTATTTATAAGATTCTGTCATATGCTGCATTCTGACAGAGAGGGCAATAAGTGGGGGAGGAGAGTAATTTGTTAAGCGCAAAATGTGATGGCGATCCACTGAAAACAAGTTGTGTTCATGAGATTCAGTTATACACTACACTAAGCTTCAAGTAAAACAGGCCAATAACTCTTACAAATATAATTGGAGCACAATGATTTGTCCGTATGCACAACTTCGATGATGATCATAACATTTCCTCAGGTTCATGGCAATCTGCGAGACTAGATGCATTCACAAAATTCTGTCATACACTGCATTGATCTGCGGTTGGAAAGGGCATTAACTCTTTTGTTGATATGCACATCTTTTCACATGATAAACATAATATTTACTATGTTAATACATAACAAGTCATTGAAACGCACAAGATGATCCTTGAAGCCAGTTCCATCATTGCTAATGTCACACATTATAAATGATTTTTGATGAGCTCTGATTTTCCTCCATTGATATGATATCATCATCAATCATAAATGAAGAGCCCCAAGCATCACTTGCTTTAAAATCCCCATGTTAGGTCTTTAGCATAAATGCAGATTTCATCAATTGTCTATGGATCTACAAGTCCCACTGAATAAGAATCCACTTATTAATCTCAGTGTCCAATTCTTCTCCACGTGTAACAGGCCTTCCAATACATGGCAAGTGTCCTAATTTGGTTGTCTGCTGCAAAGACTGAAACTTCATCCAGGTGCATATTGACAATTTCAAATGCCTTGCTACTGCTCTGATTCAATGTTGTTTTGCAAAGTCAAAGACTTCCAGTTTCTGCTTCACCATAGAAGTTGGTATCTTCATTCTCTGCATCACGAATTAGCCATTTTTCTAACTTCCCATCATGATCTGGGACAGCCTAAAGTTCAACCTTGGGTTTTTTCTCCATACTTTGCTCTTCTTCCTCCCCATCATCTCTGGGTTGTTTCCTTAGCTGACCAACAGGTCTGTTGGGTTTTGACTAGAAGATGGTACTGCCTGAAGAAGAGGCATTCCATTCCATCTGCTAGGGTGGTTTAGTCACAAACCTGGCCCCTAACTGGCTTTGTTATATGTGTAGTTCATGAGGGAATAGTTCTTATTAATTCATTGCTTGACCAAGTCTTCTTGAGATGACAATATTTTGGGAAATTAAAGTACTATTTGATTTATATAATAAACCTACAGATTAACAGTGTTATCTACATTATAATTCCCACCCACCCACCCCCATTCAATGCAAGAAATCAGGTCTGTATAGTTAAATACTGCAAGACTTTTGAGAAAGACACATGTAATCTCATCCTATCTTATAAGAGACGAGGCAACCTACTTACATGCCAATACCCTAAGAAGTATCAGCGTAATTATTGCTATTATAAGGCAAAAAAGCAAGGCTACCTGCATACATGCCAATACCCCAAGAAGTACCAGTGTAATTATTGCTATTATAAGGCAAAAAAGCAAGGCTACCTGCATACATGCCAATGCTCCAAGAAATATCAGCGTAATTATTGCTATTATAAGGCAAAAAAGCAAGGCTACCTGCATACATGCCAATACCCCACGAAGTATCAGCGCAATTATTGCTATTATAAGGCAAAAAAGCGAGGCTACCTGCATACATGCCAATACCCCAAGAAGTATCAGCTCAATTATTGCTATTATAAGGCAAAAAAGCGAGGCTACCTGCATACATGCCAATACCCCACAAAGTATCAGCGTAATTATTGCTATTATAAGGCAAAAAAGCATAATGCAGGCACAAAAAGAGTAATCTATATATTACATGCCAGAATTACAGAACATATCAGAAAGATAAATTTTTATTACTAACCTAGTTCTGTAGCTGGTAAAAATTCTTAAAGGAAGTGATCTTACACTATTCTTATGCAGCAGTCACATTTTTAACAATATTCTCAAATTTATGAGTGAAATTAAACAGATGATAATAAAAATGACAAAAAACAACTTTTTCTTGCTTTACTTTTATTTTTAAATGTAGCAGAAAAGCGTAATCCATATACTGTTTTGTGGAAAATGTAATTTGGTGAAAAAAAGCATAATGATTACACCAAAAGTGTAATTGTTGGCATGTATGCTACCTGACTCGAAATGCAACTGAAGCATTACCTTGCACAAGACATAAAAACCCTCCAGAACTACTTAGCTCAACTCTTAATGTTAAAAAACTGAACAGTGTAATAATAATACAGTGGTCCCCCTCTTATACGGTCACCCCTTCTGCACCAGGAAAGTGGCCTTATAAGACAGGTGGCCTTTCCAGAGGGGGACTAAATTTTTTGTGAGAAGTATATGTAATGTACGTAGTAAGAAAGCTACATACTTCAAAGCATTTAATATCTTCATTTAATATCTTCATTTAAAAGTAACACTAATTATTAAAAAGTTCTCGTTACAATAAGACTTATTTCAACTGAATATACATTAATAGTTCTTATTCTTGGCGTAAGCATGATATGCAAGCGGGTATTGTTGTTATGCACATTGCAAAACCATTCAAAAACGTCATTTTAATCTTGGTACATACATAATTCTCTTTCCATTTGCTCCATTTTCCCAATGCTCCTGAATAGTCTCCTTATCAGTTACAACGTTGTTTATTCAACTCTTTTCAACATAAAATTGTTTTATTCGAGTCTTTTCTACATAAAAGTGTTCAGCAAGTCCCCCCCTCTCCACCTCACCCGATGTCGTCAAGTAGAATAACCAACTTTCTTCTAAAATAATACGTCTCCATTTACATGATGACATGTTAATGTTTGGTAATGATTTATTCAGATTTTGCTAACTGTATGCGATTTAATTATGCAGACAAAACTTTTGTAGAGCGGACGAACCGCCTTCTTCATAAAGGAAGCGATAAATGTATTGTCACATGATTTTTCGGTCTTTGTCTGGTACCCCGTTTTGTTCAACGTTAATTTCTCTTCGTGTGAGTTAATGTACAAAATCTATTTTTAGCCTATGCTGACCCCGTTATGATCTTGACAATTATGTCTGGTTGTAATCATCAAAGAGAAGAACTTGACAGATGTGTGAAGCCCAAAACTCTATCATAACATTGTTGAGCCCATTTCCTGTAAACATCGGCTTTTATAGACACTGATATAATATAAATCTTAGTGTTAAATGTACTTTAATCAACACTTCTTTCAGTAACGGAAACTTGACATTGGGAGACAGGTATCGACGGTAGAGATAATCTGATTACTTACATCACGATATGAATTATTGGTTATGGATGCATTTGAAATAAAAAGTGGCCACTTGTGAGGGGAACGTTTTACATTTTTGTACTAATATGCTGGCCTCTGGTCGCATTAGAGGGGTGGCCATTCTTGAGGGGTACTCTTGAACACAAACTTGTCGGTGCCAAGGGGTTCTGGCCATAAGAAGCGGATGGCTGCTGGTCAGGGGGACCGTTCAAGAGGGGGACTACTGTAATAATAATACTAATAATAATAATGACTGTATATAAAGAGGGTAACACAATTAGCTAAAGAACTAATCTATCTTGAGGCCCTCATACAAAGGAACTCCTTTATATACACACACACATATGCATACATATACATAGCAATATGTATATGCAACAATATATTCACATTTTTCCTTTCTCTCGCCCACACAGACACTCACATATTAAACCCACATAGTTAATATGCATGCAATATGCAATTAGTGCCATATAGATGGTTAGTATACATAATAAAGCCCAGAGGCATTTATAAATACAGTTCAGTTGTTTCCATTCTCACTTTGATTACATCTCTGAAGACACTGGATATACTCTTCTGGAATACTGCTCCAAAGTTCCTTAGTACTGGAATACTATTCCAAAGTTCCTTAGTACTGGAATACTATTCCAAAGTTCCTTAGTACTGGAAACTGAATAATTCTTTATCTGGTTTTGGAATTTTATAATTTGAGAGACATGGATCTCAGGTGGAGAGTGTTACCAGGTAGCCTACACTGGGATTATAGTGACTGTAAACAGACAGAAGCATTGTTATTGTACATTAACTTTTTAACTTACCATATATACTTGCTTAAAAGTCAAATGCACTACCTGATACTTTGTAGAATAACCCAACTTTCCAGCTGTATGTTGTATCTACAAGATTTCCAACATGTATATATACTAAAACATTACAATTAAAGATATCATGTTAGCAAATTCATACAAAGAAAATATTTTATACAAACCTGTCTAATACATCAACAGCAAGTAAGAAACTGTCAGTTCCTGTTTTCCCATTTTCCTGAAATAGACATTAATCATGCTGTGAAAAAAAAATACTGTTTGCTGAATGTATGACATGTGTAGTATTGAATTAATATTAGAATTTGAACACTGTATGTTACACAGTTTGATACTAATGTAATAGTTACATTTTCATGTTCCTTTCAATAGATGTATATGTCAAAGTAAATAAATGTATGATTAAAAAAAATAATAAATATTGTTTGGAGGCAAATTCATACCTATTTGTCCATTTTGAAAAACATCCTCTCTGTAAATTTAGACATCTGTCAGTAGTTTGTCATGCTTACACTGATAAATGGTCTCTTGGTGTCAGTTTTAAAGTGCCTTATATAATGATAACTGGTCTACTGATGTCAGTTTTGAAGTGCCTCATACAGTGATAACTGGTTGATCAGTGTCAGTTTTGAAGTGCCTCATACATTGATAACTGGTCAATCAGTGTCAGTTTTGAAGTGCCTCGTACACTGATAATTGGTCTATCAGTGTCAGTTTTAAAGTGCCTCATATAATGATAACTGGTCTACTGATGTCAGTTTTGAAGTGCCTCATACAGTGACAACTGGTCGATCAGTGTCAGTTTTGAAGTGCCTCATACATAGATAACTGGTCGATCAGTGTCAGTTTTGAAATGCCTCATACATTGATAACTGGTCAATCAGTGTCAGTTTTGAAGTGCCTCGTACACTGATAATTGGTCTATCAGTGTCAGTTTTAAAGTGCCTCATATAATGATAACTGGTCTACTGATGTCAGTTTTGAAGTGCCTCATACAGTGACAACTGGTCGATCAGTGTCAGTTTTGAAGTGCCTCATACATAGATAACTGGTCGATCAGTGTCAGTTTTGAAATGCCTCATACATTGATAACTGGTCAATCAGTGTCAGTTTTGAAGTGCCTCGTACACTGATAATTGGTCTATCAGTGTCAGTTTTAAAGTGCCTCATATGCTGATACTGGTCTGTTGGTGTCCATTTTGAAGTGCCCCATAAAGCATTTACTTATTTCTAATGTTGCTCTTCATCTGTTCAGCTGAAATGCCCACCACCTTTCTATAGCAACCATAATAAGCATGCATTGGTTAATGCATGGACACACTTCATAGTGTAGACCATATCTTAATTTCTATGCATGGACACACTTCATAGTGTAGACCATATCTTAATTTCTATGCATGGACACACTTCATGGTGTAGACCCATATCTTTATTTCTATTAAGTTTACCAGTAACTCATTTGTTGATACAAGTGATCACAAAATTACAGGTTTCAAATGTAGTCTTATTCACAATCATACAGATGCTCAAACTCATCACATTCAGTCAAGTGCTTTATCGATAGAGTGGAAGAAATATAATAGACAAAACATGGGCATGTTGCAAAGATGCAGAAAATGACCTAGCCCATAAAACTAACACCTTAAAACATACCATATTTATTGTATATATTGGGACACGATAAAATAATTAACTTTTTTCTGTCCCAGAACTTACAGTGAAACTTCTTTTCATCTATACTGCATGTTGCAATAAAATTGATAAACAAAATGCTTATTTGATAATAAAATGAAAGAAACTTACATTGTACATGTATTATCATATACTCCTTTTGTTCCGTGAGCATTAAAGAAAAAAATATATCCATGAACTCTGTACATGTAGCATATGCTTCCATACTGTATCAAATAACACAAACATGTTATCAGACTGAAAACTGGATTGCAAACGAGAGAGAGGGAGGGAAATATCAACCCACTGCTTGAAGGCATCTGCCATTCACACATGACATGGTGTAACATGCAAAATAACTAAGATTGTACTTTATCCAGGTTAACTATGTGACGGTCTCACTCAAATAAATATCATTATTTTGAAAATACATTCACTGTGAGTGCAAATTTTTGCAAGCATGGGTTACAAAAGTATCATTAAAGCAAGTTATTGTTGTGCATACTATTTACCCTGCAAATATCAATGCCTGTATTAATTATGATTACAAATGGCAAGCAGACAGAAGCCTGGGTGGTGAATAAACATAACTGGCAGTGAGGAATAAACTCATTGTTTGAACTAAATGACAGGATATCAAATACAAAGATTATGTTACAAAGCAAGCCGACCTCAGAAGATGAATTGGATTCTATTAAGTGTGCTGATTTTTTTTTTAATACAAAGGTGGCCAATATAGAGACGCCAACGTTGGTTCCTTTTACAGGTCTTCACAGGAATTTTGAAAAAAAAACTGAAACAAGGTAAGTTTTTAAAGAAACACAATCTAGTTCTTCATGCACAATCAAGCATCTCCCAGAAGATTTGGAGGAGGAAATAAAATCATTCCAAGAATTTGTGAAGGCCATAAGAGAAGATGATTTTGCTGTCAATATGATCATTAACAAAGATGAAACTCACTGTATTTTGATCTCATTCCTGGATGGACTGTTGATAAGAAGGGGGTTAAAAGTGTGAGAATTCACACAACTGGTACAGATTTTAAAAAATCATACTTTGGTCCTTGCTGTTTCCATTTCAGGAGATGTGTTGCCTCCAATAAGCTTTCTCTATTGTTTGTGAATGTAGATGAAAAGTTAAAAACACTGTCAAATATGAATATTACTACACAGTTAAGCTTTCACCAAAGTATACGGAATAACTACAGATTGGATTCAATCTGTAAATATCGCTCACCATTCCAGTGAGCAATGTTAACAGTCGGTAGAGATTAAATCATTCTTCAAATGAAGTCTTTAGCGTGAAGACAAAAGCTTCAGGTTAACTTTCTCTATTGTTTGTGTATGTAGCTGAAAAGTTAAAAACATTGTCAAATAGTGAAAACCTTATATTGATATGACCATCCATTCAGGAGGCATGGTGATAAGATTTTCAAGACGGCCACTGTGGCAGCCATACTGAAGGTCCAAGCAGACCATTTTCATATAGGACAAACTAGACCATGGGATGAATGAGTATGTAGAGTTTCACAGAAATCCTCCAAGTAGTTAAGGAGGAATAAGAATAACAAACTTATGTTAATGAATGGACAGACAAGAGACGACAGACCACCCAATAAGCTCTTCTGGTGTATGACCTGTAGAGCTAAAAATGAAGTCATAGCAATAAACAACACTGTGTGATGCATAAGAAAACAAACTGATCTAAGCATATGATATAAAGGCAAATTAAACATAAAATGTCTAGAAAAAAGAGGGTGATATTGGTTATCATAAAATTTTCTGCCTTTTTTAAAAGTGCCATGTTCAAATACTAATTATTTTTTTCAAACGGATAGTACTGTACAAGTATTTCCGAATTACCACAACAGGGGTGGACATTCTTTAATGGCTACCAAAAGGGATACTGTGGTAGCCCACAACAAATGTTGGTAGCCCACATAGTTCAATGAATAATCATTTCCATTAGTGTACCAATAAAAAACACATTGATAAAAACTGTATGGTGGGAGAAGGTTCAGGAAAATAAATAGACAAACACTACAAGTACAAAAAATGGTTTATGTAATTATGCTTGTTTACATTTTTTAAATATTCAAGACCCAAATATCTTAAATTTAAATCTGACTACCAAACAAGTAAAGCCGCTTTTGACCAATGGCTACAAGAAAATACATATGCCTGAAACATTTTAAGTCAGTTTTTAATCTTTGCAAAATAAGTAAAATAAACAGTGAAGCTTAAATTATAAATCAAATGAAAATAAAATATTAAGCCTGGATATAAAGGCCTAAGCTGGTCTTGATACCACAATGCTGTACTGCAATTTGTACTAACTGCTATACTGTTGCATTTGGCAATACCACTCCATTCCGATTTTAAATGAAAAGCCTTAAAGATCTATATAAAAATATACACAAAACTGATAGTTGCCAGGTCCCAAACATTGACATCTTCACATTTCAAAATAAACAGGAGTTTCTATGCTAACACGGCATCCATATTTACATGGATGAGTCTATTTTGAGGAATTTGTACAATAAGTTTAAATGCTTCCTACTCCTGCGCATCTCTTCAAATCTGAGGGCATATTTTATCCATTTTTTTTTTTTTTTAAACTTTTGGTGGGGAAATATTAGAACCAGAAATTAAAAATACTGATAGCAGATGATACAGTTACCTTTTATATTAGTATAGTCCAAAGACTACACACCTTCACTGAAAATTGTCTTTTCCAAGAACCAGAAATGGTCAAAGAAATTATAAATGAATGAAATGACCAAGTCTTGTGCATTTTATTTCACATCCTTGAGGCTTTTCATTTGTAAAATAAGAAGGGTACTAAATGTGGGGTGGGTCCTATATTTAGAAAAATTAGTCCCATGGACTATAGAAACTTAATGTTAAGTAAGCCAAAAATAAACTTCGGTAATTGCAGGCACACACACTACCAATCTGTCCACCTGTGAAACAAACTTTTCAACTTAGCAGTACATTCATTTTGTATCCCTGTAGTGTGGAAAATAAGGATGAATCCAAAACACTGAGGTTACAAGATGGGATTTGGGCATAATTTAAACACACTTCTATTATATTTGCTTCTGCTTGAAAACAAGCTGGGCCATTGCTTAGTATTTTGTAATCTAGCAAAGGAAGCATACACTTGATAAAACTGGAAACACATCCCACCCCAACCCTATCACTTTTGAAATATATACAATCCCTGACCTAAGCAAAAAACTTAACCAAAGTGAGGAGGAGCTATGGAATAACTAAGAAAAATATACACATACATGGGTAACACTATTAAATTCCTTACCCATTCTTGGCTGGGCATAAAAAATGAGCTACACCACTCCCTTGATAACTCCGCACAACAGGGTCCACAAACACAAACTGCACTATAAGCAAGGGCACAAGTTACCAAGGGACCTCCAAAAATTGAAAAAAATTGCTTGGACATCGAGAAAACAGCGTGGGGGGGGGTCGGGGGTTAGGGAACTTTGCAATTTAATGACTGAATCCTCATTTTACAATCATGTCGATAATAATTTTTAATAACAAGCTTTTTCCAATGAAGTTGTTTGTTATTCTGTTTAAATAACATTTATTTTCAAAATGTCCAACATGTGAAATATCGTTGCAACTGGTATCAACAACCATCATGTGTATGGGAAAACATCTGTGTATTACGTCACTGCTTTTGTTTTCTTGATGAGTCTGGTTCCCACAGTGGTATTTCATAGTATCCTGCCAAATTGGGAGTCAAAAGAGCAGGGAACTAGATTAACTGTTGATACACCACCATAAAAGATTCCTTCTGTTCAAAAACAAGCGAAATTAATTTCGTGAGACAATCATCTACATCGAATCTCAATTTTTGTACTGTTCAATTATTGCAGTATTGATATTGTGATTTCATTGGAAGTAATAATGAAACTTCTTATCATCCTTGAGGATATCTTTAAGTGCCAATTCAAGAATTCTCTGAAACTTGCTTGCCCACAATGGTTTGTATCTGTGAAATCAAGCTCTTTATTTTACGAAGTATTCATTTCGCTTGGCTGCCTTGCTATCTTTGATCACAGTTACCAATGAGTCAGTTAATTTAAGGTAGTTTATGTTACATACATGGGGGTGTGCGAGGTCTGGGCCTGACGTCCCTCTCACTAAAGGAAAGTGAAGCATCTCTCACAGCCTCTCCTTTCCAGATGTAGTATTCGCCGCGGGACCACTGTCTGGCTCTGCTGGGCAGGAGGTGCTTGCATATGGCCTCTCCTACACTATTGTGTCCACAGCAGCACCTTCATGCAGGGCCCCCTGTTTTCATACAGCCTGCTGTGTGGCATGACCAAATACCCAGCGGTATAACTGGTTGGGCAGACTGGGCTTGTCAGCCTTGGTAGGCAGCCAGTCTAAGAGAAGGAAAATTCTGACTCCAAACCCGGGCAGATGGAGCTCGTTAGCCTTGTCAGGCAGTTCGTCTAGGAGAAGGAAACTGATTCCAAACCCACAAAGTGCCAAGGAGTGCCGGACAGTCTAGGGGCGTGACGACCCTGGGTCCACAGACGCTCCGAGCATCCAGCATCCATGCCCCAGCCACTGGATGATGGCTCCGCTGCCTTGTGGATATCTTCGGGAGAAGGAAAGGCCATGGAAGTAAACCCATACAGAAAATTCGGGTGGAGCCCCTAAGGTGGCAGGATGTCAACTACGACTTCCTTCCGGCAGCTCCTGCAGCCGAACTGGTGCCAAATGTCATGCTCAGCATTCCTTTGGACCCCACCAGCAAGGACGAGAGGGGGATCCTGACGTCTGGGCAGCCAGGATCTCCGTACTGCACAACCAAGGCTTGCGCCCTGGAGGCCACGCCAGCCTCGCTCCTGAGAGAGGAAACAACACGGAAGCTGGCAGTCTACGGGTTATAAGTCCCACCCGATTGGCGTAGGGAAGGGGTGCCACTGGTCAGCTTCAACAGTGAGAGGGATCATCACGTCCCAATGGCCGACTACCGCCCACCTCAAGCCAGACAGTCCCCGGTCATTAAGGTGTCAGCCCGCCAATGTCTGCCTGCTCCAGAGAGAGCCTGGAGCTCAAAGTGTTGCTCAGCATGACAAGCAGACAAACTCCACACCAGACAAAAGAAACAAGAAACCAAGAAAGAAGACTCCAGCTCTTCAATTCGCAAGCTGGAACGTGTGCACCATATGCACAGGCATCTCTGATGACCTCATGGAGGTGGACGACACCAGGAAGACAGCCTTCATCAACAGGGAGCTCACCAGACCAAATATCAGCATAGCTGCCCTCCAGGAAACCAGGCTCATCTCCAGCGGGTCCCTCAGAGAGGAAAACTACACCTTCATCTGGAAGGGTCTAGAACCTGAGGAGCCCCACCAGCACGGAGCTGGCTTCGCCATCAAAAACACCCTCCTGGCCTCGGTTGAGCCTCCCTCAGGGGGCATTGAGCGTCTCTTGTCCATCCACCTTGCCACTGCTGAAGGTCCAGTCAACATCATCAGTGTCTACGCCCCCACCCTCACATCTTCAGAAGACACAAAGGATCAGTTCTATGGACAAGTGGATGAACAGATCAAAGGATGCCTTAAAGACAAGCCACTATTCCTCCTCTGCGACTTTAATGCCAGAGTAGGTGCAGACCACGAGTCATGGCCTACCTGCCTCGGACATCATGGCACTGGAAAGACCAATGAAAACAGTCAGAGACTGCTGGAGCTGTGCACCTACCATGACCTGTGCGTTACAAACACCTTCTTCAAGTGCATGCCACAACACAAAGTGTCATGGAAACACCCCAGGTCTCATCACTGGCACTAGCTCGACTTGGTCATCACCAGGCGCTCTGCCCTGAACAGCGTCCTCTCCACCAGAAGCTACCACAGTGCAGACTGCGACTCCAACCACGCCCTCGTGAGCAGTAGGGTGCGCCTCCAGCTACACACACTACACTGCTCCAAACCAAAATGTCGCCCTCGCATCAACACTGTGCAGATGTCGGTCCCCTCCAAGGTGGAGGTGTATGTGTCCACCCTAGACCACACTCTCCAGGACTCGCCAGAGCACGATACGACAGCCAACTGGAACACCATGAAGGGTGCCATCTACAGCACAGCCATGCCCATGTTTGGCAAGAAGGAACGGCCCAGCCAGGACTGGTTCAACACACACCTTTCAAGAATGGAACCAGTAATCGAGGACAAAAGAGAAGCCTTCATAGCTTACAAAAAATGCCCCAATGAACGGACGCTTGCTGCCCTCAGAAGTGCCCAAAGCACCAACCAACTCATCGCTAGACAGTGCGTGAACAAGTCCTGGCAGCAACTTTGTGAAGGAATCCGGCACACTGCCGAGTCTAGAAACATCCAAGGCATGTACAGTGGAATCAGGAAGGCCCATGGCCCTACAGTGAAAGGGGTCGCCTCCCTGAAATCTCTGACGGGAGAGAAAATCACAGACCGTGAGCAACAGATGGCCAGATGGGTGGAGCACTACTCAGAGCTGTACTCCCAAGAAATGTCAGTCACCGATGTGGCCCTTAGCAGCATACAGGAACTGCCCACCATGAAGAAGCTCGACAAAGTGCCCATCTTAGAGGAGCTCAGCAAAGCCATCGACTCCCTCCCAAATGACAAAGCACCAGACAGCGACAGCATCCCGCCTGAAGCCATCAAACATGGGAAACCAACATTACTTCAACCGCTGCATGAGCTACTCTGCCTCTGCTGGGAGGGAGGAGCAGTCCCCCAAGACATGCGTGATGCCACCATTGTGACCCACTACAAAAACAAGTGTGACCACAGTGACTGTAACAATTACAGAGGGATCTCACTCCTGAGCATCGTTGGCAAAGTGTACACCTGCATCCTCCTCAACAAGCTGCAGCTGCTGGCGGACTGTGTGTACCCAGAATCCCAATGCGGCTTCAGAGCAGGCAGGTTGACAACAGACATAATCTTCTCCCTCTGACAACTCCAAGAGAAGACAGAGAGCAAAGTCAGCCACTCTACATGATGTTCATCGACCTCACCAAGGCCTTCGACCTGGTCAGCAGAAAGGGCATATTTGAACTTCTCAGGAAGATCAGCTGCCCCCCAAAACTCCACAGCATGATAATCTCCTTCCATGCCAATATGAAGGGAACAGTCCTGTATGATGGATCCTCCTCAGACTCCTTCACCATCATCAGCGGCATGAAGCAGGGCTGCGTGCTAGCGCCGACCCTTTTCTGGATCTTCTTCTCCCTGCTCTTGTCCTACGCCTTCGACTCGTCCACTGATGGCATATATCTGCACACCAGGTCTAACGGGAGGCTGTTCAACCTGGCACAACTGCGCTCGAAGACCAAAGTGAGGTCGGTGCTCATCAGGGAGATGCTCTTTGCTGACGACGCGGTTCTTGTGACCCACACCATGGATGCCCTCCAGAGTCTGGGAGACGTTTTGCTGATGCCTGCAAGTAGTTCGGGCTCACCATCAGCCTGAAAAAGACAAAAAAGTCAGCACGCAAGATGCCACCACTGCCCCCTCCATCAAAATTGACAGTGTCACCCTGGAAGCAGTCAACAACTTTACTTACCTGGGCTCAACCATCAGCAACACTCTCTCGCTCAATGTGGAGCTGGACAGAAGACTTGGAAAGGCAAACACCATCATGGCCCAACTAACAAAGAGGGTGTGGGAAAACAACGTGCTGACAGAGCACACCGAGATCTAAGTCTTCCAGGCCTGCGTTCTCAGCACCCTCCTATATGGAAGTGAGACCTGGAGCACCTACATGAGGCAAGAGTGCTGGCTCAACTTCTTCCATATACAGTGCCTAAAACACACCCTGAAAATCAGCTGGCAAGACTTGCGTCCCACACAGCAAGATCCTGCAGCATGCAAATATCCAGAGCATGTACTCCATGCTGAGTAAATGCCGTCTTCGATGGCTGGGACACATCCGATGCATGGAGGATGGGAGGCTGCCAAAGGACAGCTGGCAACTGGCACTAGAAGAGTCGGCCGCCCCTCACTCCATTTCAAGGATGTGTGCAAGAGGGACATGAAGGCATGCAACATTTCACCCAAGAGCTGGGAAGTGCAGGCCAAGGACCGAGGCACCTAGAAACATACGATCCGCAGGGACATAGTAGTTGCTAAAGTGAGGAGAGGCCAGCTGGCAGCACAGAAACGTGAGAGAAAGAAGAGTGCAGCAGCAACCCCAGCAACTCAGACTTCCCAGTACGTCTGCACCAACTGCAATAGGGACTGTCACTCGCACATCGGCCTGCACAGCCACAGCAGACGATGCCAAAACCCCAGAGATAGACTACACTCCAAGGGCACTACATGCATGGTCTCCCGAGACTGAGCCGCCAATGATAATGATGATGATGCTACATACAGAATAACATTTATCACAGTGTTCAATTGATCAAATGAATTGAGTTCACCCCACATTCGACTGGGACAGCTAGATTTTAAGTTTGTATGACTTTCGTGCATTTTAACTTTTCTTTTATTCCACCTCCTTTATTTGATTCAAATGACATAATTAACGTGATAATACAAAGGAGGCCAGCTTTTGATTCAGTGCAACAATACAACAAATACTTCCGCAAGTCAATTATAAAAATACAGTAGGTACCTAATTAGGTTCTCAGAGAAACACTCGCGGACATAGCTGTTATGGTAGATTGACACATTTTACATTTAATTACAAGAGGACACATTGCATTTATGATGATTACATTTAAAAGGAACTAAAAGATAGAACTAGAACATAAATTTCAATTGATAAAAAAATTATTTAATTTGTATTTATTTATTAAAGTACTGCCTCCACTCGGCGTAAGTAACATTTTCATTGATCGAAATTTCCTTACGTATCGTTAATTGCGGTGTACCAGGAATGTTGCCAGGAAAGAAAATGTAAAAAGTTGTATGACTTATTTTTAGATTTGACATTTCATAATGTTGATTAAAATTTCCAAGTCCTATCTACAGTTTTCAACAATAAAACGAGTGATATATCAAAGTTTTCGTTACTAATTTTGATCGCGATTTTCTTCAAGTTCAATAAATAGGGATCAATTTGGGTATTTTCTGGTTTAAAAAATGGGATCCACACCTGACCCTGCACCATAAGCAGGTTCGCGAGTTATCAGGGTGCAAGTTACCAAGGGAGTGGTGTATTATGGTATTATGATAGTTATCTCACTGCAATACTCCAGTAAATTAAGAACAAAAAGGTGCAAACAGCTTGAAGAATATAACTTACAAAAGATTCCAGTATAGATGCACAAGCAAGGGAAATATCCATAGCACAGAGCTTGTTGCGGAAACCATACTGAGCAAAGAATGATGGCACAATCACATCCTCATCTTCCAACCTATGTAACAAAATCAAAATATAAAACTGATCTGAAAGGCCAGTATATCTTTGCTTTGCTAATAATATTTGTAAAACCATAAAATTTACTGTTAGTAATACAAACTATATTTGGTAACAATAATGGACACTATGCCATACACATTGGAGGGACTGAAATCCTTCCAAGGCAACAAACCTACATTATAAAACAATTCCACCTGAAATATTCAGAGTACGATCATGGATTCTGCCTCATGGCCCATAGATCTTCAAATGGGGTCCTCCTAAGTCCAAATAAGCTACTGGGGTCTAGATGATCTAAAAGTGATTCCATCAATTTCCTATTGTTTTTAGGGGACTACTGTGACGATAATTTTGAGGGTGAACAATTTTAGCTTACTATAACCATTTTTTTTTTTGTTTTACAAAGATAAGACATAATTAAAATTAAAATATTTAGCAGCAGTGTAAGCAAAATAAAGAACTAATCTACAGTAATACATTTATATTTTGTCCTTACCTCAACACATAGGGGCTTCAAGTGGCCGAGTGGTCTAAAGTGCTCACTGTTACGGATCACTGCCATCTCACCTCTGTCTGCATGGGTTCGAGTCTTGGGCTCAGCCAATGTGGGTATGTGAGAAAGCTTGCCAGTAGCTTCTCATGGGTCGGTGGCTCTTTCCGGGGTTTTCCCAGGTTCTTCCTCCACCATTAATACTGGCCACCATATATAGCCTTGTGCTGAAAAATGGTGTTAAACCCTATAATAACAACAACAACAACCTCAATACATAGCTCTGTTGCATTTGAACACAATCGGTATCTTTTGCCTTACAAAGTACATTTTTGTGAACAAGACTTCTAATTATATATTTCTAATGCAGCTAATGAATGAATATTTCTTGTACTGGGTTCTTTTTGCTATCACAGTTTTACCATTTTATTCTAAAACTGAATGTTTGTACAGTTCTTTGCTTCCAGATGATCCATACAAAATCTTTTCATTGCATATAGTGCACATCATGCATCATGGAATGAATATTATTTTTTTAATGTAGTTTGACATAAATATTCCATTACAGTCCCATTCCCACAAAAACTGTTTCTAACTCTCAATTAATCTGATTGCAGCATTTTGATCTAACTCACTCATTATTCAAATTATTTTCTTACATGATCAGAAACACTTTATTACAGCTGATTTTCACAAAAAGCCATGAAACAAACATGTGACAAGTTATTTACTATGCCACTTTTCATTGCCTGAAACCATTCAAAACTGCTTGTCTTTGTTTTGATGGACCAATCAAAACAAAGTTTACAAAGGTTGCTATGATAATGGTTTATGCCCAAATGAAAAACCTGAATGAAATGAGCAAATAATGGAATATGTCCAGACAATACAAGAACAAATGTGAAAATTCTGAAAACCTGGTTGGTGATATCTACAAGATGGAAAACTGGCAAAATCTCAAAAACTTAAATCTCTGCTTAAAGTACATACACTTACATGGTATTATAAGGGGAGCTGAGCTGTGCAGTCAGCAAGGATTCTTCGACCAGTCTCTACCCTCCTGGAGCCCTGGCATCAGAGACATAACTTTGAAACTATTTAAATCCCCACCCAATGGAGCTGCATTGATTCAGTGGTTAAGGTAATGGATTCCTGATCAGAAGGTTGTGGGTTCCACTCACATCATCTGATCACCCATCATCCTTCTTAATATATGAATGGATGTTGGCTATACATGGCGTCCAGTATCAATGGTGAAGGAAGAACCTGGGAAAACCCCGGAAAGAACCATCGACCCACAAGAAGCTACTGGCAAGCTTTCTCACACGCCCAGATTGGTTGAACCTGAGACTCGAACCCACACAGACAGAGGTGAGATGGCAATGATCTGTAACAGTGAGCGCTTTAGGCCACTCGGGGAGGATGAAATGGCCATAGTTCAATATTTACACAGCACTTCAATATCCATCTCTCCTTCTTCCTGCTCCACTCTCCAAGACCCCACTGAAATCAAACTCTTTAAAAGATGTTGCCTCTAGTTGTATAAGTATTAATATGTTCATTGTTTCTGAGCTTAGTATGTTCCTAATCTGTATATGAATACTGTTCAGTACGGAAAAACCCTTTTCACAGTCTGCTGTCTGAAGGGGCATATACATAGCTAGCTAGCCAGCAAGAACAAGTTTGTAAACTGTTCTTTATGGTGTTGTGTACAACTTTCCACTGCTTACAGGTATTGTTTGTTTGGATACTTCTGCTCGAGAATAAGCTTTTTCACTAACATAAGCATTGCCAAAGTCAAAATTTCTTGAATTACCACTCTGTTGACTCCTCTTCCAGACTTTTGTTTCCATAGTGCTGTATTAGGATTTTAAGTCCATTAATGCCACAGTCTACTTGTTCAAACAAAGGTACTTTGATCAAATAAATACCTTCACCTTTTAATTTCATTTATTAGATTTATCATAATCTTCATGCTATGATTTTGTAGCAAATGATCCTGCAGAGTTAAATTGTGACCAGAAAACAAAAGTGCACTCTGCTTTTAAATTGTCTGTATCATTATTTGGCTTGTCTTGTCGGCCTTTGAAGGGGGCTCACCAGTTATTATGTACTTTTGAGACAGTGACGTATGTAAGGTGAAGTTGTTTGCATTTAAAACATGTACATTGGAGAGAATGTTGGCATACCTCTATGCTACTCTAATGTAATGTGACTGACATTTCTTTGGATATTGTACTTTTGGAAATTGTAAATGATCTTAGCACACTGCTAACTAAAATGACTGCTCCCTTGTGCTCCAAAAATCAGACTGAATTTGTCTAAAGTACACTATCCTTAGCAGCTATTAAAATAGGGAAAATGAATTTTGCCAGACTAGACAATACCAGCTTCTGAAGGTGCAATGAATGAATTACAACATATAAAATGAAAAAAAAAAGTTATCGGCTCTTTTTTTACAATTTACCTCTGAAGTTCAGAAAGTGAAAAGGACCAAGTGGAGCTAACACTTTTTTGAAAGGTGCACATCTGGAGTAAGGCCAAATTGTATACTCTATAACCCATATTACATCCATCAATCATGCACAAAAATAAAGGGAATTAAAGGTTCTTTGAACAATACCTAAGATATACAAGGTCTTTTTTAAATAGCCAGTATAACCAGTGAGGAAACCCGGGGAAATTCTTTTTCTTTAAAATTCTAACCCTATGCAAAATACGAAACTGAAGAGCACCACCTTTTCTATATTTAATTTCAAAATACCTCATGCTGTCTGTTTTTATCCATCCAGCATGTACATTCGACTTGTATTTAACACCATTTTCAGGTTTATTATCACTCACTGGTATCACCATTAACACCTTCTCAACTCCAATAATCTGACATACTTCCTAACTTAAAAATAAATTGCCTTCATCACTGTGATCAGGCAGTCTTTGCCAAACAAAATCATAATCTATAGATGAACCATGCCGGGAATCAGCCAATTTGGGTCTTCTAGACAGTCCGAATTACAAATGTGCATTTGTAAAATTTCCTTGATGCAAGGTTCAAACTACGAGAGAATGCCCATGAGGCCCAATGTGCCAATCAAATTCAGCTTAACGAACATTCATATCAAGCCAAAAGAAAACAGTTACAAAAAAAACACATCAGGACAAGCGCTACAATCTTTCTACCAGCTTGACATTTGTCATTAGCACTTTAAGGGTGAATGGTATACTTCACAGAGTTCATTTTCATATGCATGACTTTAAGACTAATTTTTGGTAGTTTTCTCATGTCTCCACTTTTCAAGTACAGGAATTCATACAAATTTTGCACAAATTACATGACTGCATGCCCTGGGAGCATCTCTGAATATGGCCTCTAGAGTGTTCAGATCCAAGAGAGCCTTATTATATGCATGGATGTCACTCATGATCATACTCATCGTAGTTAATAATATAAACTTACATACCAAATTGATCAAAATATAACCAGAAATATGGCCTCTAGAGTGTTCACATGTTCAATCTGATGTACCACTGTGTCGTTAATATGTATGAATGTTGCTCATAAGTTAACAAATCTCAATGATATAACCATACATATCAAATTTGATCAGAAATATGGCCTATACATCAAGTCATTAATATGCATGGCTGTTGCTTATAATGTTGATGGCATAAGCTTACATACCAAACTGGGGGGCCATGAGTGGCCGAGTGGTCTAAAGCGCTCACCATTATGGATCACTGTCTGCGTGGGTTTGAGTCTCGGGCTCGGCCAATGCGGGTATGCGAGAAAGCTAGCTTCTCGTGGGTCAGTGGTTTTTTCCAGGGTTTTCCCTGGGTTCTTCCTCCGCCATTATACTGGCCGCCATGTATAGCCTATCTTGTGCTGAAAAATGGCGTTAAACCTTATTATAACAACAACAACATACCAAACCTTATCAGAAATGTGGCCCCTATCACGTTTGCAAGCTTAGCTAAACAGATGGAAGATCACCTCATATGTGCACAGATGTTTCTCAATATCTAATTCATCTAATGTTTTATGATATTAGCTTATGTACTAAATCAGATCAAAATCCCAAAATCAGATCAAAATCCAATAAATAATGAAGCCTTTAGCATGTACACAAGCTAAGCCAATCATATGCAAAATCACTTCATTAATATGTAATGATGTCACTCATAATCAAATTCATCCGAGGTCTTGATGATACATAAGCTTACATACCAAACCTGAAAGAAACCTGATCGGAAATGAAGCCTTTAGAGTGTTCTCATGCAAGTGTTGATGGACAGACATACAGATGATGCACAAAAGATCATACTACAACCTCACTCAGCTTTTGGTCGGGTGAGCTAAAAGCCTCCAAAAGGTTTTATGACTGCATACAACAGTGTCATACAAACTTGTCTGAATGCAAAACTTTCACCCAATAACTGCGAGCATGCTTTTTTTTAGTAGTTCCTGTGGCCTACTTTTGCCAGTGTTGAGTAGTACCTTCCAGTGTCAGAGAAACAGGTAAAAATAATGCTTGGAGCCTCCCTCTTTATTACATTGTTCTTGAGAATCATTAAAATGAACCCTGTATTAGTGAGGAAACCTTGTACTAAGGGATGTGTCAACAAGGCCGTGTTCTTGTAATCATCAGAACATAAAAGGAGAGCATTTTATGATGTGAAATGTCACCCATGAGATGCCATCAGCTAAATGCATGCCGGAAAATAAAACTGGGACTTACCCATATTTTGTCATGTGCTCCTTGATTATACTTTTTATGTTCCTTTTTAAAGAGGAATCCATTGAGGAAAATTTTTGTTTACACTGTGTTAATGGCAACCTGAAAACAGAGGAATCAATGAATTTTTATGATTTTCGCAATCTGATTTCACTAAATTGATTAATCGATGAGCTATGATGGGTCAAAAACCAAATAATATGTGACATTATGGAGGGTGAAAATGGTGCAAACATTTGCAAGATCTGAATTAAAATGTTTAATATCTTGGAACTAAGAAACTCATTTCACTCTGTACTTTGATATTTGTATGCTTGCAAAAAAAGGCTTTAATTTCAAGCAAAATAATTTCTTTTTTTCCTGTAGTGGAGAAAAAAATTATCAAGGACAAAAATATATGTGGTAATTTCATGTAAAAACACACTCCAGTATTGGAAATTATCTACAATATATGTTGCTGGTAACAACTTTTCAAAAGAACTTGACAATTTCTGCCAATTTCAAATGTGATTGCTTAAATAAATCAAGTACCGACACAACCTGTGAAAAATAAGCCTACCCCATTTCTGCCAGGAACTCATGAAGCCTTTTTTGACCCTTGAGAGTCCAGACCTTGAATTTACAGGCCATGTTGATGGAATGACAGATGCTATCAAACAGAGACCAGTGCCGATACAGGCTCAAGTTCATCTCATCGTCGTACATTATCTTCAGGCAGTTGATGGAAATTATGTCCACATCATCTCTGGAATGTGTTTCAAAAATAATGTAAATATCCTCCAAATCAAAAATAGTATTACCCAAACTGAATTTTCAGTCTTAAATGAGGTTCTCTATTTTCTCTCAGGAATGATATGTGGTCATTTGTGCTCCCTGGGCTGACTCATCAGTGTCCCAGACAAGCAGCATATCCATGTATTTCACTAAATTAAGGGGCCCCGAGTGGCCGAGTGGTCTAAAGCGCTCTCCATTACGGATCACTGCCATCTCACTTCTGTCTGCGTGGGTTCGAGTCTCGGGCTCGGCCAATGTGGTTATGTGAGAAAGCTTGCCGGTAGCTTCTCGTGGGTCAGTGGTTCTTTCCGGGTTCTCCCGGGTTCTTCCTCCACCATTAATACTGGCCACCATGTATAGCCTATCTTGTGCTGAAAAATGGCGTTAAACCCTATAACAACAACAACAACTAAATTAAAACAGTGCAAGACAAAATTTTTTCTTCCAGTTTGTGAACTACATACTATAGTAGGGGTGAAATGATACACCTGTGCCGCGTATCAATACAATACACGATACACAGTCTGCAATATGATACATATCAATACATATATGAACTTGATGGTCTGTATAGGAGGTGCATATTGGACCGTTTCCATAAAATATGTGCCAAATTAAACCCTAATTAGAGAGCATTTTGATTTCAACTCTTCCTTGACAGTTTCCAGTTAGGGACCTGCTCCATCAGTAGGAATAGTTTATAGGATATTCACTGAGCCGATTGGGATAAATAGGGGTTAAATATATGAGGAAAAAAAACCAAAGCCCATAAGGGGATTACCTTTTTAAGGCCATATATGCACATGCCAGTCCGCCCCTTAAAAAGATTTTGATACTGATCATTCTTTGATATGTTAAACCTTGGGTAATGTTTGACCCACAAAAGAAGTATGGACAGAGTTTGTTGAGAGCAAACAACATAAATAGGATGGTCCATATACATACCAGCAATATTAGTCCAGTACAATGTGGATCGATAATATCCAGATTTTGCTGTGGAGGAGAGGGGTTTCCCATGGCATAAGGAGAGTAATTCTTTTATATATCTATACATCTATATATCTATATATATATATATATATATATATATATATATCCAAGAAGGGAATGTAAGAAACCAAGGGTATGTCCTATTTGTATTTATGTCTAAGTTTATTGCTTTCTACATGGAGATCATTCCAGCTGATGCCTGTTTGAGGGCAAGATTCATTAGACGAGATCAAATTAGTGAGGCTACAAACTGGGATATGAGGTTACCCATTAGGTGTTTTGAATACAGTACCATCTAATCACAGGAAATGCCAGGTGCTTATTCATATAAGTTTCTCAACTATTGATACTTCTTGTTCTTGCCAAAAGAGGTGTTGAAGCAATTCAATGTGATTTGTGTGTGTGATTTGGCTTTTTAACGTAGCTTTAACAATTTTTCAGTCATATCGCTACAATGTCTGTAGTGTGGCAGTTTATAGTGATGTCTAGCACTGGGGCATCATGCCGCAGACATGTGGCATCATGTCCCACCCAGTCACATTATCCTGACACCAAGCCTACAAGTCCTAACACTAACCTCTTAATGCTGAGCGCCAAGCAAAGCAGCTGTTAGTACCATTTTTATAAGTCTTTGGTATGACTCGGCCAGGGATTGAATCCACAACCTCCCACATGCGAGGCAGATGCTCTAACCACTAGGCCACCGGAGCAATCGCAATTCAAAGTAGCAACTAGCATCAGCAAAGATCAAACCAAAACCACGTAACTACAGGAAGTGTGCATGATTGAACTGATAAAGGGTAATCTTATTTGTTGGGAATGGGGAGGCTATTGTACTTGCAAAGAAAATGACACAGCAAGTTAAATGGTCATTCTTGGGATTTTACCTAAACAGAGTCGCAATGGATATAAATATTGTGAATATTTAAATATGAATTACATATCTTTGAAACTGAAAGAGTATGGTATGTCTTTTTATAGTTTCCATTGACTATTTTATTACCGTTTTATTACTATTTTATTACTGTTTTATTACTGTTTTATTACTGCATACTGCTTCAGTGCAAATATATCTGATTGATGCATGGAAATTTAATATTGATGGTCACATAAATATTTTAAAATCCTTCTCAATGTCATGTCCTACATTTTTCTTAAGTGACCTCTTTCCCAGAATGATAAAAAAAATGTTCAAAGATTATTTTTCATAATCTGAAGAATTTTTTTTTTTACTTAAAAGTGGTTTAAATGACACAATCCATATAAAAATCAACTGAGAATATAAGACAAAGCCTTGACATTCTGGTCAAAAAGTATTGACTTATATGCCAGCAAATACAGTACCTGTGATCATGACAAGTACAAGGAACATTACCTGTGATTATAAATGCAAGGAACAATTACCTGTGATTATGACAAAAAGCACATGGATCAATTACCTGTGATTATGACGAGACACATGGGACTGAAGGGCCATCACATCTTCTATGTATTTTTCTCTTGGTGTCTTGTAGTGCAGGAGCTGGTCTGTCACTCCAATGATAGCAAGCCTGACAAGTAATAATATAAAAATGTAGCAAGAGTACTATCAATGTCAAATTATATACCAGACCCATCCTTAATAGTTTTCTATGTTGATAACTGAAATTTGCAATCAGAATCCAATTTTCTTCTTTCAGAATTACCTTGATCTTTGAACCTGAAATTGAGTTCATTCTGCCCAAGTACAAGTTATTCACAGAGTTAGTAACTGTAGATTGTGGAAAACTTAAGTTATTGTGTGGAAAACATTTTACTTCTTTCAGTCACAATGACTTTTGACCTTTTGAGCCTGAAATCAGTTGGATTCCTACTTACCTCCAGAAGCCATCCACAAATTTTGGTAACTGCCAATTCTGAGCAAGTAAAGTTATTAGACGGAAAACAAACTGGTAACAGACAGATGGCCATTATAAACTCCATCTTACAGCAGGACATAATAACATAATATGCTCTATCTTATGCCAGGCATATAAAAATTGTTTAAAAAATTTGCATGGAGTGAGACAGTTCTATGCCTAACAAATAGAGCAGTGCTGATATTGCCAAAAACATACTGGTATATGTGAAATTTTCTGAACAGTTAAACTTTTTGCAATATAAGTTTATCACTGATGCAATATTTTACATTTTGGAACAAAATAATATAATTTGGAAAATCATCAAATTATTATCGCAAACTCATTTACTAAATCAGAAACTGGCAAAATTGCAAATTTCCCCTTGAACAGAAAATAATGAGACATCAAAGTAGGTCACTATGAGTTACCCTTGGTAGTGGCAAGTGCAGTGGTGGGTATAATAATGCACGCATTCTGGATCTGGCCCATGACCTGGTTTGAGAGGGTCTGGCTTTATAAATCACTTACCCAGCCCATGCCCGGAGGATGTTTTCCATGCCTGGATTTGTAATACAGTAAAACCTACAATGCAGTTGCTGCGCAAATTGGCAGGGACAGAGTACTCCATGTGGGGAAAGATTAAGCTCAGTAAAGTTCTCATTTCGGAACTTGTGAACACCATGTGTAATGAGGAAAGAATTAAGTTAAACATCCTAATGATGGTTAATTAACCATGGTGTCAGCTCAGTGCTTGGAGGAGATTACGTATAAACAGTGACTTTTGAGGATTACCTACAGCATGGTGTGAATAATGTATAATGTGGTATATAGTGTTGTATTAACAATTTAACAATGTTAACAATGTAAAAAGAATATTAATTTCATTTATCGAAATGGCTGATGTAGCTGAATAATTTTCAAAGAAAATTATCCAACAAAAACAGATTTCTCATGCATTACAGCATTTTAATTGAAATAAAGAAATTACCGAACTGGTTTTATTTTTAACTTTTTCCCAAAGGATGAAGCGCAAAACTGCTTCATGAGAAGAACGTTTAATGTCTGCAAATGAAACTTGTCTTCTGACTCAAGCATCTCTGTTTGAATAAATTACAGTAAAAGTCATACAGGCCATGTAGGTGTTCAACACTGATTATTTCAGAAACGGATGTCATTTTCCAGAATTTGATTTTACATACCTTTAAATGGCAATTATTCACTTTATTTGGATCCCGATACATCTATGTTCCTTTGGAAGGTACTTAATTACCTGACCCAAAAGTACACACAGAAATATCAATGTTAAAGTACGTAGACAATTTTCAATGAGATCAACCAATAGGTATGATCCAATACGATCCAGATTGAATGTTGCATGCTGTGATGTCACAATGAAAGTTACTCATGTTGATAAACATATTCATACAACTGGTACCCTATATTGTGAAGGTTAGATTTGATGTTCTCTTTTCTTGACCCAGTTTAGTACCTGGCCACCATTGTACAAGTCTATAGCAAAAGATAATTTTTGTCTGGAAGTTTCTTGTTGACAGTTAAGGTGCAGAGCATTCCGTAATCAGGAATGAATAGACTTTGGTTATGCAAGATTGGTGTCAAATTTTAAAATAACAATTTATATTTATTTTAAGAGTAAATGTGCATACATGACCTGTATGACTTTTACTTTAGTCTTAAGTCTTATAACTCCAGCCTCTCCTTTTTAATGGCATACTCCCAACTTGAATGATTTTGAAATACAATGGTCCACTCCTATGTAACTACCCCATTTGCAAAGTTACAGCGGCCTCATAAGAGAGATAGCCTCTTGTTCCTTGAACTGATGCTAAAACTTTCATTTACTGATACAGGGTGAGCTAACACTTTTACAAGAGATAGCCTTTCTTCAGTTGTGCATCACAAACTGGTTTTGAAAATTTAAAGGTGCTTTTTCTGTACATAACAATCATAACTTTCTTTATCAATGAACTTTTTGCTTCATTGTGGATCGATTATTCTTGCAAAATATTAGGTGTCTTCAAGGATTCTTTGTACCACATCAGACTTAAATCATTAAGATACATGTGTAATAAAAATGTCTTTTTCTTGGCTACAGAACTTTTGGTTTTTTGTGTACACATTTCAGTTTTCTCTGATTAAGGATAAGAGTATGAAACTTGATCAAAACTTTCAATCTGCAAGTTGTCTACCATGTCCCTAGATGGAACTTATTAATAGGTGCCTGACCTTAATGTAAGCATGGTTATAAATTAGAAGTACTCCACTTGCCCAAGGTTGGTAAATGTATAAAAGGAGCAATAAATTCATGTTTTTGGTACTCCTCTTAGCTGTTAGAAATTCTGTGATGATGCAAGTGAATCCTATTTTGCTCTCAAAGAAGCAATATTCATAACTAAATCATTGGTAACCCCCAATTCACAGTTCTTAGTTATGTGTGTGTGTATGTGTGTGATTTGGATTTTTAATGTGGCTGTAACAATTTTTCAGTCATATTGTTACAATGTCTGCAGTGTGGCAGTTTATAGTGATGTCTAGAACTGGGGCATCATGTCGCAGACATGGAGCATCATGTCCCACCCAGTCACATTATCCTGACACCAGACCGACCAGTTCTAACACTAACGTCTTAATGCTGAGCACCTAATGAGACAGCTGCAAGTACCATTTTTATAAACCTTTGGTATGACTCAGCCAGGGATAAAACCCGCGACCTCCCGCATCCAAGGCGGACACTCTAACCCAGTTCCTAGTTAAGGATCTGTTCAAACTGTAGCCAAATTTAATGAAAAATCCATGCAGCCAATTTCGAGAAATTGTGGTCTAAATATATGGGGGGTGTACAATACAGTAAGTGGATTCAATCTTAAGTATAAACATTGGCATTAATATCCCCTCTTTAAAGAGTTTTGACATAGACCCTTCACTGTGAATTTGTCTCAAGCAATATGTTCAACCCAAGAAAGAAGACTTGACGAATTTTGTCAAGAGGAATCAGCAAATTATAGGGCAACTTATGGTTAGCGGATATGAAAAACACGCAATGTGAATCGATTCTATCAATATTTTGCACTAACGGAACCCCTACTAAGAGGATTTTTTATCACCCCTTCAACAGTTTCTTGTTAGTGATCTGTTTCAACAGTCTGGAACATTTCATGAAAATTTGTCATGGGGATTTAAAGAAATATGGGGCTCAATATACAGTAGGTAAAAATATCCCCACAAGTTTACCCCTTCAGTCAATATGATGTTCCTAAAGTTCACCCCTTCAAATAATTCTGACATGGGTCATTCTTTCATAGTTTGTATACAGGATTTCATGCCCAAAAGAAGTATTGATGAAGTTTGCAGAGACAAATTGTGAAAATAGCAGGGTCTCTGTGGATACCAACAAAATTAAAGAGTCAGTCTTTGGAAAGATTTCTAACCAAACTTTGCAATGCATAAACCCCTACAAAGGGAATTTTTATTTCAACCACTGTTTCACAGTTCCTTTTCAGGGGTCTATTCCAACATTATGCAAAGTTAATAAATAAAATCTGTATAGCCGATTCTGACAAATTGCGGAGAAATTATTTGGGGTGGGTGGGGGGTGGAATAAAACATGCTATAGGAGGATTAAATTTTATGCATATACATTGGCCGTAACATCACATCTTTAAAGAGTTCTGACATGAACCCATTTTTTATCTCTAGGGATATGTCCAATCCATGAAAGTCTTAATGAATGTTGGCAAGAGGATTCAGTGAAATAATGGGCAAGTTACAAATACCATGTATGAAAAACAAGTACAATGTGCATAGATTCTCTCAATGTTTTGTATTAACTCATCACCTACTCAGAGGATATTGATTTCAACACCTCTTAGTTTCACACAAAGAATATGTTTCATTAGTCGGAAAATTTTAAAAAATATTCAGCGAGCTGATTTCAAGAAATCGGGGCATAAAGAAATGGAGAGTTACAACAAAAGCCATAGGGTAAAACCATACATACATACACTGAACCATGACAACCCATCTATAAAGAGTCTGATGTGGACCAATCTGTTATATGTTATCTCTGCAGATATGTTCAATCCACAATTAAGTCTTGAGGAATTTTGTAGAGAGGAATTAGCAAAATAAACGGCAACTTATGGGTAGCGGGTATGAAATACATGTACAAACTGGATCGATTCTATCAATATTTTGTACTATGTGAACTCCTACTTTGATTTATTTCAATGCATCTTACATGTTTCTTGTTAGGAATCTGAAACAAGAATAGGAAAAGCTTAAAGAAAATGTATCACGCTGATTTCAAGAAAAAGCTAGCTCAGTATATATAGTAGGCATAACATATTCCACAAAGAGATCACCCATTCAGTCCGTAAGTGGACCCTACAGATTAACCTTAAAATGGATTTGATGGATTTGACATCAATTGTTCTTTGAAAGACTATACATAGGAATATCTTTGACTCCCATTCACAAAGTTTATCAAGAGCAATCAGAGAAATATGAGGGTCTCTATGAATACCAGCAGTATTCAAGCATTACAGTCTTTGAACAGACTGAAGTCAAATTTTGTAATGCATAAACACCTACTTGGAGAATTTTTATTATAACCTGAATCACACTGCCTATTTAGGGATCTGTTCCAACAGTAGCCAAAACTTAAAAAATTTGTTGAGCTGACTTTGGAAAATGGGGAGCTAAGTAATGGTGTACAATGCATGCTATAAAAAGGATAAAATCTTACATATACACACAGGCCTATCAAACCCTACACACAGGCCTATCAAACCACCTAAACACAGGTCTATTTAACCCTACACACAGGCCTATCAAACCCTACACATAGGCCTATCAAACCCTACACATAGGCCTATCAAACCCTATGCATATGCCTATCAAACCCTACACATAGACCTATCAAACCCTATACACAGGCCTATCAAACCCTACACATAGGCCTATCAAACCCTACACACAGGCCTATCAAACCCTACACATATACCTATCAAACCCTGCACATACGCCTATCAAATCCTACACATACACCTACCAAACCCTAAATACAGGCTCATCAAACCCTACACACAGGCCTATCAAACCCTACACATAGGCCTATCAAACCCTACACACAGGACTATCAAACCCTCTTTAAAGAGGTTTGACATTAATTTTATAACCTTGGGATATTTTTTGACATATCAAAGAAGTCTTCACCAATTTCATCAAGACAAATCAGCGAAAACAGGCAAATTATGGGAACCAGGTATAAAAAAACATGTACAACGTGGATTGATTCTATCGATAGTTTGTACTAATTGAACCCCTACTTAAAGGATATTGATTTCAATGATTCTTAGAGAATTTGTCAAGCCAATTTCGAGATATAGGAGACTCAATATATAGTAAATATAACAAACATAGGGAGCTCACCTCTTCAGCCTATATGCAGACCCTACATTCCACTCCTACAATGATTTTGGTACAAATCGTACTTTGGAAGATTTTATGTAGGGATATATTTCCCTTCCAAAATAAGTATCATCCAATTTTGAAGAGAACAATCAGAGAACAGTATTAAAGAGTTAAGTTGTTCAGTTGATTGTAATCAAATTTTTGTGATGCCTGAACCACTACTTAGAGAATTTTTATTTCAACCACTGTTTCACAGTTCCAAATTAGGGGAATTGCAGACAAAATATGGCGGTGGGGAGCCTACACATGTTGTAAGAGGATTGAATTATATGTCTACATATGGTCCCTAACATTCCAACATTAAAGAGTTTTGACGTGGACCCATCTTTGAGCTGTATCCCCCTCATTAACTAACCCTGAATTTCTCAAAATCGGCTATATGAATATTCTTTAAATTTCTACTATTGGTGAAGATCCCTAACATCAAATTATTTAAGGTGCTGAAATCAACATCCTTTTATTAGGGGTTCAGCTAGTACGAAATATTGATAGAATTAATCCACATTCTAAAAGATTTTCATAATCAGTACCCATAAGATGCCCCTTATTTCGCTGATTCCTCTTGAAAATATTTAGTCATGACCTGTCTTGTGGATCAAATCTACCTCCCGAGATAAAATCCAAAAGAAGGGTCCATGTTAAATCTCATTAACAATGGGATATTAGGGGCCATGTGGATACTAAGATTTAATGATGTATTGTACCTCCCCATTTATTTAGTCCTAATTTCTTAAAATCAGCAAGATGAATATCCTTCAAACTGTTCTTACTTTTGGAACAGATCCAAAGCAACAAACTAAGATGCCTTGAAATCAAAATCCTCTATCAAGGGGTTAAGTTAGTAGAAAGTATTGACAGAATAGAAGCTGCCCCTTCACTATTTCCTCTCAAGCAAATCAAACGCTCACACAAGTCAGGCTTGAAGTGGGGCCCCAAGTGGCCTCTGTCTGCGTGGGTTCGAGACTCAGGCTCAGCCAGTGTGGGTATGTGAGAAAGCTTGCCGGTAGCTTCTCATGGGTCGGTGGTTCTTTCCAGGGTTTTCCCTGGGTTCTTCCTCCACCATTTATACTGGCTGCCATGTATAGCCTACCTTGTGCTGAAAATGGCCATAAACCCTATAACAACAACAACAGGCTTGAAGTCTGTTGTGTCCCCTATATCCAAGGACTTCAAAACGGCTGCCTTCATCTGATGGCTTCTTAAGCAATAAATACTACAGATAATTCTCCTCTTACAACATCATGACTAATCATCAAGAAACTCTGATCTCACACCTGCATGGTGCTTTGTTGTTTCACACCTGTATCACTTATCAGTCAGCTTGTTGAAGCAGAGTATTAATACTTTATGCCAAGCACAACAAGAAACAACCCAAACATCTAACGCATCCTACAATATGTATTGAGGATTGATCCTATCTCAAATTACAAAACACGAGACTGGGGGTATTAATTTGTAATGAACTGATTATTGCCGTCAATGGCTCATGAACATGTGAACTCAGTTGAAGCTGATTTTTTTCCACAATATTCCTTAAAATACAGATGAGGTGGTATACTTATTACAAATGTTTTTCATGGTGAAACATTGACTGACCCTGTGTTTTCCACGTTTTTATTTGTGATATTCACACTTCATTCTTGTCCTAAATAATACAAAAATAACACTGGTTTATGTCAAACAACATCATACTGTATCTAAAGAGACCTCAGAACAAACATGGTCTCAAGACAAGTGGCATCTTTATGGAGGTCATTAAAGCTAATAAAAGATTAATCTGCATTTACAACCTGGCCTCTCAAGACAGGTTGTATCCCTCAGATGTGCTTTACTGTCCCTTTCAAGATGTAACATTGTGTTGTTAGTGACAGTGCTACAATACATATCACTGAAGGGGAAACAACATTTTGTCTACACTCTGAAGAAATGTCAAATATTGACCCTTCCTATGACTAGGTCAATATAAAAGTCACCGTACTGACTACCTAACATCCATGCTGGGATAGATTGTCATTTGCTATGACTAGGTTACTATAAGAGTCACCATACTGACTACTTAATATCCATGCTTTGGTAGAGTGTCATTTGCGATGACTAGGTCAATATAAGAGTCACCGTACTGACTACCTAATATCCATGCTGGGGTAGTGTCAAATGCTATGACTAGGTCAATATAAGAGTCACCGTCCTGACTACCTAACATCCATGTTGGGGTAGAATGTCATTTGCTATGACTAGGTCAATATAAAATTCACTGTACCAGGGCTTCTGTTAAATTGATATTTTATGGAGTCCAGAGGACCCCCACATTTGAATTTTATAGGATCCTTACAAGATGTTAAAGGGTCCTACTTTATAGTTTCGACAGTAACTTGTGTGTCTATGTGTGTGTGAGTGAGAGAGAGACAGACAGACAGAGACAGAGAGAGGCCTCTCTAGAATTATGATGAAATATGAGTTCCACCAGCAAAAGCTTTAGTCCCCTCATAGAAGCATGTTGGGCATACATGAAGTGGATAAATATCCTTTAAAATGCCAGGAATAAAGAGACACAAAACCTATTTTTTTTACTTATTTTTAATTCTTTAAATATTCACGTATTAAAATTGATATCGTGTCAGTCGACTTGGGAACATGCTACACAAGGCTGTTATCTAGACAATAATACACTGCGCCCTCCAAAACAAAAATATCAGACGAGGCGTCTTAATTACAGAACTTAATGATCGTGAATTTAATTTTAAATTTTGCAATGACCATTCATGTGCTCAGTCCAGAGTGCTGTATTACATTACTCTCATATTCTTCTTTTAAAGTTTGTAAACCAGTATTGTTTCGTCCTTTTTTTCTGATCTGACATGTTTTGAAGTTTGCAAAGATCCATCTGTTCTAACATTTTCTGTCGGATAACATCCACAAGTCACACCGTAAAGCATCTTGCTTATAATCTGGCGCCATTTTCTATAAAACCATAGACTGGTCCACTATCTAATTTTATTATGAATACAATCAATCTGTGAGGCTGAGTTCAAATTGATGTAACCCATCTGTTTTCTTGGAAATAAAATGGGTCATATACAGTTACTATAAATAGAAAACAAGGAAAATTCTTACGCAGCAGTGGTGTTTTTTAAAGCAGATTCTCAAATTTATACGAGTTGAATTAAAGAGATGATATTAAAAATGATAAACACAACTTTTACTAATTCTTATTTATCTTTTAATTTGCCAAAACAATGTCATCTATGTACTGGAGAACATAAAATGTAATTTGTTGAAAAAAGGCATAATGATTATGACAAAAGCATAATGGCTGGCATGTATGAATTTAAGCCCCAACATACTTATCCTAATTTGCATACGGCATTTTGTCCAAGTCTCAACATGAAAGTAACGGTGGTAATATTTATTATTGTAGGGTTTATCTTCTAATTTATTTTGAATCCTTAACGTGTCTTCCTTTCGAGATCACGTGCACTATACTTATTTGACTACACTCAGAAATGAACACAATGCATAATTAATGAGCATGACCTCAACAGATGGCGTAGAAAATCCTTGAGACCTCTGTTTTGAGAAACCTCAACCTTTTCTCTAAGCTGGAAATCGATTTGGTCAGCAATTTTTATTGTGTCCTACGGGACTCTCAGGCTGGGGTTTTAATGCATCATTTTTAATTTTACTGTGTCAGAGACACACATTTGTGCATTATTGGAAGCCCTGTGTACTGACTACCTAACATCAATGCTTGGGTAGATTGTCATTTGCAAATGTAATTTTTTTAATGACTTTATTTAACATGCTCTGTCTGAATGAAATTTAGATATTTGTCATTTGCTAATGTAATTTTTGTAGTGACTTTATTTAACTTGTTCTGTCTGAATGAAATTTCTATGTATTACTGGCATGTCACCAACTTCCATAAATTGCCATGGCAAATTTTATTGTCTTTTCATAACTGCATTCTGACTCAACAGTAAAAGTATCAAATCAGTTCTACATACTGTGTATACTCTCTTATAAATCCAGTCAAACCCCGAACAACAAAGATCCTTATCTGATGAAGCATAATGTGCTTACAAGTCAGGATCTGTCTTGTTTGTTCTACTGATTACTAACAAACTGCACCAACCCAGATCTGCCAGCGCAGTATGCAACAGAAGATCTGGGTCTGTGCAGTTTGCATTTGAACTTGTTTTAGAAGCAAGTATATATAGTATGACATGCCCTCCCGCAGGGACTACATGTTTCTAAAATGTTAAAAAATGTCACTGTAACTGCAATTTTCCTACATCTGACCAATGACACCCTCCGAGGGATGGGAGTAGGACAAAATCCCAACCACACCCCCTCAAAAAATGAAAGACTGGACTTAATCCCATCCCCCTGTGTAAGTTTTTAAACTGTTTAAACCATCACAGATGATTTGATGTATTTGAAATGGTATTGGGGAAAAATAGAAGAAATTTGAAATATCATCAATATTTAATTTATTTATGGAATTTCATACTTATACAATAAATTTATGGCTTAGATTTTAAGTACTTCACAATATATAACAATAATGGTCAAATACAGTAAACTCTGTACATTTTTCTTCTTTATGCTAGTAATTCTCTATTTCCAATGGATACGGTATACAATAAAAATGCAAGTGTTAAAAACAACATGGAAGGATTTAATGCAATGGATTAAAAGTGTGTGTAGTGATGCTTATGAAAGTGAGGTGACAAAGCACATGTGTGTTCAATTAGTCTTTAAATTAAAAGGATCATTAGGCATCTTAAACTCCTTTGTCTGTTAAGATCTAACATCTAACCTGTACACAAATTGTCTTTTATCTACTCAAGGGAAGTCGACACAAAACTTTCAAGGGCCGAAACCAATATACCAAGATGCATATTTGTGTTGATTTAAAAAGTTTAAAAAGGACTAAACTTATACTGGTGGTGGGGATTATGTCCTATCTTTCATTTGTGGGGGAGGGAGGAATTTGTCCTGAGGGGATTTATCCAGGAGGGATTTTGTCTGTACCCTCCCAGGGACATCTGGGGAAGGGCCTGAAAACTACTCCCTTCCTGCATGGGCATCCTATGTGCTCAATAGAGTTAATTCATACCCAAAGTTTAGGAGGAAATAGACATGTGGACAGAGAGATGAGCAAAAGGTTATTACAAGATCCTCCATTAAAACATGAGATAAAAAAGCGCGAAGGACTCAACACATATTGTGGTATCATTTTTAAGTTGGAAGTTGTCAATCCCCAAATTAATCATTTATCTGCACACCTGGGAGATTACTGGATCATCAACTGCAAACTTAAGTCCTATTAAATCCACATTTTACAGCTAAAAATTTAGCTTTGCATGCTGGTATAGTGAGAGATAATTATAGCCGTAACACTCTCCACAACTGCAGGTAACACAGGCACTCATAACAAATTTCAATAATGAGATAAAACGCCGGCAATTTATGGTGTGAAAGTGGTTATACTCTCTCTATATAATATAAACAATATAATAAATACATAGGTACTGCATTTCTGATAAATTTTGCTCTAAGTGCC
This sequence comes from Megalonaias nervosa, assembly GCA_016617855.1. Taxonomy (NCBI): domain Eukaryota; kingdom Metazoa; phylum Mollusca; class Bivalvia; order Unionida; family Unionidae; genus Megalonaias; species Megalonaias nervosa. The sequence continues at coordinate 65,140 of JAECUM010000811.1, read as the reverse complement.
TATGTAACCATCTCTTGTGTTATGAGAGCAGGAGGTGCCACACCAATGTCATTTCTCATGTGCCCTCTACACCGAGTGGAATATCATACAAGCGGTGCAGACTTATTACAGTCTACAGTCAAGACAGAAATTTTATCAGTTACTGTTAAACAACAGAAATAAATACTCACCAGAGTAAATCATTGGAATCCTTCGACATTTTCCATGCAAGTTCAAACAGTAACAACGCAGCCTGAATAAAAAACACTTCATATTAAAATGCATGTATTTCTTTATTGTATAAAATTAAATTCAATGCAAAAGTTGCATAGAGTTTAAAAATTTTCAGTCAAATAACATTTTTGGTAAGTTACTTATTTTCAAAATGTAACATTAATACAATGCAAATACTTTTAAGAATGGCATTTTTATTTTAGAAGATTTCCTACACTGTCAAAAAAGAGTCATCTGAAGAGCCATCGCTATGCCCATAGATTATTATATAGAACCTTTCCTCTTCAGATTTGAAGGACTACAATTATGCCGACAAACCGCATACACTGATGAAAATGCAAAGTTCCAAGCGCACGATCTATTGTTACTACCAAATTTGTCATGTTTATGTTGACATCAAGATAAAAAGTAATTTTATATGTCAACAGAATTACTGGGTCCCAACTTGAATAAATCATATGCATTCCAACTGTTCATGTTGACAAGCTTCCAGTTGCGACCCATACTTTCTTCTTCAATTATCTAATGTTGCCAAAGGCTCTAATGTTACTGCTGCATTAACATAAAGGCATCTGCTTGGTCATCGAAAGTAGGCCTTTCACTGAGACTTCAAATAAACACTTCAATAAACAAGCACTTTTCAGCAAGTTGGCTACAATTGTCAATAAAAACAATGCACCCTTCATCAAAGGAAGTCAACACCAAACTTGAATAAAAGCAATAGAATCTGAGCAATTGTTGCATTTTCCAAAGAAATTGGTAATTGGAACACATCTACTGTACCATGAAAGTTTCCTTTTCTGCAGGACAAAGTAACTTTATGCTTACAATAGATTTTTTCTTAAGAGAAATGAAAATCAACTGACATAATGAAAAAATGATGAGTTCTTATGTTGACAATACTGAGATGGGCAAGAGGATGTTGAGATAAACAGGTAGTACTGTATATACTATAGTAATAACACATCTAGACGTAAGAGTGTAATATATGCACCAGGATTCATGGAAATTAAAGTGTGAATAATGGATGGATGGATGATCATAAAATTGGTTAAAAATATAAATCTAACAAACTATAAATATCAAAAGGTACATCAACGACATTAGTCTAATGAATGTACCATATATTATCAAAATACCTAAAATGGTTCTGGAGTTTTACACTGAAAATTTAGGTGAGGATAATGGATGGACAGACAAATGGACAAAAGGATAACACTGAAGAATTGTTAATCACAAAAGGTACATCTACCATCTACACCACTAGTCTAATGTTTACTAAGTTTCATAGAGGCATCCTTAGCATTTTGTTTTAAAGTGTTGCTGCAAAAAGAAAGGAGAAATCATGGATAAGTAATGAACAAATGGAAGAAATCAAAAAGATGAAACTGAAGAATTATGAATAGCAAAAAGCACTTATGCAACCTGTTATGTACATCTACATTTTTTGTAATTGTTGGTACATGACTGTGTCCTTATTATGTGTAGTTTTTATTCACGACTATAAATTGTAATGATCATCTATAATCAACATATTAATTCATTATTGTACATTGGTATAAAATTCTATTTTAAGATATTAAAAGTGTAGATTGCATAGGATCTATAAATAGTTGTTGACGTAGGTGTTTATGACCATTAATAATCATAATAATAATAATAAAACCTCTTGACACCTTTGGGGTAATTTCACACTGGCTGGTTGGGTCAGGTGGGTTCTAAGAAGAATTGAGTTATTTTCCATTGGATGGGTTAGGTCAAGTGGGTTCTTTTACGATACAGTATAGGATATTTGCAGTGTGTCACACAGCAAGTAGTAGAAAATTGTGTTTTCAACCCTTATGCTTGTATATAAGTACATAGAGCCAGATTATTTTGGTCAGTCTTGTTTCTTATATTCCTGTTGTAGCATCAGTCTTCAAACATATTTAATGTTCTGTTTAGATGTTATTTGAGAGGAAACATATATTTTGATTATTCAATTACAAAGAGCTCATTGAAATGAAATATTATCCTGGGGCTATTGTGAATTATACAAGAGTTCTGAACAATTCCACTTGATACATCAGGACTGTTGGCAGACCAGTGCATTCAAGGATCTGAAATTCGTACTGACTATTTGATTCTTTTGGACTTGAATAAAACTTTTTAGGATTATTTTGGATTCAATTCATAATAGTTTAGGCTCCTCCAATATTTTCATTTTATAACTTTGATAATTAAATTATTTGTTAAGCTTTACAAAACATTTTGGTTCTGTTTCATTCTGTACCTTAGTCTATGACCATAGTTGTAACAAACCCTAATCTAATTTTTGTACCAAATTTAACTGAGATTATTTTTAAGTTCTGGAGTTACGATCTGGAAACAAAAGTGAATAATTGATGGATGGATGGATGGGCAGGCAAATGAAAAAAGATATTGAAATTGAGAGTAGCAAAGGTCACATCTGGCCTAATGTGTACCAAATTTTAAACATGCGTTTGGAAGGGTTTGGGGGTTTTGTTAGTATGAATTATATTGGTGTGAATGATGTCTTTAACTTTGTGAGAAAGTAACAAAAAGTAAGCTACTTTTTTAAAAAGAATGTATGGATGAAGTAGGGGTATATTTGGATCTTTTATATAAAATATATGTGTCTGTGTGTGTGATTTGGATTCTTAAAGTAACTTTAAAAAATTTTCAGTCATATCGATACGATGTCTGCAGTGTGGCAGTTTATAGTGATGTCATGTACTGGGGTATCATGCTGCAGACATGTAGCATGATGTCCCACCCAGTCACATTATCCTGACACCAGTCCAACCAGTCCTAACTAACCTCTAAATGCTGAGCGCCTAGCGAGGCAGCTGCTAGTACCATTTTTATGTCTTTGGTATGACTCGGCCCAGGTTCGAACCTGCAACCTCCCCCATCCGAGGTGCACACTCTAACCACTAGAACGGTGTACAAAATTTATAATATAGTATAATTCCAATTTTTATGAATTGAACACGTTTTCTGCAATTTGATTGGATGTAAATGGTCACATGATAATGAACTGGAATTTTTTACACATCGATAAATTCTGCGGACTACTTCTATTTCCCTGTTTCCATGTCATTTGATGTAAAGTTTTATCATATCAACCCATTACACCCTAATAACAACAACAAAAACTCACCCACCCATTCCTGTGATTTCCAATCAAAATTTACAAACCACAGATAAAATTGGACCATTATAAGTTAAAACAATGTAATTGCACAGACCTTCCTGCACTCCACCACTCATCCCTTTTGCCTACGAAGGCATGTGGTAGGCTTTACAAGCCAGTCTTCGGAAATTATTGCATTTCACCTCGGCAACATGTTACAGCAGCGGTTATTAAAGGTCAGGGTCATATGTCAAACAAGTAATCTCACTAAAAATGGACACGATTTTGCTTTTGAAAGATTGAAATGCATAGAAAGTAACAACAACGTTGATATAACAACATGTGCCATATGCAAGCGCAATTTTCGAGAAAAAAAAGAAATATCCTGGTTTAACTGCAACAACCAATTTTTATATATTAAAATAATGATTATAACAATGTATCACTGGCATGACCCGCTATGACATTCTACCCCATATTACCGTATAAAGTATTGACGAATCTTGGCCAGCAAAGATCGGGCTATGTATTCTATTGCAGTTAAGAGGCTAATGAAAAAAAAACTTCGATCATAAAATTGAATGTTTTGTTGATTAAATATGCTGATATGATGTTAGAAAGAAAATAAATTGGAATTATAAGGATTAAATGATCATGGTTGGGTACTTATCGATGTGTAAATTTTACCTAATCACTCACAAAGTTAACATAAAGTCCTTTGTGAGTGATTAGGTAAACTATACACGTTGATAAATACCCAACCATGATCATTTAATCCTATAATATAATTTATGTCAATTACTTAGAAAAATTTTTACTTGACCTACCCTTGTAAACTTGAACAATAGCACATTCTTATTCTCACGCTCACATACTAGCGATCATTTTAGTCCAAGTTACCTTTATGTTCTTAGGTCATGACACTGTGCATTTTTGGAAACATGACTTCAAAAATGAGCACAGCAGAAACTATATATTGTAATTCATTGCAGCTGATAAGGAGTACCTATATTACAGAACTGTAATTACAAATAGCTCAAAATAACCAATGCCACTAAAACAAGCAATTTAACTTATTTCCCAAAACATCAACAATGACCAAGTTAAAAATATTTACATTCAGTTAACTTTTGAATTTTATCTAAACATGTAGTTTGTAAAGTTGAGGTTTCACCAGCAACATCAGTGACCACAATATTGGTGTGAAGACGCCTGTGCATATATTCTCATATAAAATCATCGGGGTTCTTTCAAAATACCTTTAAAATGTTTTGAACTATGTCATTTTAGTAATATCTTAGAAACAGACAAAAATTAGATTGCTAGTTCCGCTGGCAGTTGACAAAATAGTTGTATCATTCATAAATACAATAATGTATCTAGATACACCAATCAGTTTTAGTAAATCTCATCTGATATCATATCCCACAAATACATGATGAAATGACCAAATCAGGTACATATACCTTAAACACCCAGCTCCACACCTGAATTCATTTTTTACAACCATTCATGAAGTGTGGAATAAATTTCCAACATAAAGTCAAAAAAGAAAGTAGGGATTGTAGGGCCATTTTGGGAAAAAAAACAGGGAGTAGGGAAGTGAGAAAACCCAGAGCTACTGGAAAACCAGAACCATGGATGGAAGGATAGTCAAATGGAAAAAAGCATTTGAAATATCTAAATTAAAGTATAAGGACCACTATTCAGTGTTTCCCTTTGTGCCTCTGTGCCCCTCAATTTTTCACATGACCCCCAGTTTTGATACAAAATTTATTTTTTAATCAGTCCAACTTCCAGTTCTGACATCAAGGGGATATTTGACTCAGTCTTGCACCCCTAGTTGATACACTGCTATTTTAATACCCATACCAAGTTTTATTGACATACCTTAAATGGTTTTGATCATTATGCTCCTGAGAAAATGTGTACAGATATTGATTCATATTGTTGCATATATGTACAGGAACAAATCAATAATGAAACCAGACACGCTGTCTGGACATGTGCATGAGATGCTTCTGTAGGCTCTGTTATGTATATCTAATGTATGTGTTATTATTTTCATAATAATATTTTTTATAAGGGTTATCTGCTTAATAATATACATGCCAACCTCCCAAGAGGTATAAGCGTATTTATTGCTATTATAAGTGACAAAAAAGCGTAATTTGGGCATAAAAAGTGTAATCTCTATATTACATGCCTGAATTACAGCATGTATGAATAAATTACATTTTTGCTACTAACCTGGTTCTGCAGCTGGTGAAAATTCTTGTCACAAAGGGCAAAATCCACATGGATTAGAACCAGAATACAAGTAAAAAATATACTGAAAAATTATTTATATGCAGCACTCATTAACTATTCTACTTGTGTAAATTTTGCTGAATGATTATGAACTGGAAATCTGCAATGAGGTCAGGTGCTCTGATTGCTGTATTACATTACTCTCATATGCTTCTTTTAAAGTTTGTGAAGCGGTGTTGATTTGTTGAGTTTTTTTTTCTCATCTGACATGTTTTGAAGTTTGAAAAGATCATCAGCTCTAATATTTTCCATCATATAACATCCACAACTCACACCACAAAGTGTTTCAGTTAACATCTGGTAGAATTTTCTTTAAAAGTACATACTGGTTCACATCTTACCTAGCGTATCAATAAAATGAATCTGTAAGGCAAACTTCCCATTTGTAGAAACCCATCAGTTTTCTTGGAAATGGGTCATATACAATTGCTATAAATAGCAACTAAGGAAAGTACTTTTACGCTATTCTCACGCAGCGGTCACCATTTTAAGAATATTCTAAATATATATCAGTGGAATTAAAGAATTGATAATTAAAATGACAAAAACAATTTTTTGTTGCTTTATTTTTATTTTATTTTTTAATGTACCAAAAAGGCACAATCCATATATTGTCTAGCGTAAAATGTAATTGTGAAAAAAGTGTAATGATTACGCCAAAAACATAATGGTTGGCATGAATGTTTTAAATTCTAAATTTCTCACCAACAGTAAATTCACACGTTAAAGATGAGTTGTGTATGGTGCATACATTGTTTCATTCATGGGTTTCAAGGTTGAGAAGTAGAAGTAAACATCATGTGATACGACAAGAACATCAGTTCTGGTAAAAGGCCAGGCAAACCTAATTTTTGATTAGCCAGACTTAGACAAGGTAACCTGTTTACTGATGGAGTATTTTGAAACGACAAGATGATTCGTTCAAAGCCATGTATTGCATTTCTACCTATTGGGTATACATTCTATATAAGAGAATTAATACTTTGAATTAGGCTTTCTTAGTAGTACTATCAATCTTGGAAGAGTTACCCACTGAGAGAATTCGTTTATTTAATTAATCATTCATTGGAATTACAATGCTCTAACATTCATTTAAAAACTATCTGTACATATAATAGCTGTACCGAATTACTGAAACATTCAAAGACATTTGGATTTTATAGCTATATTGAAATTACTGTGAATTCATTTAAAGACATTCTGGGATTATATCATTAAATCATTACAGTGATTTCTTCTGTACTGTTGACATATCAGTACATCAATGAATATCATTTGGAATAACTTTGGAACTCACTTAAATTACGCAAAACTATTGGAATTGATAGAACATTTTGGATTTAATTCACCATCCTGAAAGTTATTTTTAATTCTTTCACTTTGTACTTTAGATAAATGAACTAATATTTGAAATTTTACAAAACTTATTGACCCTGCTCTATTTTGTTACTTGTTGTAAGTTCAACTACAGAGTCATAACACTACAGTGACTAAAAAACTATGCAATGGCTTACAAACCTGAAATGGTTTCTTTACAATAAAATGTTACTAATCAAAGGTTCTGCTAACAATGTCTTCGATTCATACAGTAGCTTAAAGAAATTTTTATCAGCATTATCAGGAAATTAGCTTGATGTGCATTGTTGTGTAATGTGTGCTATAACCAATTCTTGTGAACTTCTGCTTTATCCTAGCAATGCCATATTCAATGTGAAAATCAGACGCATACTTTTTAAAAAGAATTAACATAAAAATCCTACAAAAATGATCCTCATAAGCCGATGTAGAAAGATATAACTGTCAATGACATCCACATGTATGCTCATGTACATGTACACAGAATTTGTAATCGTTTACCAGAAGTAAACTAAATAAAGCCATTTACAGAAAATTAAACTGAAAAAAAATATACTTACTGATGATCCAAAGGAAGAAAATTGGTTGTAATCAAATAACACTTTGTTTCTGCAAAAAAGTAAATTTAAAATCTTGGTAAATACTAGAGCTTGGTACCACAAAAAATTTGTACCACACAATAATATGGTATTTTTTAACATACCATCATACATACCACAGGTAAACTCCAATTATATCAGGGACAAACAATTTAATTTTCAAAGACAGGGGCCAAGGATATTTTATTTCTTGTTTTCACATTTCTGTCTATGAAGTAGCTGGAAAAATATCTTTCTCTGAATTAAAGCAAAATAACAACATATTATACAGTAGTCCCCCTTTTGAAAGGCCCCCCTGACCAGCGGCCACCCGCTCCTTACGGCCAGAATCCGAAGGCACGGACAAGTTTGTGTTCAAAAGTACCCCTCACGAAAGGCCACCCCGCTAACGCAACCAGCGGCCAGCATATTAGTGCAAAAATACAAAATTTACCCCTCACAAGCGGCCGCATTTTATTTTGTAATATGTATCCAGAACCAATTTTATTCATAACGTGTGTTAAGTAATCCGATTTCTGTTTCCCGATGTCAGGTTTTCATTACTGAAAGAAGTATTGACTAAAGTACATGTATCACTAAGGTTAATATTATATCATTTACGCCTCACGAGAAGCCACATCTATTCCATGAAGCCGAGAAAGACTCAAATTTTAATCCATATAAAAAGGTAAGTACACGTAATCCGAGTAGCCTTACTGCTCTGTTATCATGAGATGTCTGGTTTAGTCACTCTGATAATTGTTAAGATTACAATTATTGAACAGTAGTAACAGCTGAGAAGTGGCGGTATTGATGTACAATATACAAGTAAGCGGGAAAATGGTATGATAGACTTTATGGCTTCCCTTAGTAAGATGTTGAGCTTGTTCACTTTCATAATTAGTGGCTATTACTACTGACAATAATTGTCAAGATTACATATCCTAACGGCCGCGAGGTGCTATTGTTCAGATCAAACCTGCATATATATTGAAGCCGTTTTGGCTTCTCTCACTTAGTGTAAAGAAATGTAAACACAAATAGGGTACCAGACTGCGATTAATGAATCACGTGACAAGATCGCTGCCTTTAAAAAACACATGGCATTTTGTTTAAATGCAGAAAAGTTGTTGTATCAGTCTTGTAGTTGGCAACATTGATGATTACAACCGGACGTAATTGTCAAGATCATAACAGGGTCAGCATAGTCTAAAAATAGATTTTTGCAGACACACACACAGAGAAATTAGCCTTGAACAAAACAGGGTACCAGACAAAGACCGAAAAATCATGTGACAACACATTTATCGCTTCCTTTACGAAGAAGGCATTTCGTCCGCTCTGCAAAAGATTCATCTGCATAATTAAATCACATACAGTTAGCAACATCCGAATAAATCATTACCAAACATTAACATGTCATCACGCAAACAAAGACGTATTATTTTAGAAGAAAGTCGGTTATTCTACTCAACGACATTGGGTGAGGTGGGGAGGGGGAACTTGCCGAACAATTTTAGGTAGAAAAGACTCGAATAAAACAATTTTATGTTGAAAAGACTCGAATAAACAACATCGTAACCGATAAGGAGGCTATTCAGCAGCAGTGGGAAAATGGAGCAAATGGAAAGAGAATTATGTATGTACCAAGATTAAAATGACGTTTTTGAATGGTTTTGCAATGTGCATGACAACAACACCAGCTCGCATATCACGCTTACGCCAAGAATAAGAACTATTAATGCATATTCAGTTGAAATAAGTCTATTATTATAACAAGAAGAATCTTTTAATAATTAATGTTACTTTTAAGCAAAGATATTAAATGCTTTGAAGAATGTAGCTTTCTTTCTGCATACATTACATATACTTCTCACAAAAAAATTATTCCCCTCTGGAAAGGCCACTTTCCCGGTGCAGAAGGGCTGGCCATATAAGAGGGGGACTACTGTATACATTATTTTTTTTTAAATAATTATCTTCAGATAAAAGAAAATAAAATATCTCAGATCTAAAGAAAATTACAACCCCCGAAAATTTTTATATTACCTCACACAAACAGTAGCTGAATTTGATATGTGTATGGTAGCAGTTGTATAAATTGTTATCTAAAAACTGTACTTAAAGTAGGATAATTAAGCTTGCACTATAACTGACACCCTGTAAAAGATGCAAGGATATTACAAAACTTGTTGATAAAAATAGGAAGCATGGAAACTGAAGCCTACAATTTACTAGCTACAGTATTGATACAATATGCAAGGAAACTTTGACTGGAATGCTAACACTCAAGACAAAATGTTTGGCAGAGAGAGAGAGAAAGAGAGAGAAACACAAAACACATTGACTCAACAATGAGAATATTTATTTGACTAGAGACATCATGTAAAATTCAAAAAGAACACAACTGCTCTCCTGAAAATCTTAGTCTTATAAAGGAATACATGTACTTAACACACCCACACACTGACACCTCTACACAATGATGAGAAAAATGGCATTTTTGTTTTCTTTTTATTCCGAAATTTTACCCAAAATATTGGCTTTGGCCTGAAAAGCTTTCACAAAATCCCATTCAGCCACCATATTGGCATATTTTATACTTATCAAACAAGTGATTAAGGTTCATAAATTCAGTTATATTTGTAACATCTGAAATTAATATCTGACAAATGTAACTATTTTGTAAATAAAAAATATTTTTGGAATTACTGTCACAAAAAAAATGAAAACATGCTTTTGACATCATTAAATTCATAAGGGCTGTTCCAGTAAAACATATACCGCCCCCCCGGGGAAGGCACTTTCAAATTCAACCAACCCACAACAGACGCAATTTAAAAAAATTATGATCCACCGTCAGATATGATTTAATCGAAAAACACTGCCCCCTTCAGAAGCATATTTCTTTTACATAATTTCTGGCTATGGGTTAATGGGTGGTAGAAGCGATTTTAATATTGGGTTGGGGACAGAAGCGATTTAAATGACAGCTGGCTGAAGGTAATCTACAGGATTCTTATAGATCATATAATCTACTGCATATATATATTTGTATTCATTCATTATAATCAATGTTTTGTCCTTTTGTTTGTTTGTCTGTCAGCCATGTATGTCTCTGATACTGTGAAATCACAAATTTTCTTGGTGGCTTATTATTTGTAGATGTCACTGATCAGTCCCTTAATACCTACTAATTTAATGTCCATGAATATAGATTTTATATTGGGGATTTCTATTCTAATACAGAAATCATGAATTTGTATCTTTACTAAACTGTGTGTTTACTAAAGTGATCACTATGTTTTGCTATTTTTCTTTGTTCTCAGGCATGCTGCTTTTGATTAGAATAATAGTAAAATCTTGTATTGCTTTAAATGTGTGGTCAGATGCTATGATTCCCTTGTTATTATTTTTTGCAATAAATGTTTTGGTAAACTTATAATACATGATTTGTCAGAAAAAAATCATTAATGCCTGTGAAAGTGATGTTGCATCATTTCTACCTACTTTTACACTATATCATTTCTTGTAAGAACATATATTTCAGTTACCGACGTCTTATTTTTATGCCTTGTTGCAAGACTAATATAAAGTTTTTTTAAAAAAATATAGCAAGTCAAACATTTTTATATCATAAATTAGATTTTAAAAACTGGATGAAAGTCAAGGAATCATTTTTTCCCAGAGTACTCGTAAAATCAATGTCATTGCAGTTAACTGTATTGTCAACAGCATCATCATCATCACTGATAGCCTAGCAGTAACATTCTGCACTTTTAATCCAGTTGTCACAGGTTCTATCTCCCACTTCTAGTCTTTCATATGAGATTTATACCTATGGTCTGAGGGGCTTCCATGGCAGAGTGGTACAAGATACTTGTCATGTGATTACTTGCCTCCAATGTGTAAATGTGAATGTTGCCAGTTACTTGTGGAAGGTCAGTGGTTCTACATAAGTGGTGTTTGGTGTCTCAAAAGTACTTGGATTTTCTTCAGCAGTAAAACTAGCTACCATATATAGATTCTCTTCATCTGAAAATGGTGTAAAGGCCATAATGATCTACCGAAACCTGAGATCTCATGTCTAAATGACTTGGGCTGTTGGAGATAAACATCAAATCAACAGAGGCTCCATGTGCCCTACTGTACTAAGGTGCTTGCTTTTACAGATCACTTGCACATCTCACAGAGTGAGTTTTTGTCATAGATCACCCAATTTGGGTTGGCAGTCTTTCGGGGTTCTTACTCCACCTAATATACTGTTAAAACCCCCCCAAAAAACAGATCAAACCAAACTAAATCAACCAACTAATCAACTGTGGCAACAGCAGCAAAGGTACTAGTCCATCATTTTTGCCACAGCTGTATGGGTTTATAAATTTTGACTCTTGTAATTTTTGTAGACCTTTGAATATTGTCAATTATGCCTTTCTGACAGTTACCTAAAAGTCATCATCAGTTGGTACAAATGGATTTTTCATGGTGAGCATAAGAGATGGAAAAGTCTTGAGCAATCCTGCATCACACGCTGCTGAAAAGTTTACATTTTAGCTCACTTAAAGTTTCTCCATTGTTCCAACCAGAACTGTTATAACTTATTCAAGCTATATTCACCGATATCTGGAGCTGTGCATCTGTAATAAATATTTTAACAAAGTATGAGAATGCATCCGTGTTTTTTAATGATGCATTTGAACTCAGCAACAACCAGAATCAACAAACCAAGAAATGAAATTTTTCACATCTCTCAGGCAGAAGTACAGTGTATAATCATAATCTGCCAAAAGATTTTTCAATCTTTAAATTTGCCAAAATGTTTTCCAACCATTCTGATTCAGTGGACATAATCACCAGAATCAGACATGATTCTGGTCTTCCATAAAAAAAGCTGAAAAAATTTTAAGGAGGGTTTGAGGGTCCTCCCCCAAAGGGGTCTTTAGGGGCAGCACCCCTAGATCCGGGGGTCCAGGTGGCAGAAAGCCACCGACCAAAAACGCATTTTACAATCATAAAAAACTGATCCTGGTGCAAATTATGATCATAATATGAAACAAAATAATCATCTGAAAAACAAATAAACTTACCAAAAATGTTCAACTTGACTTGAATAATTTCACAATATTTTTTGTCACATGAATTTGTTCTCCAATACTATTGATGCTGAAGTTATTTCATGTGCATGGCAGTGTTCACATCGTAATTAAGTCACATTAATTCGTCAATTCTTGCAGCAAACATATTATACTTCTCTCTTTTCATAACAAATCTGTAAACTAAACCAAGTACATCAACTATCTAAAAATAATCCCGTACATTCACTTGTCTTTTTCTCCACTGGACAGAACCTGTTGATATGCCAGTCGAGATCTTTTTGCGGCTTTGGCAAAGATTTCTTTAGCCTTCCTTTTTGCCACCACTGACTTTTTGGCTCAATGTGCAATCGTTTCCTTTCCTTCTCAACGAGAGCCTTTTTCTTTCAAGCTAGTGCTTGTATTGGCGACATGCAGTACGCATATTCTGACAGGGGGCTACATCTTTTCTCTCATGCAAGAAATCTTTCTTCTTATAGTAATTAACTGCACTTTTTCCTGGTGCCTTCTGAGCTTCAATTTTTCCGTATGCAGCTTCTTTTGTAGGTGCTGTTCCAACCTCTTCCAACCGCAATTACCGTAATTCAGATCTTTCTTGCAGAGGTCACAAAATGCCAGTCCTCTAGCATTCAGTTTTCTTATAAGCTGACCAACTAAATTTCCGTCAACTTTTCGGTCCAGCCATTCCCATTTCCATACGTTGTTTAAACCTATATCTCAACTTAACATGTCATGGTCTGTCTCAACAACTCGTGACGCCATGTTTTGCAAGCATGCTTCTTCTTTCCATTGCCATCAGTTTACATTACACGAAGATTCACTGGATGAATTTAAACTTTTGACCAATCAGAATACTCTTTATGAGAGTCATGTGATAATATATGGAACGGTTTTTAAAAAACCGGATCGAAGATGATATAAAAAATGGACTATATCAAGAAAAATCTGATTCAAGTCAGGAGAAAAGTGGAATTCCACTTTAAAACAGAGAAAAATCATGTCTGCAGAATGGACAGAAACAGACCAGAACAGATATAACCAGAAGGTTAAAATTGATTTGAGCAGCTAAATTTTTGTGGTTTAGTTAACTGTACACCCTTTATTGTCTTCCCTTTGATGTAATTTCTTACTGAAGCTGAGAAAATAATGTTGCACACATCAAACAAGAGGTTCACTTCTACTCATTATTGTTGTTATTATACTTCTCCATTCCAGCCTGTTCTTAAGATCTTGTCCCCCCACATACTATTTGTCTTCTTTATGATATGTATCTAAATTTGTCATTTACTTTTCCTACTACTATACTAATTGTTTGTGAATATGCATATCAATGCGAAATGCAACAGGTAGACTAATATCCAAGATAGAAAGCCTCTACATTTCTGGATGTATTCTGCTTGGATTCCATGTTTCTGCACAAAACTTAAGAGTTCAAGACTAGCTGTAGTGATTCTGCCAACTAGAGATCTACACACACTTAATTATGTTGTATGGGGATTCTCTGATGTTCCCTATGAATATTAATCTGTTGATTGTTTCTAAATTTAATATGATCCTCCTCCTCTATGTATCAATATTATTCTGTGCTGAGAACTCCCTTTCATTGCCTGCTGTCTGAAATGCATATGCATAACTAGTTTGAACAAGTTACTGTTCTTTATGGTTGTGCAATTTTCAACATCTCACAGGTATGGCCCCATGGGTATTCTCTCTCGGATATCTCTGTTTCAAAAAGAAAAGTTTTCACTAACATGAACTCTGCCAAAGATTCACTTCCTTGAATCAGTGCTTTGCTGCCTCTTATGCCAGATTTTTTCTCTTCCACAATGCTGTATTAGGGTTTTAAGTCCAACATTCCCATAGTCTGCTTGCTCAGACATGGCTATCTTGAATAAATATAACCGGCATCCTGTCCATCCAACACGTACATCGGACTCGCACTCAACATCAATTTTGGGCTCAAAATCACACTTCCCAATTGACAACTTCCCAATGTCCAACAGACTGATACACATGAAATTCATTGTCATCATAGCTATCACCAGCCAGTATTTGCCGACTGAAAATGTCAACTGACGACAAACCCTGTTGTGATTCAGCCATTTTGGTTGCCTGTGTGGCCCTTATTTGAAACATGCATTTGTAAAACTTCCATGATGAAAGTAAGGTTAAAACTACCATAACATGCTTGTTCCAGGGCCCAATGAACCAATCAAATTTAGTTTAACAGCCATTCATGTCGAACCGAAGTATCCAGCTATTTTAACATTTGCCTTCCTGAATCTGGATGTCTCATCAAGCGCTGCGATACTGCTACTGGCAGCGTGAATTACATCACGAAATGCACTAAGTTAAAAGTTGAATAAAAATTGCATACTGTGCAAAACACATTATATATCCGCGACGTTGACGTAATTTGCGGAACGTGTATCACTGCTTTAAAAGTACATGAATTCATACAAATTAGGTGTACTTGCGTGTACTGTTATCATTTTCTGACCCAATGTTTTATTCACGTTAGACCGCTAGGAGGAGGTTAGCTGCAATTTTAAATATATATTCGGGGTTTTTTTCTACAACCCCACCAGCGATTTCTCATTTTGTTAACACAACCCACAACAGAAGTGATTTTCCTAATCAACCTTCCACTGTCAGAATCAAAATACTTTGAAACACAACCTCCTACAGAAGTTTTTTTTAAGTGCCGTCCGGAGGTGGGGGGGGGGATACATGTTTTACTGGAACAGCCCTAACAAGATTACTTGGGAATTCACCTACATTCCTCACTGACAGATACTCAAGTACTGGTAGGTAAAAAAGTACCGTGTATGTACCGCCGGAAATAAATACCAAGGTTAACCAGTATGTCGGTAACACTGACACCTGTAGTAAATACCTGCACAAATATTTTATTGCATTTAAAGCATATGTAAGATTTCTGAAAGATAGCTATCAGAAAGTCTGATAACACAAAAATCATCATGTTGTAGACACAAAAAAATGTGCAATTCAGTATAAATTGTTTAACATAGAACTTTATCAAACTAAAATATGAGATTTGTTAAAAGTCAAATACCAACCTGTTTTCCTCCCATAATCGTCTTTCCCTCCTTCTCTCTATTGCCTCGTCATCAAAACGTTTCTTTTTGACTGACCTGCCTGAACTATCACTATCATTTCCTGATTCATCTTCAGACTGCAACATTAATTGTATTTTATTATATTTTCAAGTGTGAAATATAGAAACATCTTTATTACTTATTTCATATTTTCACATGTGAAACATATATGCTAATATTTTCAACTTTGACAATAAATGACTTCCCATCATGTCATGTGACACTTTATTATGTGTGCCAACATAAGTTTTACTTGCAGGAAGAAAACCAAGTATTGTGAGCTAGAGCAATAAATGTAAACTGCATTACCTTTCAGGTACGGAAATTATTTGGGCCAAAGATATCCGATTTCCCACCACCTGTTTCACTTTTAGAAGTTATGTCCCCTATGTTACATTGTCAACAATAATAAAAGCCTGGTGTGCTAAATCACTCAAATGGATTTACTTTGTGGTCTGACAAAAAATATAGTTGGCAAATGTCAAAACTTATTCCAACAGCATAGATAATCCCAAAGTGTTCTCTTAAACTGCAAATATTTTTTAAACAGACTATGAATATAATTGAAACTTAGGTAAACTTACTAAAGATAGGTGTGTAACAAAAAAATATCTCTGGTACTAACAAAGAAAAAGAAAATATCCTACATACATTGCTCCCTTATTATCAAGTGGTCCATTAATATACTTGTATATTAGATATGGGGCATTATACAGACATTATCTTACAAGCAAATCTATTTTTAAACAGTGTGTGCTATGTATTTTCTTTAATGAAATCAAATAAATATGGCAATTAATAAGCAGTTTCATTGATTCAAAACAGTTGTTGAATTAAAGACAATTTGCAATGAATTTAGTATCTACAACAGAATTAATGTAAGCCAAATTGATGAGACACCTACATTATAAGAGGACCTGTGTACAGTAAGGTTTCGGTTTGGTGTTTCGTGACGCAAGAACACAAACCAGTTGTTTAATGCAGAGGCAATTGGAGTCAAGTGTCTTGCCCAAGGTGGTGGACTATTTGGTGAAAAACCTTTAACATACCTTCCCTTCCCCTCATCTCCCACCCCGATCATTTCTTCCCAGCATATTCTAAGTTCATAAATGCCCAATTTAACACTATTAACTTTGTTTATATGCTACCCCTACAACTTTGCTAGAAGTCAATGTTCTTAAGCAATTGTGACTAAACTCTAGAACAGAAGGAGTTCAATCCACATTACTATACCATACAATTAAATTGTGACTTTGATGAAAAGAGGGTAAATAGCAGACCGGCCAACCCTGATGAGACTGTCTCAGAAAGGCAGGTGGTTTTTCTTCCGTAAGTTTGACCAGTTTTCAGTAAGGTGTAATAAAATATTATAAACTGCTATTGTAAAATGGGAAAATGTATTTAAATGTTTGGTATTCGAAACATGCAGCGACGGTAAACATTATGTTTAACTAAAAAGTTTGTAAAGTAAACATAGACCTTATTTACCACTAGTAAGTTGCACAAACATTAGTTCCAAACCCTATACAGCTTAATGGCTTGTTGCTCTTTCTCAATTTGACTTAAGTATTGTTTTTGTTTTTTCCATTTCACATGCCGATGGAAATCATATCTCCCGCCACGAGACATACTCAAACTGACATGTGATATCCAATAAACGTAATTGTGTCCCTTTCTGTTTTTATTCACAAGAATTTGAATATTCGTTTTTATTATTCTGTGCTGATTATTAACACTTTTTAAGAGGCTTCATTTCCGTTTCGTCTTCAGCATGCATCGCTTGCTGGATGCCATTTTAAAAAATTCTATAATCAACAGTTTGATCGCATGAAAAAATATGTGCAATTTAATGCATCTGAGGTACTGCTGTAAAGTTAGTCTGGTTCCCTAATTCCACTATTTCTCATGAAACCCGGATCCAAACCAAACACAGATGAACCAATTATCTGGGTTTCTCGGCACCAATAATTTTTCCGTAGTTTTTGCTTTTATTACGTAAGACCAAATTTTAAGGGTCATTTTTGTAAGATTTACGACTAAATCGTAAGAGTTGGCAGGTCTGAAATAGTATTGAAATTAGCAAAACTTAAGTAATGTTAAACAAGTCTGGAAAAGAAAGTAGCAGCAATGAATTATTACCTTTATCCCATAATGCATCTACATTGCAGGTTTGATCTCAATAGATTTATGAACCTTTTTGGACATGCACAGCAGCAGGAATATAAAAAATTCTGAAGACAAAATAATACACCCACCCCCCCACACATTTGTTAACTAACACATACAAATATATACTTTACACACTGAATTCCCCAATTAACAGAGCAATCTCTGTGTTTATAAGGGCTGATGACAATCTCCCAATATAAATATTTGCCCCCACCAAAGTAAATAGGGAATAGGAAAAACAAATGGCATCCATCAATCACACTGAATGACAGAATGAATGCAGGGTTCCTGCCACAAATTAAAAAAATTATTCCGGATCATTTCTAGACTAACAAATAAAAATGTCCAGACCAAACAATGTGACAAGCTTATTGATCTAATAAGGCTAAAATACTTTAAAAAATTGCAATTAAAATGTAAAGAGATGAAAAAGTATGATCTAAACTACGGCCCAAATGTTGTCAGGTATGAAATCTTGTTCACCCGCCACAACCACATTATCAGGGAACATTAATGTCAGAAGTGATGACATGTCATATGCACTTTATATAAGTAATGTGATTTCACACACTTTAGACCTGTATTATTTCTGCTTTGTTGGAATCATATGTGGTGAAAAAGTTTTTTAATGGGCTGCTTGTAGCTGGGCAGGTACTAGAACTGGATGTAGATACTCTTAGGGGTGAAAGACACCTCACAGGGAAAGCAGCTGTATTAAGGGAGACAGCAATGGAGGAAGAGGCTTTTACTGAAAACATTTAAATAAAGGATTGGAACCTGATCTTGATGAAACTTTGATGCTTCAGTGATTTCATATGGCTTTTAATAACTCCAAGCCCCATGTTGGAAATATAAAATATTCTTTCCTGCATAGCCGACATAAAGCATTGGTCTTAATTTTGGAAGGCCCTATGCAGAGTTTACTCTAATCCCCATGTTGGAAATATCAAATTCTTTCCTGCACAGCCAACATGAAGCATTGGTCTTAATTTTGGAGGCCCTGTGCAGGCTATACTCAAATCCCCATGTTTGAAATATCAAATTCTTTTCATGCATAGGCGATATGAAGCATTGGTCTTAATTTTGGAAGGCCCTGTGCAGCCTTTAGAGTCATCAGTTTCTTCACACAAGTCGTTATAAACACGATGTCCAGGCATTCTTAAAATAATAATATTAGGTCACACAGACATGCAAAAAGATCAGTCCAAGAATGGCAAATCAAATCAAATCCAATGAAATAAAAATGAATATACTCACTAGCACAACACAAAACTTAATAAAATAATCCATGATATAAAAAAATGCAGACTAATTCTCAATGTGTCGGCACAAAAACCAGTCAAAATGATGGCATCAACTTCTCCTGCTTATGTATCGGCTTTGTGTGCCTTGAGACGTTGCTTTCTACAGTAACTCCTGGAGAGCTCTGAATCCATATGCTAAAACTCCTCCCAAATGTTAAAGTGCAGTCACATTTCCAGTTTCAGTAATAATGAAATTTTAAGACTCTTTCATTACTTTTTAGTCATTTTTAAACTTTTCCAGATATTTTCAAGACTTGGACTAGCAATTTTCAAATTGTAGACCTTTTCCAAAATTCCAGACCAGTGTCGGAACCCTATTAATGGCTACCATTCATCCATGTTCTGGACAATCCATTACTGTTCAAGTGATTGCAATTTGCTATTGAAAATATGAAATAATGTAATTGTTAACATACATGTGAAAGAGAGAGCAAGTGAGTGAGATTTTGGGCCACAAACTCAATAAGTGCAACTGGACCTTCTGGTAGAAAGAAATGGCTGATCTAGTCTTCTGCATTTCAAAATATGCAGTTTAATTCACCATTTCTCTACACAAGTGAAGAGTTACAAGTGAAAAAAATTCCTTCCAGAACAAATCTTTCTACCTAATGTTGTGTCCCAAGTCCACACCAAGTGTACATGTGATCAGGATAACATCTGTGTTCCAAAATGGAGGGGTCAAATCAAGTCCTAACACTTGCTATCAAGAAAAATACTTCTGGATTCACTGCACTCAGTTTCAATTCACTATTTTATAATTTCTTAAAACAAAAATCTGTAAATTTATTGTCTCACCTGTGACAATGTTGCTGCAGCCCTAGTTACAAACAACTAAATAACCCCTTTGACCTTGACTTCTTACCTTTTAACCAGGCCTATCCTGCTACCATGTGACAAATCTGATAACAATGCATGTATGGAAGCAGATGTAACCTGAATCAATTACCCTAGAAAACTAAAAATTGTATTCTATGACCTTGCTCTTTGACACTGTGACCAATCACCCACAAAGATAAACTATGTACACTGGTGAATTTCAAAGTCTAATGCCCTCTCCCATCCCCTGCAAAAGAAACTAAAAACTCTGACTTTCACAGTTGGCCTCCACATCAATCACAATAGGGGGCGCTCACCAGTTATTATGCATTTTTGAGACAGTGACGTATGTAAGGTGAAGTTGTTTGCATTTAAAACATGTACAGTGGAGAGAATGTTGGCATACCTCTATGCTACTTTGATGTAATGTGGCTGACATTTCTTTGGATATTGTACTTTTGGAAATTGTAAATGATCTTAGCACACTGCTAACTAAAATGACTGCTCCCCTGTGCTCCAAAAATCAGCCTGAATTTGTCTAAAGTACACTATCCTTAGCAGCTATTAAAATAGGGAAAATGAATTTTGCCAGACTAGACAATACCAGCTTCTGAAAGTGCAATGAATGAATTACCAAATATATCAAATGTGAAAAAAGTTATCGGCTCTATTTTTGTACAATTTACCTCTGAAGTTCAGGAAGTGAAAATGACCAAGTGGAGCTAGCACTTTTTTGAAAGGTGCACATCTGGAGTAAGGCTAAGCTGTATACTCTATAACCCATATTACACCCATCAATCATACACCAACACAAAGGGAATTAAAAGGTTCTTTAAACAATACCTAAAATATACAAGGTTTGTTTTAAATTGCCAGTATAACCATTGAGGAAACCCGAGGAAATTCTTTTTCTTCAAAATTCTAACCCTATGCAAAATACAAAACTGTAGAGCGCCACCTAAAAACAAATATAAAAATTTATGCAATTATTTTTCTTATTTTCATATCATTATGTATGATGTTCTGAATAAAATGGTACATTAAAATTGATTTTATGCATGAAAATAAGCTAATTATGCTTATTTTGCTCTTGCTTACAAAATTTGCCATGAGGCATGTTTGTGTGAGTAGTGACCTTAATTATGGGGTAATTAGAAGTCTTTGAATATAGGAATAATGTGAACTTAAATTTAAAACTGTTGCATTAAGTAAAAGAAATATATAGTGAAAATGTTTCTTTTCATTTATTTGTAATGAAATTAAAAAATAAATGATGACAAAGCAAATTTGCTTTCTTCCATATTAAACAATAAGCAAATATTTTACCCTTTAACCTTTGACCTTTATGACCCTCATCTGTTCCATCCCTTTTAAAATTTATTGTTGACATCTCAAGAATAATTATGGCTAGTTTCATGTTCCTGTCTTTCAGCATAACACTGGTTGATATTCTGACAAATGTAATGCGCATTTTTAAAATAGCTCACTTTTTATCAGTGGGGAGGGACTGTACTTGTTTGAGACTCTGACTCTAACCAATACTGTTCTGTGGGGGGAAATACAGGAAAATTATTCACAAGGACTGTTTTGATGCTTGCGACTAAATATTTCAGCCATACAATAAAATTAAATCATATAATAATAATAATACCTATGTGCTCTTTACGGGGGGCACTCACCAGTTATTATGTACTTTTGAGAGAGTGATGTATGTAAGATGAAGTTGTTTGCATTTAAAACATGCACAGTGGAGAGAATGTTGGCATACCTCTATGCTACTTTGATGTAATGTGGCTGACATTTCTTTGGATATTGTACTTTTGGAAATTGTAATTGTAAATGGTCTTAGCACACTGCTAACTATAATGACTGCTTCTTTGTGCTCAAAAATCAGCCTGAATTTGTCTAATGTAGACTATCCTTAGCAGCTATTAAAACAGGGAAAATGAACCTTGCCAGACTAGTCAATATCAGCTTCTGAAAGTGCAATGAATGAATTACCAAATATATAAAATGTAAAAAAATTTATTGACTCTTTTTTTACAATTTACCCTTGAAGTTCAGGAAGTGAAAAGGACCAAGTGGAGCTAGCACTTTTTTGAAAGGTGCACATCTGGAGTAAGGCTAAGGTGGATACTCTATAACCCATATTATACCCATTAATCATACACCAAAATAAAGGGAATTAATGGTTCTTTCAACAATCCCAAGATACACAAGGTCTTTTTTAAATAGCCAGTATAACCAGTGAGGAAACCCCAAGGAAATTCTTTATCTTTAAAATTCTAACCCTATTCAAAATACAAAACTGTAGAGCGCCACCATACTTACATTTCATGATAAACATTTTTACTTTGAAGTCAATCCATACATCGAAATAAAATCACTGCCAAAATCCAAAAGCTGTACCAATGACCACCTGCCTATAATTTCTGCAGTTTTTCCGTGAGACCTTAACCTTCAAGATTCTTGGCTTTCAATCAATTGATATTCCTTTTCCCCTGATGCACTTGGGGGCAAGTTTGATGATGATTCCCTGATGAAAATCGGATATATTGCCATTTAAAAACAACTTTAACCAAAAAGGTAATGTCAAAACTCAAATCACAGTGATATCAGCTATCTTTACAGAAAAGTAATCTTCTGAGTTTCACATTTTATTTGTCTGATTGGACATGTGGTTGGTAATGTGATTACCAATCACTGATTGACAATATAAACTTATAAGATATAAATTGTCTTGCAATTTTTATACCCATGATGCATGCAAATTTCCACCAAGGTCCTATAATGACCTTATTTGAAATTTGCAAAGCAAAATTGATAAAAATCAGGAAGAGATAAGCTTCTAAAAGTATGAATCAATTCATGCATGGACAAAGAAAATCTTATATAATGCCCAATTTTCAGCTTGTACTCTATGAATGCACACATGAATGGACAAAGAAAATCCTATATAATGCCCATTTTTTCAAAACTTGTGCTCTATGAATGCACACGTGAATGGACAATGAAAATTCTATATACTGCCCATCTTTCAAAGCTCTGTGAATGTACACATGAATGGAAAATGAAAGTTCTCTATATTGCCCATTTTTCAAAGCTTATATTCTATGAATGCACACATGCATGGACAAAGAAAACTCAATACACTGCCCATTCTTCAAAGCTTGTACTGTATGAATGCACATGTGAATGGACAATGAAAATTCTATATACTGCCCATTTTTCAAAGCTCTGTGAATGCACACATGAATGGAAAAAGAAAGTTCTATATATTGCCCATTTTTCAAAGCTTATATTCTATGAACGCACACATGCATGGACAAAGAAAATTCAATACACTGCCCATTCTTCAAAGCTTGTACTGTATGAATGCACACATGAATGGACAAAGAAAATTCCATATACTGCCCATTCTTCAAAGCTTGCAATGTATGCTGTATGAATGCACACATGAATGGACAATGAAAATTCCATATACTGCCCATTTTTCAGAGCTTGTACTCTATGAATGCACACATGAATGGATAAAGAAAATCCTATATACTGCCCATTTTTCAAACATTATACTGTATGAATGCACATAAGAGTGGGGGAAAAAAATCCTATATACTGCCCATTTCTCAAAGCTTGTATTGTATGAATGTGCATATGAGTGGACAAAGAAAATCCTATATACTGCCTATTTCTCAAAGCTTGTACTGTATGAATGCACATATGAAAGGACAAAGAAAATCCTATATATTGCCCATTTCTCAAAGCTTGTACTGTATGAATGCACATATGAAAGGACAAAGAAAATCCTATATACTGCCCATTTCTCAAAGCTTGTACTGTATGAATGCACATATGAATGGACAAAGAAAATCCTATATACTGCCCAGTTCTCAAAGCTTGTACTGTATGAATGCACATATGAATGGACAAAGAAAATCCTATATACTACCCATTTCTCAAAGCTTGTACTGTATGAATGCACATATGAATGGACAAAGAAAATCCTATATACTGCCCATTTCTCAAAGCTTGTACTGTATGAATGCACATATGAGTGGACAAAGAAAATCCTATATACTGCCCATTTCTCAAAGCTTGTACTGTACGAATGCACATATGAGTGGACAAAGAAAATCCTATATACTGCCCATTTCTCAAAGCTTGTACTGTATGAATGCACATATGAATGGACAAAGAAAATCCTATATACTGCCCATTTCTCAAAGCTTACACTCTAATAAAGTAAAAGGTTGGGTTTCTTAAATTGTGAGACCCAATACTAGATCTTTTAGCAAAAAGTAAAAGCTGATGGGGAAAATTCTGATTATATACTGTGTACCAGTGAATTTTTAAAAATTTCATAAGGACAATTTGTACATAAATAGAGTATATTCCTGAATGCATGAGTCGTGCCAATTTCTAAAAACTTGTTTACTTCATTACACCTTCCCCATATTTAAATATTTATATGTCTTTTACAACTGGTTTCATTATATAATGAAAACCATGCAACATGAAGCTGAGTAAAAGAACAAAAATTCACCAGATATACATAATTACCTCATCCCTGAAAAGTAGTTCATATTCAGGGACACTTAACTCCGTCTCCTTCATCAGCAGTTTGACTTGAACTGCATTGTACACATTATGTACATCTACTGGACGATGGCTGAAAAACAGTAGATCAGGCAGGTTAACAAAGGTGACATACACACATGGGGCAGAGTATTTTTTTAAAAAACTTCAGTTTTTGTTAAATTTGAATATGAGCACAAACACTTTTCAAAAAATATTCTTCAGTACCAAGAAAGTACTTTTAATATTGTAATGGCATGTCAGATGCTAGATAAAGTGATGTATGGAAAAAATGATCTAAAAATCACATCATCCATTATACACCACACTTTTATTCTAAGCACAAGTTATTTGTGTTAATGCTACTTTTTATTTTCAGACCCATGTGATTACCAATTACATGTTGAACAAAGCAAACCATAAAATATATTCAAATGAAGTTATATGCTTTAAATTCCAAAATATCAGCACTGAATGAATGATTGTGTAGGGCAATAGTACTGAATGAATGAATGTGTGGGGCATCAGCACTGAATGAATGAATGAATGAATGAATGAATGAATGAATGAATGAATGTATGGGGCATCAGCATTAATTAAATGATTGTGTACGGCATCAGCTTTAAATGAATGAATGTGTAGGCCATCATTATGAATCAATGACTGTGTAGGGCATCAGCTTTGAAAGAATGATTGTGTGGGGCACCAGCACTGAATGAATGATTGTGTGGGGCATCAGCACTGAATGAATGATTGTGTAGGGCATCAGTATTGAATGAATGATTGTGTGGGGCATCAGCACTGAATGAATGATTGTGTAGGGCATCAGCATTGAAAGAATGATTGTGTGGGGCACCAGCACCGAATGAATGATTGTGTACAGCATCAGCATTATATGAATTTGATTGTGTAGGGCATCAGCATTGAATGACTGATTGTGTGGGATATCAGCAGTGAATGAATGATTGTGTACAGCATCAGCATTAAATGAATGAATGTGAAGAGCATCAGCATTAAATAAATGATTGTGTGTGAGGCATCAGCATGGAATGAATGATTGTGTGGGGCATCAGCATGGAATGAATGATTGTGTGGGGCATCAGCACTGAATAAATGATTGTGTGTGGGGCATCAGCATGGAATGAATGATTGTGTGGGGCATCAGCATGGAATGAATGATTGTGTAGGGCATCAGTATTGAATGAATGATTGTGTGGGGCATCAGCATGGAATGAATGATTGTGTGGGGCATCAGCATGGAATGAATGATTGTGTGGGGCATCAGCACTGAATAAATGATTGTGTGTGGGGCATCAGCATGGAATGAATGATTTGTGTGGGGCATCAGCATGGAATGAATGATTGTGTAGGGCATCAGACTGAGATTGTTGTGGGTTTAACACCATTTCTCAGACCATGATAGGCTATATATGGCAGCCAGTATATCTATTGGAGAAAGAACTGGGAAGAGCCAATAACCCATGAGAAGCTACTCACAAGCTATCTCACATATCCACATTGGCCTAGCCTGAGACTCAAATCTATGTGAACAGAGGTGAGATGTCAGTAATCCGTAAAGGCAAGCACTCTAGACCACTCTGCCACATGGGGCCCCATAGGACATCAACAATGAATAAATGATTGTGTAAGGCAACATCAAAGGTATACTGTATCTAAGGATGTGTTAACTGTTTAGCTATATACACACACAGATGGAATAAAAGTAAAACAGAAGAGGATGGACTTCTGATATTGAATGCAGTGTGCTTTAAAAACACTGGCAGCTTGGAATTAACCAATATAATGAAACAAATTTTTATTTCCAATTTAAAACTCTAGTAGCAATTATCTCCACAAATAGCCTTGCTTTATCTCTTACGATAATTATTTAGTCTGAAAGAATCCCATGGGAAATTCTAAGAATTATCAAATCAATTAGCAGACAAATGTAATCTGGAGTAAACAAAAATATTAACCTTTGTTTCTGTCCTGAAAGATGTTGGAAATAATAATTTCAGTATGTAAACATGAGACCTGCCATAATCCAGAGTTCTATTTGATTTATGTTCTTAGTAACCATATACTGCTGTCAGATTTTTTACTATATAGCATAAGCACAGAACAGGTAGCCAATCTGCTATTTTCCATTTTGAACTCTGACTAGGTTCACATGTTGTAGTTTCCAAATGAGGTAAAATGACACTAATGACTAAGATAAAGACGGGATTAAAAGTCTCATCTAGTGAATTGATATAACATCAACACAGGTGTTTAATCACCCTTCGTACCAAATGAATTGTACTATGTTTACACCACGTGAACACAGTGTTGTTTTCCAAAATAGTGGATTACAAATTATTAATCTTTGTCAGTACACCCTGGGACAAATAAGGGTCACTCAAGAAGGAAAAGTAATCATCTTTGAGCAAAAAAATCAATGCTTAAATTTTCTGTTTTCTCTCTGATTAACTCAATAAACCTCATGTTTACATTTAATCCTAAGGGTTTTATCATCCTAAAAATTTTGTGCAATTATTATATTTTTAGAACTTTACTTTTATTTGGCACCATGTAGCTATTATCATGTTGATGCACCATTCACCACTAATCCAAAACAGATCACCATTCACCACTAATCCAAAATAGATTACCATTCACCACTAATCCAAAATAGGTTACCATTCAACACTAATCCAAAATAGGTTACAGTCAAAAACTGGAATCTGTTTCTGTAGTAGAATTGGTCTATGCAGACATTTATTGAATGAAATATTTCATGAAATGATTAATTCTATTAATAATTGACCAGGATATATCCACCAATTCTACATTTGCTTTGGGGGGCCCCGAGTGGCCGAGTGGTCTAAAGCGCTCTCCGTTACGGATCACTGCCATCTCACCTCTGTCTGCGTGGGTTCGAGTCTAGGATTCAGCGAATGTGGATATGTGAGAAAGCTTGCCAGTAGCTTCTCGTGGGTCGGTGGTTCTTTCTGGGGATTTCCCGGTTTCTTCCTCCACCATTAATACTGGCCGCCATGTATAGCCTATCGTGTGCTGAAAAATGGCGTTAAACCCCACAACAACAACAACAACAACATTTGCTTTGGATTGAGCTAAAAAAACTCAATATTTTGCTTGTTTTTTCTGAAATGTGTGAATTTTAAGAGGATTAACTCAATATATCACAACCATTCTGAAAAATCTGCATATGGATTTATTATTAACTATACAATGCTTTTGTAATTATTTGACCCTGAAGCTCTAAAAATATTTCAAAAATATTTCCAGGCAGTATGCAACAAAGAAATGACTGATGTTTTTTTGCTGAGACTGGTGGTTTCTCTTGTCAAGTAAAGGAAAACTGGAAATAGAAACAGAAAATGAAGAGCACCAATATCTTTCATGGTTTTATGGTAGTGATATAAAGCATTTAAATTTTCTTTCATTTCTCAGCTTTAATGTATGTATATTGTAATACATCCCCTTTACTACATTGACGTACTATCTCACTTGCAATGTATTGGGACATTCTTGCATTAGTACTGATGCCAATGCAGGAAACTGTCACTGTAGAACAGATGCCAATGCAGGAAACTGTCGCAGAAAATAATGCTGATACATGGTGACAAATAATTATACCTCTAATACATGCACATTCCACTTCTCTCTATAAAGATGACTCACCTATCACAGATATAGAATTTTACATATTCCAGCGGTTGTAGAGTCTCCACTATGTCAAAGTTGGCACCACAATTTATCATTATGACATGTTTCACCTATGCAAAAAATAAAAACAAGAATCATTAAGAAGAGCAATTCATCAGAGTATTTCAAATGTTCTACTTTAGCATTCATTGCAATCACAGTATTGACACCAAAGTATCCAGAAATATTACTGCATGAAAAATTAATGCATGGAAATTAACTGCAAAAAAGGGCAACAAAAAATACTGACAAAATGTAATATACAGTAATGCATAAGTTGACATTTAAGTTCTCTATCTTTATGAACTGGGTGACACATGCACATCAATCAACTTTACAAAGCCAATTATAATGTCATTATGTAGTATATGTATAAATAAAAGGATCTGACCTTTTCTAGTTATTGGACCATATTATTACATTTACAGCCATCCAATACTG
Source organism: Megalonaias nervosa (assembly GCA_016617855.1). Taxonomy (NCBI): domain Eukaryota; kingdom Metazoa; phylum Mollusca; class Bivalvia; order Unionida; family Unionidae; genus Megalonaias; species Megalonaias nervosa. The sequence goes on along the minus strand of JAECUM010000811.1, from coordinate 36,322 downwards.
TTACATTTGTTTCATTTCATTATTTTTGGAATATCAGTACGTTTTTTATTGCTTCAACAATGGCGCATCAGTACCTCTGTCCTTGAGATTTGACCTCATTCAGGGTTATGCCTTACTCTTCAATATTGTTGTTCCAATTATCAATTACAATTTAGCAAACCAATAATATAATCAATTGTGAAACTCCTAAATCAATTGTGCGGAAAGGGAAACTACTTTTTAGTTGTATGCAAAACACCAAGGTTAGTAAAACTCCTGTTTAAATGGTAAGTTAAGTAGGACTTTCTTTCAAATTTGGATAAATGTCATGATTAGATGATTTTGCTCTTAAATGGTTGAGTTAAAAAATTTAAACAATTTTTGATGATTTTTTTTAGTTTAAATGTAAGATCCTTTGATTGTAGTATTAGTAAATAATGACAAACAAAAAAAGCATGTCCTTCTGCACTTTAAGTGATAGACACATCACATGTGAATGAAAGGGTTTTGGGGAATTGCAACAGTTTTTCAGTTAAATGTGAATAGCCACTGAAAGTGGCTTTCATTTAACAAAGCTGTAGAACAAAAATAATACAACACAGAAAAAAGTAACATTTTTATCAGGTTAAAGTATACATGTCATTACAAGAGATTACTCCTGTACATTTATTAACATTTTGAACTCTTGAGCAAAGATATAGCTGTATATCAAAAACAAATAAAAATTTGCCCTTAGTAACTGACTATAATCGATTATCATTTGGTTAAGTGGAACTGATTATCGATTATGAAATTCTGACCAATTCCCATCACTATTCAATGGTATACTGACATAGCTTGTTACTGCACTTGCCACAAACTTTGCAGTTAGCATATGCTAACAACTGTGACAATATCAAAGAAGTGAAATTGTTAATCCAGGCTATTAAATTTGTATTCATGGTAAAATTGACGATATTTTATGTAGTTTTGAAGCTGTTATATTCAAATTAATTATTTTGAATATATGATATTTGATTGTTATGTTGTAGTGACAGTTATATTTTAGTCTGTTGCTCACAGGTTTATGTGAAGTTCACTTAGAAGTGATAGCACATCTGCTCCGAGTATAAAAACCATGAGCATTTGGTTATCTGTCAGAGCAGAGTCAGACCAAACTGAATCTCACTAGGTGCATAGAGAAAAAGGGAAATTTGTATAGCTTTTGTCAATGACATGATAAAAAGAGATAACTTTAACAGTGTGTATAGTAAGTTGATAGAATGCAGAATAATTTAAACAGGTTATAAAGTAAGTTGACTGAGAAAAGTCTTAGGGAGATTTATTATGTAATTAAGGAAGAGATATGATACAAGTAAATGGATTTTTATGGCGAAATTAAGATTTACAAAGCTAAAGAATTCTAGATAAGCACAAGTTTTTAATACTGAATATTGCAAGGTAATCTGAAAAGGAAGAAATAGACAAATTCCTTTATTTCTGAATTATAAAATTATTGTAAAAATAAAATGAAAGCACTGTATAGTTTGCCTTGCATATTTTTGGTTAAGTACAAGAATAAGTTTTGCTTCACCATTTTATAAACCAAATTAATCTTGCCTTGTTCTTTTACTAGTTTATCAGTAAATTGCACTGGTAAAGGGAACTGTCTCTTCTAGTGATCTGACTGAATGATATTCTACCAAATATGCTCCAGTATATAATTTCAATTTCATTAATTCAAAAGAAATTTTAGATTCATCTGTCTTTGTTTGTGTTCCCCATAATTACTTAAGTCATTTAATATTAGTCCCTTTTACATCACCACACACCACCAAGTTAATAGCTCCTCTGTCTATTCATCCATTCCTCCTTCACCATCTTCCATCCATCCATCCTTAACTGACAAACAATGGATAGTAACACAATACAATACATATTATGTAGTCAGTTTTTGTACACCTCATCATCTCCCTTAAAACTGATTATCAGAGCAACCTTTACCATCACCTTCTGTACCTGCCATCTGAATGTACACACATTTGGACCTGTACTTCAAGTATGGTCAGCTCTTTTATCCAAACACCATTTAATCTAATAAAAAGACTTGGGACCATATGCAACAATAGTTTCATTATGCAACAAATATATTTTTCTGACAACAACATGGTAGTTTACAAAAACATCTAATGCAATTTTTCTGGCATGTTTTTGGCCCTACAGTCAAGTAAATAGTATGCTAATGCACCATAGCAGTGATCATGAGGGCTGTATTCACTGCTTCCCAAAGTATTACCAATATTAATTTGGACAAGTACATAACCAGGGCATCTGTATGACATCACAACCCTCCAATCAGTTTACTATTTATTCCTAACCACTCCTCCATATATGCCCCCTTCCCCCAGACCGCTCCATTGGCCTAGTAATTAGAGCATCCGCCTTGGATGCGGGAGGTCTTGGGTTCAATCCACAGCCGAGTCATACCAAAGACTTATAAAAATGGTACTAACAGCTGCCTTGCTTGGCGCTCAGCATTAAGAGGTTAGTGTTAGGACTGGTCGACCTGGTGTCAGGATAATGTGACTGGGTGGGACATCATGCTACTTGTCTGCAGCATGATGCGCCAGTACTAGACATCTCTATAAACTGCCACACTGCAGACATCATAGCGATATGACTGAAAAATTGTTAAAGCGACGTTAAAAATCCAAATCAGACACACACACCCTCCCCCCTCCCAAGATAGTGGTTCAGTGGTTATAATGCAAAATCTGTGACAGACATATGATACATCTTCCTACTAAGGCTGTGAATATAATGTCATTGTAATTGAAATTCTGCACATATGACCTTCAAGTCCTACCCAAGGACTCCAAGGATAGGAACCAAGGCATAATTTGTGCAGCCTTAGAGAGGTTGTTATGTTATTTTTCACAGGAAAATTTTGTTTCCTACAGGATGTGGGTATTACTCATATCTTGAATTCTAAGTATATCTCATTCCTAGTTATGCCACATGTTGTACTAAATTTAATTATCCACTGGCAAATGTACAAATCAACATGCACAGATCACTTCTTCATTTGAATGCACACTATTTTCATAATTTGTTAGAAGAATCGTCAACAATTTTGGTTTTTTTTCTTAATTTATTGATAACCATACTGACTGTTTGTGGAGAATCAGTCATTCATATTTCCACAGAATCAATGATCATTTTAGCACCGATAGCAAATTCCCTACACTATATATTAGCAAAATCTTTGTTATAGTGATATGTCACTTCTGCAAACATATCAGAGGCAGGTAATACCTACATAGGCTTTTGTGACTGCCATACTTTGGACATAATGATTCATAAATGAAAAATGAATACGAAATTTTCTACTGTAGATAGCTCGTAAATATATAAGTCATTCAAACAGTCATTTTCTGATAGTAATGCCAGTTAAGCATAAAATGTTGACGTTATGTCATTCAAATGATCATTTTCTGACAGTAACACCAGTTAAGCATAAAACGTTGATGTTAAGTCATTCAAACAGTCATTTTCAGACAGGAATGCTAGTAATGTACAGAAATCACTAAAGAATCTATTAGCTATCATTTTTAAGACATTGAATAATATCAGTTTGGGGTTTTGTTTGTTAGAGGATGATTACGTAATGTTACTATTTGATTGCAGAAAGTTATCTTAAGGAATATCAAGCCAATTTTGATTGAGTGTGTGTCTACAGCAATGCTTCCTAAAAAGCTGATTAGGGATTCAACTTTAGCAAATGTTGATCAATAAGTTTTATTTTACCATAGATTATATCTACTAATGCCTGCCAATTTCGATTGAATGTGTGTCCACAGCAATGCTCCTCAAAAGCTGATTAGGGATTCAACTTTAGCAAATGTTGATCAATAAGTTTTATTTTAAAATAGGTTATATCTACCAATTTCTGCCAATTTTCCTATTTATCCAAGTCCATTAAAGTGCAGTTTTCAATACTTTGTAATGCAAGATGATTCTGAAAGTATGGCCCAGTTTAATTTAAACCTGCATTAAGAAATATTGTCCACCTTATGTTTTGTCTGTTTTTATGACATGCAGTTTTGTAACCTACCATAAACTTCTCCATGTCCCTTTGGCAGAGCAGATGTGTCATAAAACCAAAGGTTAGGTGTTCCAGGAATTGTGGATCATATTTGTTACATGTTTTGCTCAAGACCACATCATTATACAACAAACATGCAATACAATATCAAATTTCTTTGACATATTAATATTACTTTACGAAAATATTTTCCAAATCCCAATTTTTTTCATTCTGTACTTACATTTTTCTAAGCTTCTTTAAAGTTTTGATGCAAGTTATTTCCAAGTTCACTTGATGGTTACATTTGTAAAATATTCATTTGAAGTGGGAAAATAAAAATAATCACGACATTACAGGGCTAAAAGCAATTTGGCTGACTATTCCTAACCTATATCTCATCATGTTTATTTTTATTTTTCGGTGCTTTATTGCATTTCCTACAGTTTCATGGTGTTTAAGTAGGACTTTCCATAATTATGTGGATTTTTTTTTTCAAGAATTTTTTCCTTGACACTAGTCCATTATAAAGTCTTCATGTACAGGACACTCCTCCATTATTCTGATGAATTTGTTTACTGATTCATTGTATAAAACTGTACTGCTTTGCAATCATCAATTTTCTCAACAGCATACAGGACTGTTTGTCTTTTTTGCATAGCATGGCAACCCTCAGCAAAAATGAAATGATCCAGATTAAATCTGTGATGGCTAAAAGTTGACAGCTGCAAGTAAGCATTTCCATTTCAAATGAAAGGATTTTGCTTTCTAGCAGTCTTTTACCACTCAGAAACTTCTATTCATGTACCATCTGATTCCACTTTTTAAAACCATGAGAACTGCTTCTCACACTCAGGACTCAAAGTTCCCATGCTTGTGTTTTTGACGCAATTTTATGAGCATCCTTCACCACAGAGTTAGCATTAAATATATATTTCATGTTCGAGTTCTCATTATTGTCTTCACTTGTTCTCTCACTTTCATCTACTTTTCACCCTTCATTACCATTAATGCCATTTCATCAGAGGTCAGTTTCCAAAAAATTTAAAACCTAATTTACTGACTCGTTTTTACAAGTCAAAGTACTTTTCTACACTCATTTAAAAGGGGACAATTTATACTGTAGTGCCCTAGTCTAAATCACATGTATTGAAATAGTTGTAGTTATTACTATTATTATTATTATTACTGGATATTAATAATTAGACAGTATTGTCAAATCAAACACTAAGAATGTGTTGATTACTTTCATGATTTATATTCATTTACATTGTCACCAATTTAAACACCATAAAAACAAATATCAATGTTTATTTGCTGAGCAACCACAGGTGCTTACATATACATTCAATAGAACATCTATTTATCTGAAGTCCTCACGTCAGAAAAGGATTAACTGTTAATTAGTCACTATGGCTCTATGCCTGTTTACCAAGTTTAACCATTAGCTATTCCACAGACTGGCCATGACTGACCAAAAATATAAACAGAGGAACATGACAGGGGAATTGATGCACATCATGGGGATGCAATATAGAGAAATGGCACTTTCTCTGAGAATTTCATGCATATTTGACCCGAAAGCTCAGGTCACTGAAAGCCCAGTTCCATATCAAGACTTCATAGCAAAACTGTTGCATTTCTGACAACTGCAAAAAGACAAATGAGAATGTGATGTCCTTGATATAAATCACCAGTAAAGCATTCAAGCATTCAAGGAACTGTAGAAGAAACTGAATAAAACAGTACTTTTCATTTTATCCAGATCCAAAAGCTTACTAATGACCTGAGATGTGTTTTAACCAAATATCAAATTCATTAATAACTGACAGGTTCATTCACGAACTACAACTGTCACAGTAACCTGCCTTCATGAATGATCATTTCTAATTAGCAGGCTAACTCCCTCAAAACAACAAAGACATAAATTACTATATTCATTTGATCACAATGTTCTCAGGAAAATAAAAAACCAAAGCAACAGGTACTAAAAGATGTAAATTACATACCCCTTCTGAATTCTCTAAATAGGCTCTTTCCAAGTCTTCCTTTCCCCCAACTGGCACAATAGTGTATAAAATCTGATCACACTGGAACAAATTCTGAAATAAGAGTAACTGTTGTCATGTCATATAATTTCTTTTTTGTATGAAATGAAAACACTTGTTTTCAAGAATAATAAAAACACTCATCACTCAGGCTTAAGAGGGACTGCATTAGTGACAGCTTCTGTTCTTGCATCATGCATGATCCACTGCTGCAGGATCACAGTCTGATAAACTGTGCTTCACGAGATCAGGGGGATATCAGAACATAGGTCTAACTTAAAATCAGATAGCCCAATGTGCTAGTATATAATATGACTTATTTAACATTTTCTAAAACACATCTCCAGAAATATTTTCCAAATGGTTACTCTGTAATTTCAAGGTTAATTTCTAATTAGTTTACAGCAATCAGGAGTACACCTGTACATGGATGCCATTTTTATCTTCCAAAATACACTAGATATGTCAAAACCCTTTTAATTATATACAGAAAAACAGATTTTTTTCCAAGCCCATTATTGCCATACAACCTAATTTTCTAAAACATTTCATTCCAATCTTTCCTTACCATCTTATACCATATAACCTAATTTTCTAATACATTTTCACGCATTATTATAAACGTTCAATTACAGCATTCATACTCATTTCTCAAAAACTGCACCACAAAATCAATTACACATTTTAATTTGGCTTTCTCTTTAAAAAAAATCAAAGAAAATCTGACCAGCTATACATTTTTAATTATGCCCAAAGTGGCACACATTTTTTCATTCTAATTGGTATTCACTCTAAGTACAAAGTTTCACATTTAAACCCTATGGTAATCATACCATATTTACTCGCTTGAGCCCAACTGCAAACTGCATAGACCCAGATCTGCCATTGCATAATGCACCAACAGAGCTGTATCTATGCAGATCAGTAAAACAACATAATCCCTGATCTGCAGGCGCATTATGTGACAGCAGATCAGGGTCTTTGTTGTTTGCAATTTGACTCAACTTATACGTGAGTATATATGGCACTAAACAAGCTATCTGAAACATCAGATATACAGTCAAACCCACTTATCTCAACCTCGGTTATCAAGAGAACCCATGTATATCAGGCGTTTTGATCCAGTCCCAAAAAATCATTTTGTTATGCTAATTTGTCTACACTTATCTCGACCACTGTTAAGTCAATAACCCCATTATGTCGGGCATAAGTTTCGATCCAAAGTAACATATGGACCTGCTTAATTCGATGAAATGCAACTTTTAATGTCCCTCTCCGAGAAATTTTACAACTGATCAGACATTTCCACTACTACTAGTACCTCATACCACAAGGATGAAAAAAGTCAGTACAAACCAAATGTTACAGGTACAAATGCTAATCAGCAAATCTCATCAATGCATGGTTTATCACCTGCATAGAGTGGAGAAAATTATGTTGTAAACAATACTTTAGAGTAAAGAAATTGAACTAATATGTTTTTGACCATTACGGGAGCTGCATTCATAATGGACAGTGTCGTCAACACCAATATAGTTTGTCCCACACAGCATCACGAATTTTATATATCTGTAAATTATCAGGTCAGCATCATTAAATGTAGCTAAAAATACCTCATTCGTTTGACACTATACATTTAAAATTAATCAGGTACTTTTAGCTACATTCAATGATGCTGACCTGAAAATTGAGAGATATACAGATAGGATAAAATTCACGATGCTTTGTGAAACAAACTATAGTGTAATCGCATTCCAATATCTTCACACTCAGTCACCAACTTAATCTATACACAATTAACAACTTTGTTTCAGAATTCACTTACAAAAGTAAATAGTTAAAGTGTTTCCATGCTTGGAGTGAGTGTAAGCCTAAAAATTCAGAATGGCTAGATCACGTGACTTCCAATCATAAATAGAAACCAGCAAAATTCCAAACCAAGCTGGTTACCCACCCCCTCCACACCAACAAAGATGTATTTATTGTTATTAATTTGTTTTGAACAAGAGTAAATTAAAGCACAAACAGTACTTTTTAAAAATTCATAGCGCCCAGTAATTTTGTTCAAATGAAGTTGTCCATCGCTGTGCCATGATTAAAGATTCTTCAATGCAAAGAAAATTAAGCAGAAAGTGACTGATAAGAGTAATGTTTATGAAACAGAAAGAGGATTGCTTTCATTTGTATTGTTTTATCTAGAATCAAATATTAAAGCCTTGCAATCCATCAAAGTGATACGCTGAGTCTCCTTCTGGTGCTGTGTTGTTGCCAAAGGTCACTGATCAAAGTCAGAAGGGATATGGGACTACAACTGTATGAATAGAACAAAGTCAGAAGGGATATGGGACTGCAACTGTATGAATAGAACAAAGTCAGAAGGGATATGGGACTACAACTGTATGAATAGAACAAAGTCAGAAGGGATATGGGACTACAACTGTATGAATAGAACAAAGTCAGAAGGGATATGGGACTACAACTGTATGAATAGAACAAAAGTCAGTTTCTTACAGAATTTAATGTTTAGACAGTTAACTTTAAAGACTTTAAACCCATTTTATACTTTGTCGGTACATGAATACCAACAGCCTCATATTTTTTTCCAGTAGAGGAAAATTTCATCAGTAAAAACCACCATACCAGTGTAAAAGAACCTCTGATGATCAACAAAAGCGATCAATTTTCATGCACTGTTTTGGTCAGTAACAGTTTGCTACTAGTTAAAGTCAACACTAACAAAAGAAAATACTTTTTTTAAAGTACAGTCCTACATGTACATGTACTTAAATTGGCCTTGATTTTGGTCTGAATGAGAAAACTATTGCCCTGCTGAGGCTACCAAAGGGATGAGAATATTCAAAGGGAAATAAAAGCAGCTTTAAACCACTGACATTGTTACAGTAACATAAGTGTTCTAAAACTGTATGACTTGTTACTTAATCTCATTTAAAAGACCTCCAGTTTCCTGGTTTATGAAAACTGGGATGACTGAATTATTATTTTTATTATTTATAGAAATCCCATTTGTTTTTAGAAAAAAAAAAACACTCCTCACTTTTGGTGCTTCAGATGCATAATTAATAATTCTACATTTGCCAACTTAACCTCAATATCTTGGGACCCAGTTATGTCAACGAATTTTTATACCCCCGACATAATTGAGATAACCAGGTTTGACTGTATATTGAATTCTTACATAAAACTAATTCATGCCAACACAAGCATTCCTGGATCCTTCTGCAAATAACATATAATCTCAAGGTCAAATGTCATAACTCACTTTGTCATTAGAAATGTAACCTTGTGTAAAATATGAAAATTTGGTGTGGATCGTCAGCAAGCCTCAGACAGGAACTTTGTGGAAATAAATGGGAGTGTGTCAAACAATAAGCCTTGCTCTAAAATCATGATGTAAATGCTCACAATCAAACACATACAATTTATTTAAAACCCTGGTTGATCCTGGTGGAAAAATCACAGCTGGAAAACATGGGTATAGATACTGTAACGTTACAAATAATCTCTGAGAAAGTAGACATCTAAAAACAAAATACTTCCAAAATTTCAATAATATAAAGCCAGATTTGAATAACAAGTAACCAGGGACAATTTGTTTAAAGCCATGTTGTTGGATTCTTCTAAAATTTACCATGCAGCTTGATACTGAACAAACCTTGAATGATTTTGATTTCCAGCATTCCGCAAGGTTTCCACGCTTTTCTAAAGATAAATGCCCAGGTCATTTCCAAGGTTTTTCCAGGATGAAATTAATTTTTTCAAAGTTCAAACATGACCATTACTGAATGGTATTAACTCTTTCACCACTAAATAACTACAAGGGAAAGACTACCATTCAACACTAAGTAACTTTCAAGATTTTAATAAATGTAGGCAACATATTTTCAATGACTTGTATAAATTTCATTTCTTGTGATAGGAATACATATTTGGTACTATTGTAAAAAAGACAAATTCAGGTTTCTGAAAATATTCTCATAAGCAAGTTTAGTCTCATGCAGATGATTATATAGGTAAATCAAAAGGTAAATTAAAGGTTAATTTCACTGTATTCTCTATAAAATGTTGAATAAAGTGTTTAAAGAGTAATATGTGGTCTGTTTTTGATCCATTGTGTTCTTACAAATCACGGCTCGAATAAATGCAATGTTATCTCAAAATTCAAGCAAATCCGAAGGTGTGTTACGATATTTCTACAGGTATTTAAAACCTGAAGTATACAAGGTTTCATGTTCATTTCAACGGAAATAAATATGAAATAAAACACATGTTTTGACTGTGAACCAGATTAATTTAGCAAAAATCCAAGGCAGTTCTTTGGCAAACACATCATCTACATGTACAAGCACACCTGTGCAGGCACAAATATCATTGCCAGAAGTATACTTTTGTGTGATAGTCACGGAAGCAAGTGCTGCGAGCATTGCAGCACAGGGGAACATCACACTTCTCACAAGCCATTGTTGTTTTGGTCCTTTTGTAACATTTATCCCTCACTGATGTACCAGGGTGGCTTGCCAAATAATTGCGATGTTTCTTGTTGCATACAGTTCACAATCTGTCTGATCCACCTGCACTTGTTGGCCAATGGCCTTTGTCATCAAGTCTACTGTCATTGTTACTTTCACTTCTGGGACACTTGAAAGGGCGTTTGGACCTGAATGTTCCAATAAGTGCATGAGCAACATCAAGACAAAATGACAGCAAGTCCTGTTTCCTTTTATTAGGAGGATTATGATCAATGACAGTTCCCTCAATGACATAGGCATTGTACAACGACAGCTCCCACAACTTCACTTCTTTTCGGTACCACCACATAGACTTCTTGGAACGATTTATCCTTGTATTCTGATCAAGCCTGTCTACTCCTCCCATGTACTGTGCATAGGCAAGCACAGTTGGTGTTGCTGAAAGCTCGTTCTCAGTCCCATCTTTGTTTCTCCGTGCTGTGGTCAAATCAGGTTCAACAGGTGCATGGAAAGATGACAGGTAGTATACAGTTCTGTTGTCCTTCCAATAAGATGCAAGTAATGGACCACACATGAGCCAGTCTGATGATCCTCTGGCTAGGCTTCTTGCTACTGCATTTGACAAGACTAAGTCCTTTGGATATCCCTTTCGATTTGTGCGCACTGTGCCACAAAGGTAGGTATTTATGCGATAAAGGTAATGTGCTAACTGAGGACTGGTGTAAAAATTGTCAGTGTAGATGACATAGCCAATCATTTGCAAAGGTCTTGTTAGTTCAATAACTACTCTGGCTGCCAAACCTAGATTTCTGTTCACAGAGTTCCATTTTTCCCAAGGTAGACCTCAAAATTGTAGCAATATGCTGACACTGCATCTGCAACCACCCATAACTTGATGCCAGACTTGACAGGTTTGTCTTTCATGTATTATTTGATTCCAAATCTACCTTTAAATGGTACCATGGCTTCATCCACAGATATTTCTCTGCTTGGAACATATTCTGACTTGAATTGCAGACAACAGTGGTCTAATATGAATCTTATTTTGTGCAGTCTGTCACCTTGAAGATTTTGACTGGTATCATCACTGAAATGCAGGTAGCGTTTTACCTGGACAAACCTGTCACGTGACATAATTTCTCCGAAATTTGATCCAACAGGCCAGAATTTCTCACTTTTCATCCAATACAGTTCATCTCTGTCGAATTTATAACTTCCATTAATATCAACAGGCCATAAAATGACTTTATTTCTGATAACGTGACATCAGTCCAAACACCTTTGTGTTGATTTGGGTCAGTCTGTTGCTTCAGGTGTGTGTTGGTATTTGTAAATCTTGCTATTTCTGAAAATACAGTCGCTATAAAATAGCTGAAAATATTCAAGCTGTGTTCCTGATCCAAATACTTGTGTTGGACCTACACGTTTGGAAAATGTGTGAATATTACGTTCCGATGGAGATTTTGTCCACTGACAAAATTCAGGTGTCTTGTACACATCGACAAGATCAAAACCTTCAAATTCCTCATCGTCATCACTATCGCCAACAATATCACACCATTCTTGTCGTATACGTTCCCTCTCTTCTTGATTTATCTTTACAAGATCAAAATTGACGATATTTTCAATTACTTCGTCCCCAGATAATTCCGATTCATCATCAGACAAGTCTGCCATTTTGGATGTACTTAGGCAACTTCGAAGATTTCCATTCATAGATTGGAAAACCCCACTTTCTTCTAAAGAGCCTACCTTAAAGTCCGAATGTATCCAAATAGTATGCAAATGATCAGCGTACGAATTAAATATTTACTATAGGAGAATCCCAGACATTGACCATTCAGAGAATTTATCACCAAATGAGACAGGTATGCGAAACCAGAATACCGGTCAACAGTGTTGAGCAGGAGTTATTGTTCCTGGACCGCTTTACCGGTCTGTAGTGTTGAAAGGGTTAAAGAACATTTTAGATTATAAAACATACATTTTCTAAATCTAAAGATGTTCCTATTTCAAGATGCTCCATACCATCTAAGTCAGAAAAGATGACCAAGTACAAAACCACAAAATGTATCACACGAAACAAGTTGGGCTATATTCCTATAAATTGGCATGCAAAGTTATTTCAGTGTACGGAATAAAAATTCAAACTTTACTTTGCTGACCTGCATTATGTTGCTACGTGGAAACAACGTAATGAACATAAATTAGTTTTGTTTCCTTTTCAAACCTTTAATTCTAAAGAATTCTAGAGCAATATATATATGCATGTTAACCAATGTAAACTTTTCATAACACAGTATGAAAAACAATAGATGCAAAGTATTATAATCTTATCTTGTAACTAAAAAAATTTAACCCTCAATTAATCTGTACCAATAAAACCCAAACAAGATTTTTCAAACAACCTAAAGTCCTTAAAAGAATTTGGTTAAAAATCCATCATTTATAAAACATTTGCAAAAGGGTTGATTTAAATTTTGACAAAAGACCTTCAAAATATTTTGTTGTATAAATAAGGACTGAATTTTCTGTTAAATCACAGAGACTCGTATCGTTGTTTAATATATAATACAAGGGATGACAATTTCCCATTTCTCCTGTGTCCTATTTAAGATCTGAAACCAATGCTTCAAGCTACATGCCACTGTGCAATAGTTTCGCACCATAGTTCAACCCAGAGATTCAACATTTTGGACATCAAATTTGGCTTAAAACGAATAGCAGTCCATTTTCTAATATGGGTTTCCACCAAATATTCCCACCTCATTTTTCACATTTGGACATTTTGGCTGGGGTGTGGGGTCAGCAACTGCATGCTGAAATTTGGAATTTACCACCATCGTGCGGTAGTGACACATAGAAGTCATTTACCAGCCAGCCTAGCAAATTTAAGTGATGTTATATCAACTCATACCTGCATGAAATCAATAGGAAAATGGTTTTATTTTCTCAGAAATGGCAAGTATTATAATCGTTATGTCTTTAATCCACTGACGGACTAAACAGAACTACAGCATAGATGAAACCTGACCCAGTACACACCATTTTGCATAACCAGTCACATGACTTCACAAATCTTAAACAACATCAGAAGTCAAATAGTCACGTGATATCAACAACAAACTCCTTTCTAATGTTGTACAAAAATTCAATTACATTAAATGAAAGTCAGATACCTTTCGTAAAAACCAGAAGGAACATATAATTCTCAACATATTTCGAGAACAACGATAAGAAACCTGTCGCTGTAGCAACAATCTGGCCAGTCAGATTCATCAAGCAGTGAGCACATGTCAACACTGTAATCACGTGATACAACAAAACCCTGGTAGTTGTTCTCGGAATATATATAGAGGACTTTGTGTTCTTTCGATTTTTTTGTTTTTGTAATATTTTTTATTTTTTTTCTACAACATTTGAAATGGGTTATTATTGATAAAACATGACTACTGGATTTATGATGTCATGAACATGAGTGTTGTGAGATACGTGTACTCGTGCGACTAGCAATGTAAATCACGAGTACCAGGTCAAATTTCATCAACGCTTAGCTTTATCTTGTCTACAAGACGAATCTAATCCAGTAGGCATTTGGGTTGACTCAACAAATATGTTTATATCAAGCACTCAAATGATCCATACTGCACCCTCCGAATATTCTGGTCAGATCTCAATAAATTTAACTCATGATCAGTAGAGTTACGGCTCAATTATGTAACTGGTTCAAGCTTCAAGTGGTGGCGGAAAATTCCAGGGTTTTTCCCGACTTTCATCAACATTTGCAAAATTCAAGGACTTTTCACGGTCAGGAAAAAATTATCATTTCTCCCGACTCTTTCCAGATTTCCCGGTAACCTGGGAACCCTGATTCCATAACCTCATTTACAGGTGTTATTTTTCTTGTATACAAAAAATATTCTTACAGTTCAAAAAATAACATGTAAAAAGTTTATTTAAGGATCGTGCTGGGCTTGCCAATGTCACAAACTGCAAATTTTTTCCTTATTGCCAACAAAATATACCATCTGGCAATGTCTTTTGCAACAACAATGTTGGCTGTTTAGACTAGTGTATACAATCTTGTGTTTGGAGTGGAGAAATTCAAAGACATGTACTATATTCATAATGACAAACCACCTTAACACTGCATTGTTATATCATAATCTGCTTATGCTGACATCTGGCCTGAGTACTGTATGTTGTGATGCTCTCAAATAGCCATGCTACCAGACTAGATACAATCCACCAATATCTGAAGGCAGGAACATGAACGGCTACAATCAACTAAACGATGGCTAATTCTTTTGTTTTCAAATGTACCTAGAAAAACTAGTTTCACTGAAACTTCGAATAAAACAGATTACCTTTGAAGCAACGATTATTCTGTATAAATACCAAGCAAAGAAAAATAATTCAGTCTCAATTAATGTTCGACAATTATTTGATGCTGCCACAATAACTAACAAGCATTTGTTAGGCCTTTAGCAGTGACTTCAATAACACATGCACCCTTCATCAAAGCAAGCCAACTACAATCTTCAATAAAAACAAAGCACCTTCCATTAAAGGAAGTTAGCTCCAAATTTAAATAAAAGCAATGTAATCTGATGGATTTATTGCATTTTCCAAGGTAACTGGAACATGTTTATTGTGCAGTGAAAGTTTCCCTTTTTTGCAGGGAAAATATTTATGCTTACAATCACTACCAATGGCAGCAAAAAAATGCAAATTTTCAATCTTTTGAAACCAGATATCTTCCCAACAAGTTAATTCAAGGTGGGACATCTCACAAACTTGTTTGTTAAACTTTTTAATTTGGACACGTTTTCATTTCCCTATGAATAGTTTCATCCCCTGGGTAGCATCAGCAAGATGATGTCTTTCTCCAGCTGACCAAAATCTGGGCCAGTTTAAGTACAAGTAGATGTAGCATGTATGGGTGACAATTAATAGTAAACTGTTTAATGACACATGTTTATTGACAACAGGATATAGATCCAGGGCCGCGGACAGGATTGTGGGCCCTACGAAAAATTCTCTAGTAGGCGGGTATGAATTACAAATTGTGACAGCAGCAGGCCCCTTGACCATTGTGGGCCCCCAAAATTTTGGCCTAATTGTCCTACCCTGTATGCAGCCCTGTAGAAATCAAATGAAGACTGACATTTTATATACATGTGTTGTTTGCATTTTCTAATGGGATGTGACTGATACATGAATTTATAACATGTCATCTATACTTGAATTCATGGAATTTTCATATATATGTACAGTAATTAACGCATTACAGATTGTACTACACAAATGTAAGTTGTCAATATACAAGTGTATTTCAGACTAATTTTGTCATCATTTAATCAAAAGCATGTATTTATACACCCGCTTTTATTAAGCCCCACCCTCCAGCCATTTATTTGGTACATGCATCATTTTCTTCAGCTAATTGACTTTGTTGGTCATAATATGGTTCAGTACATAACAGAGTTGGGTTCTATGGACCCCTACCATCGTGTCATAAGCGGAGTCACACTGTCCTGCTGATGATAACACGGAATAATGATAATGACATGGAATGCTGCAAATCAAACTCACTCAATGGTCTCATCAACATAAAAGCTGCATGATGATATCCAACAATCCTTTGTAAAGTTATGGTGTGGAAACCCAATTTTTGAGGCAGGTCAATCAAATGCTGCAGCTCTTTTTAAAGTTACCATGCAGAAACTACATTGCTGATGGACAAATAGCTAGACTGATGGAAGGACCATGTAAATTCTTGAAGTGGTGCCTTAACTTTATTTTGATTGTTATGGATTGATTTTGCACAAACATTTTATGTGTACAAAAGCTACAAACAATACTGTCAGCTGGATACAAATTTAAATGTTTGTAAAAAGCTGAATTCTTCCACATAATGAGCAATAGTTTAAGGTTTCTATTTTCATGATCATTTAAGTTATGCATTAATAAAATAAAAGGATTGCATGTACATAGTCCTTTTTTCCACTGAAGATGACAGGAACAAGCAATAACATTTGCTGACCTAAAAATGATGTGCTTATTTTTAATCAGCAAAGCAAGGAGTTAATTTATTGATATTGAAATATTTCAGTGAAGTTTTTAATTTGTTTTCTCACCAGATGGATACTTCTTTCCTCTGATAAGTATCTGCCTACATGCAGTTTTTAGATATATTATTTTTGATAACTTAAATTATTAACATATGGTTTTAATGTGCAAACAAACATAAAATGTAAACAAAAGTTCTACATTTGTGAAATAAATTATGATGTAATTTTCTTACAACATCTTACATTTTGTCTTACCATAATTTTTCACTTTACTTGTGATGTATTTGTTGTCAAGTTCAAATTCCTCTGGGCTAAATTAAATTTTCCAAAGCCATAATACATTTCTATGACTGACCTTTACTCCAAGCTCACAGGGGAAAACAAGCTTGTCGTAGAAAAGAAATTTCTTAGTGTCAATAGATTCGTGACAAGGAATGATTAGAATTTATCATGGAATTTAGGAATTAAAAGCAAATTAAAAAACGTTAATCAACTTTTTATATGACTGTGACCTGGACCCCAAGATAAAATGGTTGAGTAAGCATGTCATACAATGAGTTGTCTTTCCTTTATAATGCCTTGTGTCAGTGTAATTGGAATCATTCAAGGGGTTTAGGAAAAGTATGCAAACAATAAAATTTACCAAAAACCATAACTGTGAATGTGACTAGCCAGATTCGCCACCAAAATGGATTCTAAAACAAAAATTTTACCAAAAACAAACTTAAGTTCTGTATGCATATAACTAAAACCTTAAACTCAAACTCTAAACTACTGTCTACAGAGACCTCCTCCACCAGCAACACAAGCATTTTCTTTTTAAGTACCAAAATCATTTTCAATAAATTGCAAAAAATTTTACAATAATTAGGTAAGTATTATTAAATAAGGTCAGGGGCCCTGAGTGGCCGAGTGGTCTAAAGCGCTCACCATTACGGATCACTGCCATCTCACCTCTGTCTGCGTGGGTTCGAGTCCCAGGCTTGGCCAATGTGGATATGTGAGAAAGCTTGCCAGTAGCTTCTCGTGGGTCGGTGGTTCTTTCCAGGTTCTCCCAGATTCTTCCTCCACCATTAATACTGGCCGCCATGTATAGCCTATCTTGTGCTGAAAAATGGCATTAAATCCTATAACAACAACAACAACATTAAATAAGGTCAGGCATATGCTTTTTAACAAAGAGAATGTAGTTTAAAAGTATAGGTCCATGATACAAGCAATAAACAAAACCTTAAACGAATTTCAACCATCTGTCTAAATTTGCAGGCACCAAAAACACTGGAATCATAGCATAAACTTTTCTTTATCTGTACAGGTGAGCTAATAATCTTGCAGAATTCCCAATTTTAAAAATGTACTACTGAAAATTTAAGTTTCAGACTGGTCTAATATTTTCTCTCAAATCATAGACTACACCACATTCTTAATCATCCTAAAAAGGTCCTTACTGGACACACCCAAAATTTGAATTAAAAGTACCCAGGAATTTACAATATCATCAATCTTTGAAACCAAATGTATTTACCTGTAGTATTTTACATGCACACAAAGCATCAACATCAAATGCAACCAGAAGAAGTACCCTCTGCAAAATAGAAAAGATGCATCTTGAATTAAGAAAAAGTATCGAGTTAATAATTTATTTCAAATAACCTATAAATGAGTATATATATATATATATATCCAGTGCCAGTGAGATTTTGATTATGTTTTAATAGTACATATATTATGTACCTATTTTTTCATACAACAAAGTTTTAAGTACCTTTCAAACTTTAGCAGCCATTTGGCAAACCTACTTAACAATTTTAGTGGCATTTTAAAACTTTAGATCACCAAGCCCTAATAATTTTGTTGCCCTGAATATGATAAGAAAAATCATGAGTAGGGAATTAACTGTAGAGGACAAAATGTGGACTCTGAAGTTAATACAAATTTAAGAGCATTTGTGAAAGAAGCATAAGGTTACTTTTAATACTGAGCTCAGGTATTTTGCTCACTGTTTGAAACCAGTGGTCCCTCACTTATAAGTCTACCCATTTCAGCACCAGTAAAGTGGTCATATAATAGGGGTGAACTTTCTAAGGAAGACAACGCATGTGAGTAATAATTGTATACATGCTTTAAGTAATAACGTTCCAAATAATTCTAAAACACTTTTTGCATCTATAAACCACATGCATGCTACGCAATCAACATGAAACCAATTGTTCTTAATCTCATTTTAAACCTGTATTTTTATTACTGACTTAAGCTGATTCTTTACTAAAGACAAAACACTTAATATTGTCGGACTTGAAATCAGTGTAACCACCTGTTACTTACGGTAAATTTATATCCTATTTCAAGAAAAGTTCTTTGTCTTTTCTTGAATCATTCAAATGTAATTAGAATGTTCTTGACATGTGCAGCGCAAAACCATTTGAAAACCTTGTCATTCATATCAAAATAGATACACCAGGAGATAACAATTTTTCTCAATCAATTCCATTATTCCTCTTTTGCATGCTATTTTCGTTATCTCTGACAATGTCATTTTCTTTGTCTTTCCATGATCAAATTTCATGGCAAGGATAATAAGACTCTCATCCTTCTCACTGCATCAAATTACTTTCACTTTTTCTATTCCACATGAATGTTGTATACTTTTTGCAACAACTAACTACTTCATTGGTTACCATACCAAACTAATTTGCTATTGAAATAAATTAGCCATATTCATTTTGTTGAAGGAATTAACCCAAGTTCAAATCCAATCAGCATTCTTTGGCTACCATCGCTCTTCAAGCACCTGAAATGGCAGTCAACAGATTTTGAAAAAAAACCTAATGTCTGGATTTACTTTGAATGCAATTAGACATACTCATTTTGTTAAAGAAAAAGAAACCTTA
Organism: Megalonaias nervosa; assembly: GCA_016617855.1. Classification (NCBI taxonomy): domain Eukaryota; kingdom Metazoa; phylum Mollusca; class Bivalvia; order Unionida; family Unionidae; genus Megalonaias; species Megalonaias nervosa. The sequence goes on along the minus strand of JAECUM010000811.1, from coordinate 16,780 downwards.
ATTCAACCAGATATGGAATTCCTTGGATACCATCACTCTTCAAGCAAATGAAATGGCAGTTCACAGATTTTAAAAGACACAACACCTTGACCGCATCTGGATTACTTTGGTGAGAAAAAAAGCCTAAATATATTACATCTAAACCAATCAGACTGTAAGGTATGCAAGAATGTCAATACGGGCTGCAAATTATGCAAGATATTCTTGAAAATGTAACCTTCAGTTTATCTGGCAAAGTTGTAACAACAGTGCTACATGGCTTCAAGCTTTAAGGCAATAAGTAAGACTTGGCCCCCCTGCCCCCCCCTCCCCAGACAATTAATCAGGGTCAACATCTTACGAAGCAATTGCTTGCACCTGATGGAAAGACAAGCACTATTCTACAGGTGGCTGACACAAGCTAAATGCTGAAAAAACCTAAAGTATTATATATAAAAATATTAAAATCATACAGAGTACTTTGATGACCAGTTCTGACAATGCCCATCATACTATAAGAGACAAGATCAAAACACCCAATTCTACACCAAACCTTTGATCATTGGCTGCTAATCCCATCCAAGGTGCTCTTGATATATTTCTTTATTTATCAAGCTATCACTTTTCTGCATTAGACCAAATTGAAGTTACAGACCTCAAAAAGTAAGAATTATGCAAATTTTTGCCAGGTCAAGCAAAGTTATGCTTATCTACACATTGCCAGTACTGTACAGACAAGCTACTCAATAAAACTTTAATTCATCAATTTTAGAACAGATACAGTTGCCTCCACTTACCATTCACTCAAATCATCTCTCAGAATTAAAGAAAAGTAAATGATGGCAGAATATGGTCGAGTCCTTTCATGGACCCAAATAGCATCCAGTAATTGAGTCAAGTGTTGTTCAGTCATTTAAGTTATTAACCTTGCCTCTTTTAAAGTATGATAGGCAGGGTCCATTGTCTCAATGGCTCATAGCAGTCTGGGCTGCCACAAGTTTGCACTGGATAAAATATAGCAAATTCTGCAAAATGCACACACACACACACCCTCCAGGTGCTTTGCACAGTATTACCAAGCCCTTACAACGACCCTGTTTTGTCTTCTGGCTATTGCTTTTATTAACATTAAGCTGTAGTCAGCCACCTTATCTAAACAATATTTGTTGATCAAATATGGAAAAAAATGGGATAAACATTGCTACTAAGATCAGAAGATTCTGGCAATCTGCAGTCATTATTTTAACCAGAACTGATAAGTTTGATCTGATATCACTGGCATTAAACCGATCAAACACCGCTATCTGACTCATACAAGTAAATGTTTTAATCCTTTTAGACCTTTGTCTTAGCAAAGAAAATCATTATAGCATGCTATTTTTAAGACTAAATATTTAAAACCAATAACATACTGAAATGTATTCCCAAGATTTTCCCAGATTCATTTTGAGAAATTCTGTGGTGATGAAATTAGACTCTTGTAAGGCAAGATGAATGATAAGACCAGAGTAAACCAAATGTCAGATATCGGTGTCAAGCTGTTACAGCCCGTATGTAAATAATTATCAATATTTTAACACTGCATGTAGGCAGAGTGTATATTATATTCACGTAAATTATCTTCTCAGCATTGAATTTTGAATTATTGACCAGCCATTATTCGTATTTTAACACTGCTTGTAATTGCTGAGTATCCTTTCATGTAAAATAATCTTCCTGCATCGATAATTAAAAGATAAATTATAAATGGGGGAGGGGTATGCAGTTTCAGCTATGAATAATAATTTTACGAGAGTAAAAATACATTGTTAAGTACTATGTCCGATTGTTGGCTTAAATTGTTATATGGTTGTTTACTATCGGTAAAATAGCTCCGACAAGCTAATGATCTATTATATAATGCAATTCCGACTTTAAATAACATTTTTCTGTGTCTATGTCGATTCTCAACGTTTTTATTAATGAGAATCAGAAGATTCAAGTCTCGAGAGTCCAACTTTAACTCCTGCCTTTCATATTTTTGTACAGTTCGTATTGGCTTCGTTTGTTATTAACCTGGTGTTGGATATGATCATAAAATTCTTTCCGAAAATCCTTTACAATCATGTTAAGTTTGACACTGTTCCTTTGAGCGTAAGTAAACAATATATTTCCAAATTTGGCGCGAGTGAACACCGGAAATTGTGTCTTAGGGTGCTGAGGTACATGGGCCTTTATTGGCTACGGTTAGGCAATAATGTGTTGCTTTGACCAGTCATAGTCTGTTTAAGATAACAAATGAGCTCAAATTGTCGGGTGATGAGACACTTTATCCTTTTTGACTTTGTTGGAATGAAATATAACAAAGGTAGGGTACATGATCAGGTTTACAACTGATTGCAACTTCCGTTAACATTTACTTGTTGTGCTATCTCACTTTTGTAACTACTTCTGACATTATTGGTGAATCACAATTATTTAGAGCGATTTTAGCGATAGAAGATTCAGTTAATTTGAGGATGGTAATCAAGATTATATGTATAATTATCATTATAGTCTAACAAATTTTGTATATTATTTAGAAACAGAACACAGGACGGAACCCTTTGATATTTTAAAAGGGTCATGTTCTGCATGGGCATTGGAAAACTCCAGAGAGCTGGAAATGAGGTTGAGCAGTGACATGATAGGCACAGCATGAATAATTTTACCATATACTGTTAAATCTATCAGAACTTATGTAGTTGACAGGCTTTGTTTAGCTGTAACATTATTCTTTTGGAAAGCAGTGTTTCTTCTTGAACGTTCTGTTTATAAAGATTTAATATTTTACTATACTGTACAGTAGTATTCGCGCATTTGTTTGTACCCTCTTACCGATTTTAAAAAAAGGTGTCGTGGATATACAAAATGCACAAGACTTAGTCATGGAACATTTCATTCATTCATTTATAAGTTCTAACCTTATTGTCGCCAGGAGGTCCCAAACACTGTTAACTTGTCGGCGTTTTGGATCAGAAGGGAGTTTCATTAGTAACACGGTCGCCTTATTTGTATGTGCAAGTCTAGTCCAACAATGTAGAATGTATAATATGTTATTTATGTTTTGGTGCTACGTCTTGCTGCTTAAATAACAGCGTTGTATAGTGTGTTCCGATGTTGAATGACATTGGAACAAGAGACCAAATTTTCAAGATTATCTCACACACTTACCAGCACATAGTGAAGTCATGTTGATTTAGGTGGACTTTACTTTCTCTGATGTCTTTTTTCAAATAAATTCAAATTCTCGCACAAGCAAATTTACATGTTTTCAAGTTCCATTGATCTGCATTTCAGTTGGTTGTAATGTAATGCAGTGGAAGCTGGGAATGCCAAAAGTGGCTAAAAGCATGATAAATATCTTGAACAAAACAAAGCTATCTAAACACTTTCCTCAGTATCAGTATATTTTTATTTGTTTCATTAAAAAAGCATTCAGCCTATTCCAATTGTGGCATTCCTGGCTCAATCGCATTCCAACCAGCAGAACAGAACACGAAAATGCATCCATTTGCTAATGTCAGATTCCATCAGGATATAGACATTAAAGTAAGTATAATCAATTAGATTTAAATTTATGGAAGAGTGTCTATATGGGCTGCCAAGTGTGTGTGATATCTCTGGAAATTTTACCACTCGTTCTCCTGTCAATCGACTTGGGAACATGCTACACAAGGCTGTTATTTATGCACTAAGACATAGCACCAAAATAAAAATATCATGTGATACATATTACATCGTAGGTACAAGGGGGTGAGTCTATCTTTTAAAGCAACAGCAGGGGTCACACTATGAGGTGAAAAGGGTGACTAAGTTGCCTGAAAAATGCGAACTTCACCTTATTCTGTTAGGGAAGCGAAATGACTTTGCCAATTAATTTTTTAGATGTACATTGACTGCCAGTAGTTTATGAGTTTTGAGATGCTCCCTTGCTGTAGCCAGAAAGTTCTAACAGTAATGTGTTGTAGCCCAGGGCAAAATTTATTTATGAGGTGTTTTAATTGCTAACTGACCATTAACCTTTTCTCAAGCAAGATATCACTGCTTGATTTCCTGAAGTTAGGCCTACTCTACTATTTGTTGATGAAAATATACCAACTTCTGTTTTGAAATTTAAACATCAGTATTTAAATAGTAGTTTGTTTTTTAAAATATAATAAGTGAAGAGCACTTTCTAATTTTTTTTTTTCAAAAATGAAGATTTTAACTGCAGTGTTTGCATTTTTTTCTGTATAAATTCAGTTTGAAACTAAGCCAACCTGTAATGGCAGACATCACAGCTGCTATAAAATACCACTTAATTAGATTGTCTGTTTTCAAAACCCATTGGGCAAATAGATTAAGGACAATATATAATTCAATGAAAGCAAAGTCTAAATATTATGTGATAGAAGACTTAGCCTAAATATTTAAGGATGTAGGTCAGAAATATGGGACAGTGCTATGTTGTAGAATTCCAAATATGCTGTAAGGTCAAGATTATTTTCTGACCTTCATTTGTTTTTGAAAGTACGAAAAAGATAGTGAAGCAAATATGATTTAACCAATGTATGTCATTACTACCAATACGTTGACAAAAAACGTTAAATTTGCAGTCTTATAAAAACTGTAATGAAACTAGAAAGTGAGTTGTTATATTAAGAAAATCCCTCTTTCTAAAAATCAATGCACCAACATGGTGCAATATGTATTCTTGGTGGTCTCAATTCAGCTGGAAAGAAGGGTCTGGTTCAGTCATATATCGACTTTAATGCTTCAGTATGTTGTCTATGAATTGTTATGGTAATGTTTTATTCACAACAATGAAATTATAATGAACAGTATGGTATGAAGTCACAAGTGCATTTGTTTGCTATGTACATGTTACAGGGGTAGTTTCAAAGCAGTTTAGAAATCTTTTTGACTGCAGTTTTATACAAAACTTTCAGGAAATAAAATGCAAAAATTAAGTGATAGTTTATTAAGCATTTATACCGTTTTGCAGTTAAAGGACTGAAATCTTGTTACTCCTATCAGTTAAAATTAACTTTGATGTATTATAATTTCTGACGTGCTCTTTGAAAGTCATATGGCCAAAATGCATTGCAAGTATCTCAATCCAAACATACATGTATGAATACAGATACAAGTACAATGGGTATGAATGTAAGAATATTTATACACGTACAAAATGTGTCTACGTTAAAGATATGACAGATTTTTTAACTTGAAAATAAAGTCTTGCTTGAAACTAATGTTAAATGCATACTGAGAAATAGATGACATACTTAAAATTAAATTAACATGGATGTATATATTGCATTTCTTGTTTTTCTCCCACTTCTCTCCATTTGGCTTCAACTTCTCTCTGTTCAGTCCAAAAGGATAAGTCACTTCTCCCTAAAATTCAAGTCTAGCTTGACCCTGCAACAGATGTGATATAGTTCATATTTGATAATTGTTTCGTAAATTTTGGATTTACATCTCTTCGGAACATTTATACAAGAGTTTCTCCTTTTCATTTGTTCAGTTTGTTTTAGAAATATTAAAATTAGAGTTACAAATATTGGATGCAGATGACACCATTTTGTTCTAGAAACCAGGAACGGACAGTAAGAAGTCTGCTTATTTACATTGAACTGCCATTGGCATTGAAACACAAATAAGCCAACTGTGTTAGAGCCCCTTTGATAACAGTCAGGTTAGAAATTATAAATAAATGAATGAAGTGCTTACATTTTGTGCATATTTTATATCCTTGATGCTTTTCATTTTTAAAATTGGTAATGGGGGTACAAACAAATGGGAGGGTGTGTGAATGCTACCACTACCAAAAGAACATCATCTTTTCCCCTCCATTCTGATATAGTGTTTTGTAATTGTTACTTTTAGGCTCGTACAAAAGTAACAAAAGAAAAGAGTGAAGTCAGCAAGCTTTGTAAATTTAACAAAATAATTTATTTCCCTAGAAAACAAGCTAAAAATATGAATAGGACTTAAAGTTTGTGAATCTAATCCAAAAATTAATCCTAGAATTCAAAAATATAAGTCCTATCACTGAAAGTTCTAATTGAATCCAAGTTCGAATCTCGATGAAGTTCCAATATGGAAGGTGATGACGTCAGATGAGGTCGTTGTACTGATGGCAACAGTTCCTCATTGAATCACAATTTATAATGTTCCAGTTTAGAATTCCAGAATAAATTTCCACTAAATGTCTTTGTCCAAGAATTTTTATAAAGAAGAGCACTTGTATGTTTTCCAGAGAATATAAATTATTAAATCCAAAAAAATAGAAGAAGTCTAAATCAAACTGGCATCAACATTAAAAAAAAACACACCTTGAGCTCTAAAGGTATAGAATACAGCTGACTATAATTCACTGAGATACGAGTATTAAACCCAACTAAAATGTAATTTCAAGCCCGCGTGATGGGTCACGTGATCACTCACTACAAGTCAATTTGCACGTAGGCTAGAATGGTCCTTGCTAAGAATCAGATTCCCACACTGGAAATGAATTTAAAAATAAAACTGTTTACAACAGAACTAACACATGGGCTGAACATGACCTTGGTAATAACCAGTCATTTTCACTTAGTGTTTACAAAATCAGAACCAAGGTCAAGAACTAGGTCAGCTAAAACTACAATGTAGCAATCATTTTGCATTCTAATCAAACTAAAAGAACTGAACTATATTTACTGGGAAAAATGTCAAATCCAGTAAAAATATTATCCTTACAACAGAATGTAATGAAATTAAAAATAAAGAAAAAGAGAATTTAAAACTAACACACAAGTAATTTAATTACATATACATAACAGTATTATTGTGATGGATGGTAACAAAGATAGTTAATGAAATTAATATCATCAAAACATTATCTGTGTGTATTAGATAACTTCATATTATGGGATGATATTACCTTCATCCACATAGTAAGATTTCATCCTCCCAAGAGGGGCTCATATCACTGCTTAAAATTTACTTATAAATAATGTCTCTAATATATATGTTAAAACAAAGGAGGACACTTCCTCCATTTCTCCTGTGATCTATTTAAGAAGTGACACTAATAATTCAAGGTACACTTTGTTTAGCTTAGCATAATGTTTGACACTTATGTTGCAGATTTGACTTAGAGTTCCACCTTTAGGGAATGCTAGTGAGTTTTCCAACATTACCTCAAGACTTGGCCATGATCGCACCCACTTAACATGCAAGTACAGGATGCTGAATGGACTACTGCCCTGACATTGGTAGACCAACATGACATACTTCACCAGCTGATAACCTCATTTTTCCCAAACTTGTTATGCAAAGTATAGATCGAAATATCAGTGCTGATTCATAAGCAATGATATGAGCCCCTGTGGTTCACCCATGAATGAAAATTCACAGAGAATTCTGGAAAGAAACTGGAATGTAACACTGACCCATCCTGCAGCCTAAGTGATTTATACATTTGCCTGTTGTCATTATTTTCTGGACAACATTTGCATTTCTCCTTTAATGTTGCTCTGAAGAGTTTGGCCTTTGGAACCACATCTACACAGGCATCTGGCATTTTAATTTGGGTTGGAATATTCTTGGAAGTTATATCCTCAGTCTGTTACTTTTTGCCCATGGATTTCAACACTCTTGTGAGTTTTCTGGGCCAATTCAGACAGTGCTCTGTTTTATACCCCTTCCCCCTTTTTCATCATAAGTCTTATTTGTGTTGTATTCTGACCCATGGGTAGGTATCATCTCACTTCATTGACAGAACCTTTAGATATCCCTTGTCAGACAATCACATTTTTAATAATGAACATCATTTTATGCTTTAGGTTGGGTGGTATTATGTATATTAATTTGTATTATTTGTTGGCTTTTCTTAATAACTGTATGTTATGTATGTATTTTGTACTTGACCTTGTTCATAAACAGGTTAATAGTATACCCAACCAATAACATTTATTTTGTAAACAACAGAATACATAGCTAAAATTTTCTCTGAGTGTTGATTAAATATTCAGATCATTATTAATATAAACATGTTTACCTGAATTTGAGTTAGAAGATTCAATCTTGATTCTGACTTTATTTATCTAAATACTTCTGACCTTGTTTATCTAAAAATTACTCCTTCTTGCCATAACATTGTGAGACAGAATCAGTTTTATTGTTGTGTTCAGTTTTTTAATTTCGGGTGGATTTATTTATTCAAATTATTATTTACTGGAATTAGAGAGTGCTCAATAATATTCAGTAAAATATTCTTGGACAGGAACATTAATTTGGAATTATAGTGAACTCAGACAAGGGCATTTTGGACGTGCATAATGTGGAGTTATATTTATATTTATTTGCTTAACTAAAGTAAGATGAAAAGGGAGAGGATTATAAGTATTTGACAATTACTAAAGCACTTCATGGCAGTGTGGGTAATAAACTTATTTTAGCAATGGCATTGTTTGATGAGTGAGTATGATGGTTGATTTAGTAGGCATTGGTGTTCCATTGTTTTCTACCACACTGGTGGCCTAAGTGGTTCAGCATCCACCTTGGATGCAAGAGGTCATGAGTTCAACTCCGGGCCAAGTCATACTGGAGACTTATAAAAATGGTACTATCAGCTGCATTGCTTGGCACTCAGCATTAAGAGGTTAGTGTTAGAACTGGTCTGCCTAGTGTCATGATAATGTGACTGGGTGGGACATGATGCATCATTTCTGTGGCATGATGCCCCCAGTGCTGGACATCACTATAAACTGCCGCACTGCAGACATCATAGTGATATGACTGAAAAATGATTAGCTGCATTAAAAATCCAAATCACACTCACTCCATTGTTTTCCCTTAAATAGGTAGATAAGTTAATTGAATTATAAATTTGGGTGAGAGACTATTTTAGATGATGGCATTGTTTGGTGCTCAGATCTACATGCCACATGTCTGAGCATACATTGGTGTGGTAAATAAATTTACCAAAATAATATAAAAAAAAATTTTGACATGCCTGTTTATGTATATTATTTTATTTTCAGTTTGGATTTGGGCCACTGTTCCATGATATTGGGAGAACCTTCAATGCAACATACAGATGTTACTCTGTTACCATGTATGGAGACAGGGAAGATGTGGAACGAGGAGGAAAAAGTAAGAGATACACTAACTTAACTGTGATTTATAAAACAAATCAATTAAATCAATGAAAAATTTCAAGATGAATAATGACAACAAAGTGAATCAAGTTCAGTAGAAGAATTTATCTTTGAATCACTTTCATACCTGACAGTACTTTTCAATTCATATTTCATACTGTACCGGTTGTTAGTCAGACTTCATCGGAAATATGATACTTTGGTGTGGTACACATGACATTCATTCATTCATTGATTATATCTAGACAACTTAGAAAATGAACTAGAACAGACCAGATGTTATTAGCGGGGGGGGGGGGGGGGCAGGAAGTGATTGGTTGTCCAAAGACTACCCTTGGTTTACACTAAAATATTATTGTGGTAGCCATTTATTGCACAGATATTTATAAGAGGTCTAAATAAGAAGTGTATTTGCATATGTTACACAATCAAATTCATTAAAAAGATCTGAAGATGTTTTCAAATTATATATGCATTTTATGCAGAACAATTTCCTTTTAAGAATTTAGTTGCCAGGGCCTTGTTTCTGCCATAAGTACAGTCCATGCTTATGATGTTAAATTTAGTTATTATAACATTACCATAAGCACAATCCATGTTTTATAATGGCAAATACAATCAATATAACACTGCCATGAACACAGACCTTGTTTTATGATGGCACATTCAATCAGTATAATACTGACATAAGCACAGTCCATGTTTTACGATGTCATATTCAATCAACATAACACTGTCATAAGCATAGTCCCTGTTTCATGATGGCAAATTTATTCAGTGTAACACTTACATAAGCACAGTCCTTGTTTTATGTCACATTCAGGCTGTATAATACTGCCATAAGCACAGTCCATTTTTCTTATTGGCACATTCAGTCAACATAACACTGACAGTGGAGCACATTCTTGTCAAGTGTGTTGATTTACAGACTGTAGCACTTTGATGTTGACTGCTTGAAGAAACAGTATGAGGATGTAGCAGTCAAGAAAATCTTTGATATTTTAATGGAATGTGGCTTCTACAACAATTTTATTAATATATTGAGGATTTTACATATATTTATTGTAATCTGGCTGGTTTGGAAAATTAGGCTTGCAGATTTTCCAGATATTGAGTCAACAAGAGGTTAAACAGACTAGCAATAGAGATAAAAAAGCAATATCTGAAGAACAAAAATTCAAGTTAGATTGTTTCATTAATTTCTTATACTTATTAAAATAAGTATAAAAACATAAAGCAGACTATTGACTTTACTAATTTACATATTCAATTTTAAGCACAGAAATATACATGTAATTTCAAATGCATTGGTTATTATCCTTGATTTAAAAGTTAGTGTCATAAATTCCTATTTACTGCAAATACTCTGCCAATTTGTAAAAAGTATAATGTGGGCAGATTTTATGCTTTGAGTGAAGCAGATTCATTGTTTAGTCCAAATATCTAAACTGAAATGGCATGTAAAAGTTTTGTCTGCATCATGAGAAGGTTATAGTTTGAATTCTTGGTTCCAAAGTTTATAAATGGCAAAATTTTGTACATCAAGATTTTGTAGAAGAAATTTCCATTTCAAATGTTTTGATCTATTATCTATTTCATTTTTCTGATAGTTTCAATCTTGCTCTCTACCCTTGACCAACAGGGCTCAATCTTTACAAGTTCCCAAACTTTTGAACATTTACTCTGTTTATATACAAGACTGACCCGTGTAAGTATTCTGGTAAACAAAGGATGGATTGGTGTGTATTGCAGTTGATTGGCCAATCTGAAATGACTATGCTTTGACAACAGGATCTTACATCTGAAATAAACAAAATTCCTTCTCAAAATGGATATGCTGTACTAAAACCACATGGTGTGACTAAAATCAGCTGACAAGAGGATATATATATATAGATATAGATATATATATATATATATATATATATATATAGATATGTAACAGAATTTTAGCATCTGGTTTGTTTTAAATTTTATCTTGTATTTAATGTTCACATTTATTTGGAAGGGTTGATCTTATTTTCTGCAATTCATTTTTACATTTTTTGAACTGAATCCATCTCATTGGAATATTTGACTCTCTCATTCACCTCCTCCCACACAGAGTTATGACAACTCCTCAGTTTAATCACTTCCGTTGCTGACCTGCTATTCTTGGCTCCATCTTTATGCATCCTCTGCAGACATTCATGATAAATACAGGAATAGGTATTTACTTGGGGTCAGATGTTGTTATGAATAAAAATAAATTTTGAAACATACATCTGTAGTTTAAAATAATTCACAATATTCAGTTAGATAAGTGATGAGGACATAATACAAAAATCATTAAAGATTAATTAGACATGTTTTAAGATAAAAAATAATACATTAGAAATTATGTATTAGCATTTAGTTGCATATCAGAATAATAACGACTATTAGGGTGCTAATGCATTGCATTGTAAAGAATATAATTCATTAATGTTATATGTGCATGAAATTAATTTTATTGCAAAGTTCATCATTTTGTTTTCAGTTATCATGCCTCCATCTGCATTGGATCAACTGAGTAAGTATGCAAAACATTTTGTTTGTTATTTCCATGGAAATATTAAATTGCTCATGTTGTGAAGAATAGTTTGAAATTTCCATAAGGAATGGCAATTTGTCACACTAGTAAATGACAAGACATAGTTATTATTTATTTGATTATATGAATACTGTTATCATCATCCACATTAAAATTCTAAGTTTTGCATTGTGACTGGTGAGGTACTTCATGACTCATTTTGCTGGCAAGACACCTCCGTCCATGGAACTCTGGTTGATATGGACTCTTTCCTGCAGCCCAACTTTTTCTTACTGCTACTACCTTGTCCAGAAGACTTTTGTGACCTCCTTATTTGTTACTACTACTTGTGGAATAAATGCCAGACTGTCACTATGCTTTTTGTGATCCTACCATAAGGCAGAGCATATCATGATACGATGATGTCCATGTATACATCCATCCATCCATTCATTTTTGTTTTAACACAATCTCAACTATATACAATTACCAAACTTTTTAAGTAGCTTTCATTAGGGGAAAAGAAAAAATTAGTTTTTGGCTTATTGATGATGGTCACTGGGACTGAAGGAAGAATGTGTTTTTGAATTTTTAACATAGCTTTAACAATTTTAGTCATATCGCTATGATGTCTGCAGTGTGGCAGTTCATAGTGATGTCTAGCACTGGGGCATCATGCTACAGACATGTAGCATTATGTCCCACCCACTTACATTATCTTCCCGCCAGGCCAACTAGTCCTAACACTAACCTCTTAATGCTGAGTGCCAAGCAAGGCAGCTGCTAATACCATTTTTATAAGTTTTTGGTATGACTATGCCGGGGTTCAACCTGTGACCTCCCGCATCTGAGGAAGACGTTCTGACCACTTAGGTCACCGGAGCAGTCCTAGAGGCTTGAATTTGAGACAAGATGGGCACCTGTATTGCTATGTAAATTTAATTTGTATTGTGTGTTCACTTTTCTTCATACGTTTATCTGTGTTGTGTGGTTGACCTTGATCAGAAATTAAGTTTAGGGCATACCTGACTAATGTCTTGTTAATTTGTAAACAGCATATTGTATAGTTAATACTTGCCTGTGATTTTAGATTATATATTAAGGTCATTATTAATTGGAAGTAAACATGTTTACAGATGTTGATTTCAGGGTCTACATTTTTTAAGAAATTAAGAATGTTTTAAAAGCATGTTGTTTACAGATTGGATGGGAAAATGACCTGGCTCTGTTATTGTGTCTTAGCTTTTAATATAAATGTTGTTTACTTATGAATTACTAATTCCTACCTCAACGTCCAAAGTGGAATCAGTCTTTTAGTTGTGTTCAGTTTTTAATTTGATACAATTTATTTAAATTATTCACTGAAATTAAAATGTACTCTGTATTTTCTGACTAAATCACTAGTTGGGGATTATTATGAATTTATTCAAGGACATTTTGGAGTATATAGTTGTGATACATCAAGTCAGTTTGAGCACATTCAAGACTACTGGCATATCAGCACATTCAAAATTTTTATTCATTCGGAAAACCATTAGAATTCATTCATAATACTCTATACTTTTGGACTTAAGATAGAACTCTTAGGACTGTTTGGGATTTAATTAACAATACTGTAAGTTCTTTTTAAATTTTCAATTTTGTATTCTTGGGAAATACATGATTGTTGAATTTTACAAAACTTGTTGATTTTTGTCCTTTTCATAACTATGTTTAAGACCATAGAGTCATAACAATATATTTTGGGTCAAGAGGTCAAGGTCATTGGGGCTGAAAGAACAAATTATTTCTACAAAAATGTATCCCATTCCATGACTAAACATGGTAGATGGCTTATTTTGGAGACAAAGAAGATGCCTATTGATTTAGGGTTAAAAGCTCAGAAGTGAAGGTCAGAGGAACTCGAAGAAGGAAAATGGTTTCCAAACAGCAAATTAAGTCTTTTGAAACGAATTAGAACAAGCTTTGTAGATGGCTTGCATTTGAAACAAGAATGGCACCATCATTATTTTTCTTAGTAGGTTTAAGGCCATGGTCATCAAGACTGAAAGATATGGAAAGTTGTTTTCACAAAATAATTTGAGTTTTGTGTCTCTGACCTTGACCAAATTTTGGAATGAATTGCATCTGTGACAAGAAAGATACCTATTGACTTTTAATTTAAAATATCAAAGGTCAGGTTCGCTACTGGAAGAGTCACTATTGTGCCATATACCTAGTCCAGAGTTCAGTATTAGCTTACATTATTTTCTACTAACACCATCTTTTGTCTTTGATTTAATAGCTGTTTTTATATCCAACACATGGGGATTAAAACAGAAAGACTGAGTAAATGAGGTGGCACATGTAGACTTGACATAAGAATAAATAACATGTGCAAGACACATTTTCATGGATCCTTTGTTATGCAGTGTACATGTGCAAATGGGACCCCATGTGTGTGTCTGCAAAATTTTGAATTTTTCCAAAGAAAAAAATCACTTTGACATCAACCATCACAAATCAGATACAGCAAGAGAGTATCAACAAGATAGGTTTGGGACATGAAATACAATAGGAATACTTTGTGACGTTTCTGCAAATTCCATTTCTAAAATACTTCGATGGAGTTATAAAGTATATGAAGGGTAAAGTTTGGAGAAAACTCAGCCACACTCTAAATTACACAAGGATAGATAGCAAAAGCATTATAGTACCTTTATGGAATAATTTGCACAAATTCAGTAAAGAAAGTTCTCAGGTGAGTTCATGAAATGAGAATCTTTGAAATATTTAACCCAAAAAATAGCCATCTCAGTCCAGTCACCCATGATGATGATGGTGTGTGATTTGCACTGATGTTATTTGGCAGACATGATACATGTACATTCATGTTTTTCTGAGATGAGTTTTGGATAATTCTGAGATGATTTTTGGATCACTGACAGAGCTTGAAGCATGTTCCAGTTAGATGATTTTATGATGACTGACAAAAAGTTTGAAGCATGTTCCAATTGGATGATTTTTGGATCACTGACAGAGAGTTTGAAGCATGTTCCATTTGGTTGAAATATTGTGAATAAAGAAATTTTCATGGTTTTAATAGATACTGCAGACAATAATACAAAGACCCAACAATAACCAATTTGTGAAAACAAATGGATCTCTTCCTAATACACCACTCCCTCGATAACTTGTGCCCTGATAACTCGCGAACCCGTTTATAATGTAGGGTCAAGCATGGATCCCATTTTTTTCAAACAGAAAATACCCAAGAAATCGATCCCTGTTTGTTGAACGTGTAGAAAATCAAGATCAAAATTAGTAACTGAAACGCTGATATATTGTTCGTTTTATGGTCGAAAACAATAGATTGGAACTGGAAATTTTAATCAACATTATGAAATTATCAACTATTAATAAGAAGTCATATAAATTGTTACATTTTCTTTCCAAACGACATTCTTAGTATGTTGTAATTAAAGATATTCATGGAAATTTCTATCAATGTCAGTGTCACTTATGCCTAGTGTAGGCAGTACATTAATACTTAAATGCCAATTTAGATGATTTTATTAAGTGAAATTTGTATTTTATTGCTATCTTCTAGTGTCTCTTAAGTCTAATCATCATACATACAATGTGTATTTAAACGTAAAATGTGTCAATCTACCATAACAGCTGTGTCCGCGAGTGTTTCTCTGAGAACCTAATTAAGTGTCGATCGTGTTTTGATAACTGACTTGCGGAAGTATTTGTTGTATTGTTGCACTGAATTAAAAGCTGGCCTCCTTTTATTATCACATTAATTAGGTTGTTTGAATCAAATAAATGAGGTGGAATATAAAAAAATGTTAAAAGTCATCCAAATCCTACATGCTTAAGATCTAGCGGCCTCGGTCGTATGTCAGGTCAACTCATTTCAGTTGATCAATCGAACACTGTTGTGTACATAATCTAATTAAGCTACCTTAAAATAACCGACTCATTCATAACTGTGATCAAAGATAGCAAGGCAACCAAGTGAAACAAATACTTTGTAAAATAAAGAGCTTGGTTTCACAGGTATGGATTATTGTGGGCAAACGAGTTTCAGAGAATTCCTGAACTGGCACTTAGAGTATTCCTCAAAGATGATAAGGATAAGAAGTTTCATTATTACTTCCAATGAAATCATGACATCAATATTGTACTATACAATACAAAAAATCGAGTTTCAACGTAGACAATTGTCTCATGAAATAAAAGTCGCTAGTTTTTGAAAAAAAATGGAATCTTGTTTGGTGGTGTATCAACAGTTAGTCTAGTTCCCTGTTACACTGACTCCCTACTTGGCACCATACTATTAAATAGCACTCCGCGAACGAAACTAATCAACAAAACAAAAAGCAGTGACGTAATACAAAGATGTTTTTGTTTATGCATGATGGTTGTTGAAACCAGTTGGATCAGTGTTAACGATCTTTCATGTGTTGGACATTTTGAAAATAAAAGTAATTTTATACAGAACCACAAACAACTTATTAGAAAAAGCGCTTTAGTAACAATTATTATCGACTTATTGACATGATTGTAAAATGAGGATTCAGTCATTAAACAGCCCAGTTCCCAAAAACAAACCCCCCCCCACACACACACACACACACACAAAGTTTTCTTGAGGTATAGTGGATTTTTCGGAGGTCCCTCGGTAACCCGTGCCCTCACTTATAGTGCGGTCTATGTTTGTGGACCCTGTTGTGTGTGAGTTATCGAGGGAGAGGTGTACATAGATTTAAGCATACCAGTGAATACAAATGGATTCACAGGATCTTTTGGAAAGATTTTTTTGATCAACTATTGACTATAAAGTTTACTTAGAAGACTTTCTGAAATGATAGCACTTTCTTTTTCATAGTGAGTTGGGAACAAATTTGCTTAAAATTGGTTTGTTAATTTTTCAGCTCGCCTACATATCCAGTACCCAATGCTCTTCAAACTGACAAACAAAAAGATGAAGAGGGAATCACACTGTGGAGTCCTTGAGTTTGTAGCAGATGAGGGTAGAATCTACATCCCCTACTGGGTGGGTGTATATCTGTGTGTATATGTATATGTATATATATATATATATATATATATA